>OW203761.1:56877225-57218146 GCA_934045905.1 Leuctra nigra
GCCGACACCGAGGAGTACGCCGCGATGCGACGGCAAGATGAGACGAAGACATCGACGCTGCTGTGACCGACTGACCCGCCATTGCGGCGAGACCCGTTACTCTCGACGGGTCAAGTGTTGAGAAGAGAAGAGAAGAGAAGAGGAGTGCGTGGCTGCTTATTAGCCACGATGACGCAACATGCGTCTTTCATTCATTTGTAAACTCGTGTACTCATTCATGTCGAGCTCGCCGATTCATTCAAAATCACAGCTAAATCACTCACAGTTTCGCACTTCGAGAGTCTGAGATGAAGAAAAACATTTTAACCTTTGAAGCCACCGTCTCTATTTGATTTCGTCGTCGTCGTCGTCGTCGTCGTCGTCGTCATCGTCATCGTCGTCATCATCATCATCGTCACCACCTGTATGCCATACAATTTGTAACTAATAAATCAATCAAAAAAGTCATCGTCATCGTCATCGTCGGCGGCGTCGTCGTCATCGTCATCGTCATCGTCATCGTCGTCATCATCGTCATCACATTACATTACGGGCCGGTAACTCTGGCTATACTCCTGAGGTCCCGGGTTCGATGGGTTCGATCGTCGTTCATGACTAATGATTTTTCGTGGTTTCCTCTGTTTAGACGCAAATGCTGGAAGTTTATCCCTAATAGCCTAATAGGCAACAATCGCCTCCTCCCCACCTTCCATCCTTCATCATCATCATCATCATCATCATCATACGGGAAAATCAAAGGTGCTCTTAAGTAGGTCTACTTTTTAACGAATGCACTTATTTACATATGCAATACATGCAATTCCTTTTAAAATGAGTATCAGTCATTTTAGCTTGTACAAACTTACGCATGCCCCCCCCCCCCCCCCCCCCATCCACCTGACTCCCGGCGGAAAATCTCCGTAATTTTATGTGAATGTCAGATGATATATTCTGTCTAACCAAACAATACATTATTATGTAACGAGGTTCGGTGACACACTTTGTCGTATGCAGATGAATAGTCGATGAGGTTGAGAGATGTCGTGAAGGGCGATGTCTAACGCGTGCCGTGTTCTTGTTGCAGCTGGCGACGGAGGAGGTGGAAGTCGTGGAGGCGGTGCCGGGCACGGTCCACGACCAACAGGACCTCGATCCTGCGCAACATCGGGGCGACGACTTGGACCTCATCACCTCCGACCAACTCGCCCTGGAGTCCGGCGATCTTGACCCTGCCGGGGCGTCGCCGAAGCACGGCTACGCGCCTCCGCCGAACCGCGGCGGCGGCGCGCACCATCCCGTGCGCGGGGGGCCTCCGCCACTCGGCAAGCTGCCCTTCAACGGTCCGCACCACGGCAAGCAGCCGGTGTTCGACCACAACCTCGTCTACAACGGTCCTCCGCCGCCTCCGCCTCCAGCACAGAAGGCGCCGGTGCAGCAGGAGGCGATGGACAAGCTGTACAGCGGCGGTGGCGGCGGCGGAGGTCACGGCATCGGGATCAGCAGCGGACACGGCGGCAACGGGATCGGCATCGGAGGCGGACACGGGAACGGGATCGGAGTCGGAGGCGACGCCTGGCCGGCGCCGATGCCCGACATGCCGAAGATCGTCTCTCTCGACGTGAAGTGCGAGAAGAACTCCATGAAGGTGTTCCTCGGCTTCGACAAACCCTTCTACGGGATCGTCTTCAGCAAGGGTCACTACAGCAACCTGAACTGCGTGCATCTGCCGGCGGGACTCGGTCGGACGTCGGCGACGTTTGACATCAGCATCCACGCCTGCGGCACGGCGGGCAACACCGAGAACGGGCTCTACGGCTACGGCGCTGACTCCGGGTCGGGAACCTACTTCGAGAACATCATCGTGGTGCAGTACGATCCGCAGGTAAAGTATTCAGCCCATGACTGAGAGTAGGCCAGGCGATGACTCGTGACACTAATGCAGACTCAGATCTAATTCATCGCTGTCTTCAAACACAGATTTACATCATTTATTAAGCCGCCAATGCGCAGCAGCGGGTTTTTGTTTGCCATCTGGCGTTGTCTCGAATGTGCATATCAGGTCCTCGGCGTTGAAGTGCATTCACCCCCATCTGTCTCGTGTGTCTCATCTGTTTCGTCTGTCCTGCAGGTACAAGAAGTGTGGGACCAGGCAAGGAAGCTGCGCTGCACGTGGCACGACCAGTACGAGAAGTCCGTCACGTTCCGTCCGTTCCCCGTGGACATGCTCGACGTGGTCCGCGCCGACTTCGCCGGCGACAACGTCGGCTGCTGGATGCAGATCCAAGTGGGCAAGGGGCCGTGGGCGTCCGAGGTGTCCGGCCTCGTCAAGATCGGCCAGACGATGACGATGGTGCTCGCGATCAAGGACGACGACTCCAAGTTCGACATGCTTGTGCGCAACTGCATGGCGCACGACGGCAAGCGAGCGCCGATCCAACTGGTCGACCAGAAGGGATGCGTCACGCGGCCGAAGTTGATGTCAAGGTTCACGAAGATCAAGAACTTCGGTGCGAGCGCGTCCGTCCTCTCTTACGCCCACTTCCAGGCGTTCAAGTTCCCCGACTCCATGGAGGTCCACTTCCAGTGCACGATCCAGATCTGCAGGTACCAGTGTCCCGACCAGTGCTCCGACCCCACTGCCCAGATTCACGGCGGCAACCACAACCTCCTGGAGGCCCATCATCCTGGTCCCAGTCCCGACGCCGGCTACGGTCCGCCGCCTCTCCCTCTCGAGGCGTACCTCCACGCAGCGACGCGGCCACGCGATGAGCGACGAGTGCGTCGACATCGACGTGAGACCGACCCCGAGAAGGAGGTCGGCGTCAATCGAGTGATCCGAGTCGTGTCGACGGGAGATCTGACCTTCTCTCTTGACGACAACAACAACTCGTCAGCGCCGACGATGGTGTTCCCCGCACGAGAAGAAGGCGCCAACGGACTGATTTGCATGACGACGCCTGGATTCGCCGCGACGCTTATCGTCCTCCTCGGCATCCTCATCACGTCGTGTCTCATGTCCGCCTTCCTCTGCGTCCGACTGCGCCCCTTTGCGAAAGCCAACAAGGGGATGGTAGCCACGTACAACGCCTCCACTCATCTCGGGAAGAAAGCAACCAGTAAAAGCTGCTTCTACTCATAGACCTCCAGCCGAGGGGAGACAACGAGTTCCTCTCGACACCTCTGCTAACGGCGTCAATGCAAGCTACATTTCTGGTCAAGCTAATTGCGACCGGCAATCGTACCATTCATTTTTGCCCGCAAATTTCATAACGAAAGCAACGAATCAACGCAAAATATTAGAGAAGCCTCGTCAACTGGTGAAAAAAACATGACAGAGAAAACCGACTTTAATTTAATCTTTGATTTATTTCATGGCCAAATATATTTATTACCTATATTGATTATATGTGACCCTATAAGTAGTTATATTTCATGTGGGTATTCATTGATCATCTCTTACCTCATCTAATCATAGAATTATTTATTTCATTTGTCGTATCACACGTCTATTGAAGCAGCTCAAGATATTTTTATTGCCTTCTTCAGGGATTTCTCTTCGGGACGGCTATTGGCGATCTCTGGTCGACAAAGTCCGTATGGGGTTGATATTTTTTCCTACTTTGACTTGTTTTCCCTTCACGAAAGTTGTGTTTGAATCAGATTGTATATAAGTTACCTTTTTATTACCTTAAGAAACTTGTACGTTGTTGTTTCTAATGGAATATCTTTAAGGACATTCCTATGCCAAACAAACGAATTCAAACTTAAGTCATGTATAGCTCCACCCAAACACTAGACATATTGCTTACCTATTTAGTCGAGCTACAGATGTTTCGGTGGCGCTATTCATGTTCAATAATAATACGTATGTATGTTAGCTATTTATGAATATATGAATATCACTTTTATATTACTATCAGTCCAAAACTCGGAACGTGTTTGACGTTCAGTTGTGAAGCAAACACGCAAAATATTAACACCGTTCACATTTGAATATTTCAAATAAAGGATAAGTAATTTTTAATGAATCATAATTCCTTATTCCACATCCTCCAACATAAGACAACAAAGAGTGTGTTTTTTATTTGTCTCGTAACTGTAGTTGCAGTTAGCTAGGCTGAGCCACCTGTTTGCGTTGGCTTGATCACAGGACAGGTAGGCATGAAACAATGTCAATCAATCGCCGGCGTTATTGTCGTCTTGGACCGCGTGGATGTGGGACATAGTTGGCCTCGAGGCCGCCAAGGCAGCGCTGCTGACCCACACACACACACTTCCGGATCCGTGAGCCGTGAGCCGTGAGCCGTGAGCCGTGAGCCGTGAGCCAGCGCATGCGCCCAACAGCTCGGCTCACATCCAAGCCCATTCCTTGTCTCAGGATTCATTCAACGATTATATACAATTTAATTAAAATTTAAAATCATACTTCAATAATTTTACTCTAATATAGTTATGATAATTTCTCTCGTTCATACAACATTTATTAAATATTCAAAGATTCAACTGGAATCACTACAATTTATTTTTCTTTTATGAGTGATTTATGAAAATAGTTTTGATATCAGCTGTTCATGCAAATACGGTTATTTAATTTGATCATCAACTTTCTTCATTACACATACAATTTTTTTAGCATTTATTTATTTATTTGTTTATTTATTTATTTATTTGGTTAATTGTCAAAAAGGTTATCTGACTCAAGTCAAGATCCGATAGCAAACGCATATTTTTTTGCTATTTGAATGTTTATTTTATTTTGGTAACTATCTTGTTCAGGTAGAGCTAGTAGTCATATTGGAAGCATTTAAAATAAACTAGGAAAACGCTCGGTGTAACGCGTTGATGAGCGAGCACCGACACGCACGACATCGCCAATCATAGCACGATCCATTCAATCAAAGATAACTAACTATACATTATTTATTACCAATTTTCCTTGCAACTTTTCATAAACACTCTGGATCAATTAAATAACAGATTATTGTACTGATATTTTTCCATCAATCTCTTTGGACAGATATTCAAACACTTAAAACAGCAATAAGTCTGTAAATTCTTGACCGATTGTGCTGGAAATGTGTAAAATATGATGTTATCTAGTCAAAACGTCGTTTTCATAACTGTGAAACACAATCCATATCGTAAAATAAATTATTTTAGATAAGGTATACCTATACCTATGTATATGAAATACCTACATTACATTTTAACTACATTATGTATTGCAATATGATCAACTAAGAAAAGAATCTGTCTTACTTGATATTGAGAATAGCCATCTATAAACTTTGCTTTGCTACATAGAGCAACCCAGAATGCAGTGGAATTTCTGTTTTGAAATGTCATTTCTGACAGTTATTAAAACTGTCAATAAGTGCATCTATGTTCTTGACTGGTAGGGCTGAAAATTTGTAAAATAAGAGACAATGTTGGTCTGAACGACCATGCAAAATATGAGTTTGATTGATCAGATTAATCGAAGACCATTTGATAGGTCAAATGGTGGTGTGGCTATAGGCCGTTTTAAATTAAGTATACAAATGAAAAATATTGGTGCCAATCCTTGCTAAGTTTTAAGTTGATCGATTAAACCTTTATGATTAAACGGTTCCTTGTTAATTTTAAAAAATCACAGGATTTCGTTCAAAAAATATACCTGGGACCACCCATATGATATGATATGTAGTGTGTGTACACAATATCAGATCAATCTGTTGAACGGTCATTATTAGTTTTATATCGTTTAAAACTTTCTGCTCTAACTACCTTGCCTTGTAGATTCGAAGTCGCCGTGAATTTGACAGCCAACACGCAAAATGTCCCTAAAATGACAAAAACTTTTGAAAATAACGACAGATTAGAGTGAAAATTGGCAAAAATACCTTAATTGTTGGTACCAATGACCATGCGAAGTTTTTAGTTGGTCGGTCAATCGGTTCCAGTTTAAATTTCAAAAATCACAGGAAAAATGGTTTCAAATTTGAACCAATTGGAGGATTTGGCTGAAATTTTTTTTGATTGGGTACAATGTTGGTTGCAATGACTTTGCTAAATTTCAAATTGATCGAACCAACCAATCGAAAGATAATTTTTATAAAATTTGAACCAATCACAGGATCTCGTTCAGAAAAGATCCCAGGGATCGCATAGATTACGTTAGTATGTGTACAAAATTTCAGATCGATTGGTTGTGCGGTTTGACCTGGGCAGTGCAGGCAAAAAAAAAACAAAAAAACACACAGAGAAAGTGCCATAAGAGTACCGTGGTGACGCTCGCTACGCTCGCTCAACAATAAAAAAAAGTTTACGTTTTTAATTCGAGAGAGTACAATTAAGCTTTTTTTCAAATAATTATAAAAAGTGAATGAAAGATCTTTTGAACTAATATGTATTGATTGGAACTCCCAGATTTGGGAGTGCCTTACTTGGAATGGCCTTACTCATACTAGGAAAACGCTCAGTGTAACGCGTTGATGAGCGAGCACGGATACGCGCAAATTCTCGAACCGGAAATGCGTACACAACGCACAGAAAACATATACATCCATATTGAATTGATTATGATATCAACTTAAAAGTGTATGCTTTTCATCGAAACTTTAAAATAGCATCTAAGCACCTGGTTCATAAAGCAAATCAGAATCAATTTTCAATTGGCACTGGAAAACATTCATTTCGATACTTCATTACTGACAGATATTCGGATACACGCAACACCTCGAACCGAAATTATGTCTATCGAATGTCATTAAAAGCCATTAATTCTTTAGTTTCGTCACATACTTGTATAAAAATCTCCAAAATCTCCAAAAATATTGGTGCCAATCCTTGCTAAGTTTTAAGTTGATCGATTAAACCTTTATGATTGAACGGTTCCTTGTTAATTTTCAAAAATCACAGGATCTCGTTCAAAAAATATACCTGGGACCACCCATATGATATGATATGTAGTGTGTGTACACAATATCAGATCAATCTGTTGAACGGTCATTATTAGTTTTATATCGTTTAAAACTTTCTGCTCTAACTACCTTGCCTTGTAGATTCGAAGTCGCCGTGAATTTGACAGCCAACACGCAAAATGTCCCTAAAATGACAAAAACTTTTGAAAATAACGACATATTAGAGTGAAAATTGGCAAAAATACCTTAAATGTTGGTACCAATGACCATGCGAAGTTTTTAGTTGGTCGGTCAATCGGTTCCAGTTTAAATTTCAAAAATCACAGGAAAAATGGTTTCAAATTTGAACCAATTGGAGGATTTGGCTGAAATTTTTTTTGATTGGGTACAATGTTGGTTGCAATGACTTTGCTAAATTTCAAATTGATCGAACCAACCAATCGAAAGATAATTTTTATAAAATTTGAACCAATCACAGGATCTCGTTCAGAAAAGATCCCAGGGATCGCATAGATTACGTTAGTATGTGTACAAAATTTCAGATCGATTGGTTGTGCGGTTTGACCTGGGCAGTGCAGGCAAAAAAAAAACAAAAAAACACACAGAGAAAGTGCCATAAGAGTACCGTGGTGACGCTCGCTACGCTCGCTCAACAATAAAAAAAAGTTTACGTTTTTAATTCGAGAGAGTACAATTAAGCTTTTTTTCAAATAATTATAAAAAGTGAATGAAAGATCTTTTGAACTAATATGTATTGATTGGAACTCCCAGATTTGGGAGTGCCTTACTTGGAATGGCCTTACTCATACTAGGAAAACGCTCAGTGTAACGCGTTGATGAGCGAGCACGGATACGCGCAAATTCTCGAACCGGAAATGCGTACACAACGCACAGAAAACATATACATCCATATTGAATTGATTATGATATCAACTTAAAAGTGTATGCTTTTCATCGAAACTTTAAAATAGCATCTAAGCACCTGGTTCATAAAGCAAATCAGAATCAATTTTCAATTGGCACTGGAAAACATTCATTTCGATACTTCATTACTGACAGATATTCGGATACACGCAACACCTCGAACCGAAATTATGTCTATCGAATGTCATTAAAAGCCATTAATTCTTTAGTTTCGTCACATACTTGTATAAAAATCTCCAAAATCTCCAAAAATATTGGTGCCAATCCTTGCTAAGTTTTAAGTTGATCGATTAAACCTTTATGATTGAACGGTTCCTTGTTAATTTTCAAAAATCACAGGATCTCGTTCAAAAAATATACCTGGGACCACCCATATGATATGATATGTAGTGTGTGTACACAATATCAGATCAATCTGTTGAACGGTCATTATTAGTTTTATATCGTTTAAAACTTTCTGCTCTAACTACCTTGCCTTGTAGATTCGAAGTCGCCGTGAATTTGACAGCCAACACGCCAAATGTCCCTAAAATGACAAAAACTTTTGAAAATAACGACAGATTAGAGTGAAAATTGGCAAAAATACCTTAATTGTTGGTACCAATGACCATGCGAAGTTTTTAGTTGGTCGGTCAATCGGTTCCAGTTTAAATTTCAAAAATCACAGGAAAAATGGTTTCAAATTTGAACCAATTGGAGGATTTGGCTGAAATTTTTTTTGATTGGGTACAATGTTGGTTGCAATGACTTTGCTAAATTTCAAATTGATCGAACCAACCAATCGAAAGATAATTTTTATAAAATTTGAACCAATCACAGGATCTCGTTCAGAAAAGATCCCAGGGATCGCATAGATTACGTTAGTATGTGTACAAAATTTCAGATCGATTGGTTGTGCGGTTTGACCTGGGCAGTGCAGGCAAAAAAAAAACAAAAAAACACACAGAGAAAGTGCCATAAGAGTACCGTGGTGACGCTCGCTACGCTCGCTCAACAATAAAAAAAAGTTTACGTTTTTAATTCGAGAGAGTACAATTAAGCTTTTTTTCAAATAATTATAAAAAGTGAATGAAAGATCTTTTGAACTAATATGTATTGATTGGAACTCCCAGATTTGGGAGTGCCTTACTTGGAATGGCCTTACTCATACTAGGAAAACGCTCAGTGTAACGCGTTGATGAGCGAGCACGGATACGCGCAAATTCTCGAACCGGAAATGCGTACACAACGCACAGAAAACATATACATCCATATTGAATTGATTATGATATCAACTTAAAAGTGTATGCTTTTCATCGAAACTTTAAAATAGCATCTAAGCACCTGGTTCATAAAGCAAATCAGAATCAATTTTCAATTGGCACTGGAAAACATTCATTTCGATACTTCATTACTGACAGATATTCGGATACACGCAACACCTCGAACCGAAATTATGTCTATCGAATGTCATTAAAAGCCATTAATTCTTTAGTTTCGTCACATACTTGTATAAAAATCTCCAAAATCTCCAAAAATATTGGTGCCAATCCTTGCTAAGTTTTAAGTTGATCGATTAAACCTTTATGATTGAACGGTTCCTTGTTAATTTTCAAAAATCACAGGATCTCGTTCAAAAAATATACCTGGGACCACCCATATGATATGATATGTAGTGTGTGTACACAATATCAGATCAATCTGTTGAACGGTCATTATTAGTTTTATATCGTTTAAAACTTTCTGCTCTAACTACCTTGCCTTGTAGATTCGAAGTCGCCGTGAATTTGACAGCCAACACGCAAAATGTCCCTAAAATGACAAAAACTTTTGAAAATAACGACATATTAGAGTGAAAATTGGCAAAAATACCTTAAATGTTGGTACCAATGACCATGCGAAGTTTTTAGTTGGTCGGTCAATCGGTTCCAGTTTAAATTTCAAAAATCACAGGAAAAATGGTTTCAAATTTGAACCAATTGGAGGATTTGGCTGAAATTTTTTTTGATTGGGTACAATGTTGGTTGCAATGACTTTGCTAAATTTCAAATTGATCGAACCAACCAATCGAAAGATAATTTTTATAAAATTTGAACCAATCACAGGATCTCGTTCAGAAAAGATCCCAGGGATCGCATAGATTACGTTAGTATGTGTACAAAATTTCAGATCGATTGGTTGTGCGGTTTGACCTGGGCAGTGCAGGCAAAAAAAAAACAAAAAAACACACAGAGAAAGTGCCATAAGAGTACCGTGGTGACGCTCGCTACGCTCGCTCAACAATAAAAAAAAGTTTACGTTTTTAATTCGAGAGAGTACAATTAAGCTTTTTTTCAAATAATTATAAAAAGTGAATGAAAGATCTTTTGAACTAATATGTATTGATTGGAACTCCCAGATTTGGGAGTGCCTTACTTGGAATGGCCTTACTCATACTAGGAAAACGCTCAGTGTAACGCGTTGATGAGCGAGCACGGATACGCGCAAATTCTCGAACCGGAAATGCGTACACAACGCACAGAAAACATATACATCCATATTGAATTGATTATGATATCAACTTAAAAGTGTATGCTTTTCATCGAAACTTTAAAATAGCATCTAAGCACCTGGTTCATAAAGCAAATCAGAATCAATTTTCAATTGGCACTGGAAAACATTCATTTCGATACTTCATTACTGACAGATATTCGGATACACGCAACACCTCGAACCGAAATTATGTCTATCGAATGTCATTAAAAGCCATTAATTCTTTAGTTTCGTCACATACTTGTATAAAAATCTCCAAAATCTCCAAAAATATTGGTGCCAATCCTTGCTAAGTTTTAAGTTGATCGATTAAACCTTTATGATTGAACGGTTCCTTGTTAATTTTCAAAAATCACAGGATCTCGTTCAAAAAATATACCTGGGACCACCCATATGATATGATATGTAGTGTGTGTACACAATATCAGATCAATCTGTTGAACGGTCATTATAAGTTTCATATCGTTTAAAACTTTCTGCTCTAACTACCTTGCCTTGAACTGTAGATTCGAAGTCGCCGTGAATTTGACAGCCAACACGCAAAATGTCCCTAAAATGACAAAAACTTTTGAAAATAACGACAGATTAGAGTGAAAATTGGCAAAAATACCTTAATTGTTGGTACCAATGACCATGCGAAGTTTTTAGTTGGTCGGTCAATCGGTTCCAGTTTAAATTTCAAAAATCACAGGAAAAATGGTTTCAAATTTGAACCAATTGGAGGATTTGGCTGAAATTTTTTTTGATTGGGTACAATGTTGGTTGCAATGACTTTGCTAAATTTCAAATTGATCGAACCAACCAATCGAAAGATAATTTTTATAAAATTTGAACCAATCACAGGATCTCGTTCAGAAAAGATCCCAGGGATCGCATAGATTACGTTAGTATGTGTACAAAATTTCAGATCGATTGGTTGTGCGGTTTGACCTGGGCAGTGCAGGCAAAAAAAAAACAAAAAAACACACAGAGAAAGTGCCATAAGAGTACCGTGGTGACGCTCGCTACGCTCGCTCAACAATAAAAAAAAGTTTACGTTTTTAATTCGAGAGAGTACAATTAAGCTTTTTTTCAAATAATTATAAAAAGTGAATGAAAGATCTTTTGAACTAATATGTATTGATTGGAACTCCCAGATTTGGGAGTGCCTTACTTGGAATGGCCTTACTCATACTAGGAAAACGCTCAGTGTAACGCGTTGATGAGCGAGCACGGATACGCGCAAATTCTCGAACCGGAAATGCGTACACAACGCACAGAAAACATATACATCCATATTGAATTGATTATGATATCAACTTAAAAGTGTATGCTTTTCATCGAAACTTTAAAATAGCATCTAAGCACCTGGTTCATAAAGCAAATCAGAATCAATTTTCAATTGGCACTGGAAAACATTCATTTCGATACTTCATTACTGACAGATATTCGGATACACGCAACACCTCGAACCGAAATTATGTCTATCGAATGTCATTAAAAGCCATTAATTCTTTAGTTTCGTCACATACTTGTATAAAAATCTCCAAAATCTCCAAAAATATTGGTGCCAATCCTTGCTAAGTTTTAAGTTGATCGATTAAACCTTTATGATTGAACGGTTCCTTGTTAATTTTCAAAAATCACAGGATCTCGTTCAAAAAATATACCTGGGACCACCCATATGATATGATATGTAGTGTGTGTACACAATATCAGATCAATCTGTTGAACGGTCATTATAAGTTTCATATCGTTTAAAACTTTCTGCTCTAACTACCTTGCCTTGAACTGTAGATTCGAAGTCGCCGTGAATTTGACAGCCAACACGCAAAATGTCCCTAAAATGACAAAAACTTTTGAAAATAACGACAGATTAGAGTGAAAATTGGCAAAAATACTTTAAATGTTGGTACCAATGACCATGCGAAGTTTTTAGCTGGTCGGTCAATCGGTTCCAGTTTAAATTTCAAAAAATCACAGGAAAAATGGTTTTAAATTTGAACCAATTGGAGGATTTGGCTGAAATTTTTTTTGATTGGGTACAATGTTGGTTGCAATGACTTTGCTAAATTTCAAATTGATCAAACCAACCAATCGAAAGATAATTTTTATAAAATTTGAACCAATCACAGGATACCGTTCAGAAAAGATCCCAGGGATCGCATAGATTACGTTAGTATGTGTACAAAATTTCAGATCGATTGGTTGTGCGGTTTGACCTGGGCAGTGCAGGCAAAAAAAAAAAAAAAAAAACACACAGAGAAAGTGCCATAAGAGTACCGTGGTGACGCTCGCTACGCTCGCTCAACAAACTAAGAGACAAGATAAGAATATAATACAGAATTTCGATATGAAAAATAATCAATTTACACCATTATCCACACAACTGGATTGCTTAAATTTGTAAAATACATGCGTAAAATACAATACAATGCGGGAAATTTTGGAAAATTTTGAATTTCAGGACCAAAAGTTTGATGCCTTTCTACACGATTGGTACACAATTTTAAGCCAATTTTTACTTATATGAAAAATAAGTGGGCGGATGCCGTCTACCCTGAAAAAAGAATGAGGGACGCATCCACCCTCGTCCGCCCCCAAATTTACCAATGTAGGCTAGGACATGGGAATTACTGCACTTCGTAACCACATATTATTTCTTACAATTTAAATAAGTATCTTGTGACTATCTTGTGGTAAAGAGAGCAGCAGTTTAATAGAAAACTTCATAGAATATTAATGAATTTCTCGTTGCATATTTGTCAAGAATTTAATTTTTAGAGACCAGATTTAAAACTCAACTGCTTTACCAGCCAGGAGAGTCTTCACGGAAAATCTTTCATCAGTTGTGGGTGTTGATAGGAAACTAATATAGTGAAGTGAAGCAATTATTTAACACAATTTTGGTTTAATTAAATTCTTTAGAAATATTTAGTAAGATAGTTGAGCGAGCGCAGCGAACGTCACCATGGGACTCTTATGGCACTTTCTATGAATGTTTTTTTTGTTTGTTTCATGTTTTTGTTTTTGTATAGGTTTTGCCCAGGCTAAACCGTTCAACCATGTATAGGATGTATGCACACTTTAATATCATATGAGCGGTCCAAGGTATAGTTTTTGAACGAGATCCAGCGATTTTTGTTTCTCACTATTCTGTTTTCAAGCTCAACTTCAAGATTCCATACATTTCGTTCCATAAGTTCAAATTGATTGAAATTTTTACACAATCGATCTTAATATGTTTTCAATATAATTTGAAATTTTAAGCTTGATATATTACGTAGTTTTGAAGAAACAGCGTCCCGGCCATTGGAAGTTTTCTGGACGCGCGCTATTTGAGCTCTGTTTAATTAATTTTTTGACAACCAAATTTGAATAGCTGTAACCTTTTTCCTACAAGAGTAATGTTTTTGAAACTTGCACATATAAAATTTTGGTATGTTTTCTAATATTTTTTACAAATTTCAGAATCCTATCTATAATAGTTTTGATATAGTGACCCCTCAAACAGGGTGATTTTTTTTTGCGCCACCCGTTATCATATGAGTGGACCCAGGTATAGTTTTCGAACTATATCCTGTGATTTTTAAAAATTAACAAGAAACCGTATGATTGATCAACTTAAGACTTTGCATGGTCATTGGGACCAATATTTTAGGACTATTTTTAGATTTTCATACAAATCTGTGACGAAATTCAAGCAGAATTTCGGTTCAGGGTGTTGCGCGTATCCGTGCCTTCTCATCAACGTGTTACACAGAGTGTTTTCCTATAGTATTAAAAAAATTAACTGCTCCTTTGACGACTGTGATCTTTCCTACCTTTCCAAGGTCGGTTATAGAGCAGTAACTTTCACACGAATATTAATTGCATACAATACAAAAGTTCCCTTACACATACCGTTTTCCTAGTTTACATGAATGTTTTAAGAAATATAAGTGTTTGAAGGAGTATAGCGCAGTGAAAGAGTATTATTTAAGAAGATCTAGGAGAGGAAGAGTGGAAGATAGTTGAAGAGGAGTTTGTGGTGGGAGGAAGAGCAACATCTGGAATGGCCTGATTCATCTAAAGCTGGAGGATGAAGAAAGTGAAGAGGATGAAGAGAGTGAAGAGGACAGGTTTCAGCAGAACATGTGACGTCAGGCCGGGCCAGCCGGCTGGGAAATTTAGTAACATTGCAAGATTGGTCTCAAGTTCAACAGAGGGGGTTGCTTTTTGCAGCAGCGATATGTTCAATAATCAAAATCTTGAGGATATGTCCAGAGAGGAAAAACAAGACGCAGTGTTCTGATTGGTCGATAGCAAAGAAAGAAAATACTCTTTCAGCAAAACAATGACCTATAGACTAGAGTGTTGCCAAAGGTTTGAATAAATTGTTTGTAGCGTTGAACTAGACGCCTTTCCGCTTGTGCTGTGGAGTAAAAGCGTTCAAGACGATGCATTTTCTATGCAATTCACGTGCAATGCATTAATATGAGTTTATTGAGGAAGTGACGTTTAACTTCCTATTTAATTTATGGTGTACAAGATTCGATACACAATCACATGTTGTCAAGAAGGCATTTCCCTTCATCAATGTTATAGCATTCATTTTCATGGGGCGTACCAAGATTATTTTCTTTTGAAAAGAGTGTTTGAGGTATCGATCAAAATCGAAGCCACGAGAATATAATTTAAATGATCAATATTCTGACAACGTAATTGAAGAGTACAGGGAAAGAACGCTATAAGTCACATTCGGATGAAACTGAGATAAACAAAGTTTTATGTTGAAACTCGTATCTATCTTCCATACAAATCGATATTTCAATTGCGTTTCTCAACACTTTGAGGCAATAGTTTCTAAAACCCGAGGGTATTTTCTGAAAGCTCATAAATATCACTGCAAGATTAAACCTTAAACTCATTTTTTCAAAAAATTGACTTATAACGTTCTTTCCCTGTATATTTCAATTCGTTTGTGCAATTTTAGAACTCCTAACATTTATCTATTAGGAAATGCTATATACTAGGAAAACGCTCTGAGTAACGCGTTGATGAGCGAGCACTGATACGCGCAATACCTCGAACCGAAATTCTGTTTATCGAAAATGTCCTTAAAAGTCAATAATTCTTGAATTTCGTCACAGACTTCTGTATGAAAATCTCCAACAATTCCTAAAATATTGGCCCCAATAACCACGCAAAGTTTTAAGTTGATCGATTGAACCTTTATGATTGAACGATTCCTTCTTAATTTACAAAAATCACAGGATCTCGTTCAAAAAATATTTAAACGGTCATATCAGTTTCATAATAATATACGTTTGAAAGTTTCTGCTCTAACAACCTTGAAGTGAAGATTCGAAGATGCTGTGAAATGTGAAATTCGAGAAATATGACAGCCAACACGCAAAATATCCGTAAACTGTCAATAACTGTTGAATTTAACACAGTTTAGTCTGAAAATTGTCAAAAATACAGATAATGTTAGACCCGATGACCATGCAAATTTTTAAGTTGATCGGTCAAACGGTTCTGGTTTAAATTTCAAAAAGGACATGAAATATTTTTTTAAATTTTAACCAATGGGACGATTTGGCTGAAAATTTGTAAAATAAGAGACAATGTTGGTCTTAATGACCATGCAAAATATAAGGTTGATCACATTTGCCGAAGACCATTTTCATTTTTCAGCCTATCAGGGTTTATTTAAATTTTAACCAATCAATGAATTTCAAAAAAAATTGGGGTCAGCAAACAGAGAAGGTTGTCTCTACATGTGTGCAAAATTTCAGGTCGATCGGTGAAACTGTGCGATTTCTATTGCTCCATTTAGCAGACAAAAAAAAAAAAAAAAAAAAAAAAAAAAAAACAGAGGTCCGTGTCAAATGAGTCAAAAGGAGACGCTCGCTTCGCTCGCTCAACAATTTCTTAAGCCCCATTTACACTGTGCAATTTCTTGAACAACTTCTGTCACATTCCCATTATTCATTCAATTTTGTATTTACACGACGCAACCTTCAGTCACAGAACTTAAAACATGTTATAATTTCCATTCAAGAAGTGTGACACAGAAGTGTGGTACAGAAGTTGTACAAGAAATTGCACCGTGTAAATGGGGCTTTATGGAATCTTACAAGTTGCTCTAAAAAATTATACTTTTTATGTAGACTTTTGTTTTTTGATATTTGGGGATGACTTTTTGACTTCAGTGGTGCTCGAGGGTTATGGGTCAGTTGTAATTGTCCCAATAAAGCCTAACACATTTTATCTGCCAGTTTAAAATCAGTCCTTGACGTTACCACAAAAATAACATCAAGAGGCAACAATGAGTGTCAAAAGTATGTCAGGAATAAGTAGAGGATCTAAGGTAAGTATATTTCATGCATAAATTACTTCGTTTTTATTAAATTTCTCCTAATTGTAAATACATGTACAACCAGCCATCACTTCTCTACGCAAACCATCCCTGAAACACACTTCAACTTGCAAATCGTGCTAGTCTCTTCACATTACGTTGTTATGAAGGTGATAATTCTACGAATGAGCCTGCCCTGTACCTTGTCACCTGTGCCAACTCCTCCCAGTCGCGACAATCTCATGTAATTCAATTCCATAGGAATAGTGTCATCTTAATTCACAAGCGTCACATCCAAGTACACAAACTAACAATACATAAAAAGAGTTAAAAATATAATAATAATTAAAATAATATTATAATAATAATGTAATAATAATAAAATTATAATAGTAATAATAATGACAATAGAAATAATTTTAAATAGAATCATTGATGTAACATGGGTAATAAAATTGTGTAATATATACAATCAGAGTGAACATTATTGATAATGCTTTTAAGTACCTACCGAGGGGTGTATTTCTAATATCAGCACCGTTGCTAAAGGGTTGTTAGCCATGTCTTAGCAACCATACAGACAGCTTTGTGTGACTTGACAGTGATTAGGTCGAAGTTCTGGGTGCAGTTTGGAACTTTCATCAAACAAATGATCAATTATGAAGATCAACGTGGCATTTCTCTTCGATTGGTTCAAAGAGAAACGTGTGAAGTAAATCAACATAATAAATCGTCTGCTAATGGAAGTGATATTTCTCACGCAGTTTTTAGAACTTTAACCCATTATCTAGCCAAATACCACGTCAATATTGTAATCTCAGCCGGTACGAACTAAACGCAATCCATGTTAAGATTTACATATATTATAAAAGACAAGCGAAACATCACCTGATTCTGATTTACTAAACAAAACTACAAAAGTTAATAAGTTAAAACTAAAAACGCTCGATGTGTTTCAAAATGCCAAAATAAAATGAGTTTATTTGAGTATTTTGCTTGTCATAATTGAGATGTGAAAGACGAACAGTACTTTAAAAATGCTTTTATTATAACTGGAGCATAATATTGAATCAGTTGTAACAAAGATTTTATTGAATGTGAAATATAATAGGGCCATGAAAAGTCTTGCTTGACTGAGGAGCACAATTGCAAAATGTCGAATGTACAAAGCTACATTAGTCGGCAAAAATTCACGTAGCCAACAAAATGTTGGTTCTTTTATGAAAACCGTATCATCTCTGTTGAGCTCACGAACAATAGGTGACACGATTTAAAGATTATCCCCTGAGTTCTGTGTGCAACAAAGATGGGTGCAAAAGAACACACTGTGAAATAAATAACTCTCTTGCATGCTGTGCGATGCGATGTGTCCGAAGTATCGGGGTTCGATACCGTGTCGTCACGACCAGCATTCTACTCATTATCATTAGACGTACGAGTAATTGGATTATTGCAATTGCACTTTGCAGCCTCGCTAGCCCACCACATTCGTGATGTCAAAATTTCAGCTAATCAAAAATTAGTATATTTAGAAAAAAATATTTATGTTACATTTATATACAAAATATTATTATAATGAATAATAATAATATAATGCCTCACACCTTCACCTGGCCCCCAAACCCAAACAATTTATTCACGTTTAACTAGCACCAAGATAATATTTTTAATATTTTTTTGAAACTTTCTTCCTAATTAATTTCTTCTCTTGGTTTTAGCAGCAACCATCTGTCTCACCAGCATCACTTAAAAAGTCGGCAAGACATAATGGCAAGAAACAGTATCTGAGTATAAAAACGTTCTTTCTGCCAATCACACGAATGTTTAATTAACGTCGCACTCATTTCCAACACCACTTCAATTCAACGTCTAAATGTTTATTAAGTTTATTAAACTATCGACAGTGCTGGTCCACGTTGACCAACCTGACAACAAAGCCTCTTTACGTCATAGATCTTTGGATATCGGAACCACGTGATCCCTGCGCACGCGCCGCGCTCAGCCGTCTCGACTCGCCGCCGCCGAGGGCGCCGCGACGACCGGCGTCGGCGTCGCCGGAGCGCCGCGCATCAGCCTCAACGCCATCCACGAGGCGAACGAGTGCATCATCATCGCCCCGCCGTTCTGGCTCTGCTCCTGAGCCTGCTTGATCTGCTGCGCCTCCCGCTGGAGCTGATAGCGGTAGAGCAGCGAGCCAGCGACGAGGGCGGAGACGACGGCGGACACCGCCGCCAGGACGAACAACACGCTGAACCCGGGCACGGGGAGGCAGATGCCGTAGACGACCTCCTCGCGTATCCGCCCCTGGAAGACGGTGACAGCCTCGGCGCGCGAGTCCGGGGTGAACGCGAGGTCGACCTCGGAGATCACGTCGTAGAGGCCGCTGACGCCGACGTCGGCGCTGCGGACCTTGCGGTCGGCGATGACCACGGAGCGGCGGCGCCGGGGACTGCTCGACGGAGGCGTCGTGCCGACGATGGGGACGTCGTCGGCGTTGAGGTTGCGAGGACCGTGGGGGAAACGACCGTCCTGGCCGTCACGATGTCCAGGACGAGGTTGATCCTGGAATAAGGACACATTACTCAGCTAGTTGACACATTCTTCTCTTTGTTTACGATATCTCTATTATGATATTTCTCTAGCATTATTTGTTCTATGATATATGACTGACACGTTTCTATTTTATTCCATTTTACATATCGGTATATAAATCTGACCATTCATTAGAGGAAATTTATGATGACAGAAAACAACAAACCGCTATAGAATCTGGAACTGCAATGCTTTTATCTTTCTAATCATTCTGCCGATGATTCCGCACACCAAGAATGCAATAAACGCCAGGCATTGATTATAAAACTTCTAACCTTTCGCAAGGAAAGAGCATAAAACTGCCCTGTATGAAGAAGTTATCTGATAAGGGCGTGAAAAAAAGGAGAAGTTACCTGCGGTGAGCTTTAACAAAGACGTCATCTCGTAAGATCGTCTATAAGTACGTCAATGGTTAAATGTGGTGAGGGCGTGAAATGAAATATACTTGTTACCAGGTAAGTGCTCGAGGGAAAAATTACCAGGAAAGTGTGTGAATAAAAGAAGACCTGGTATAAACCCTGGTAGACCCTCCTGGAAGACTTAGTATCTCACCTTGAATGAGATAAGTAACCTAGCAAGATCGTTAAAGAAAGAAGTTATCTGGTTAGTGTTTGAATGGAAGAAGTTACCTTGTAAGATCGTTAATTAGAGAATTTATATTGTAAGATCGTTAAAGAAAGAAGTTACCTGGTAGAAAGAATTGCCAGGGTGTTTGAATGAAAGAAGTTACCTTGTAAGATCGTTAAATAGAGAATTTACATTGTAAGATCGTTAAAGAAAGAAGTTACCTGGTAGAAAGAAGTTGCAAGGGTGTTTGAATGAAAGAAGTTACCTTGTAAGATCGTTAAATAGAGAATTTACATTGTAAGATCGTTAAAGAAAGAAGTTACCTGGTAGAAAGAAGTTGCCAGGGTGTTTGAATGAAAGAAGTTACCTTGTAAGATCGTTAAATAGAGAATTTACATTGTAAGATCGTTAAAGAAAGAAGTTACCTGGTAGAAAGAAGTTGCCAGGGTGTTTGAATGAAAGAAGTTACCTTGTAAGATCGTTAAATAGAGAAGTTACCTTGTAAGATCGTTAAAGAAAGAAGTTACCTTGTAAGATCGTAAAGAAAGAATATCTGGTAAGGTCGTGCAAGAAAGAAGTTATCTGGTAAAGGTGGGAAAGAAGGAAGTTACCTGGTAAAGGTGCGAAAGATAGAAGTTACCTGGTAAAGGTAGGAAAGAAGGAAGTTACCTGGTAAGGGTGTGCAAGAAGGAAGTTACCTGGTAAGGGTGGGAAAGAAGGAAGTTACCTGGTAAAGGTGGAACGAAAGAAGTTACCTGGTAAGGGCGTGAATGAATATCTCTGTCATCGTGAACATTGTCGGGTCGCTGTTGCTGTGCTTGCGCACTGGCCGGCTTCCTCGCCGTCGACCCCAAGCCGACGCCCAGACCGACGCCAACCGGGAACTCGGCGTCGTCGTCGCCGTCCTGGATCAACTCGTCATAGATGAGCAGATCGTCGCCGGGGGCCTCGGACCTGAGCGGGGGATGCGGCAGCGGTCTCGGCTCGCTGGGCTGATCCTTGCGCTCCAAGGGGCCGTAGTGACCCGGGGGCAGAGGGATGTGCCCGGCGGCGTGCGGCGGGTCCGCCTGGCAGTGATCCAGACAGCCGTGGCGGCAGATCTCCACCTTGCACTTGATGTGCACGCTGAGCGCGTCGGGGAACTTGAACGCATGGAAGAAGGCGTAGGTGATGACGGAGGCGCGCTCGTCGGTGGCGCGCGCCTTCAGGAAGCGCGAGATCATCTTGGGGCGCAGCACGCAGCCCTGCTCGTCGCTCAGCTGGATCACGTGACCGCCGCCGTCCGACGCCGCGCACGACTTGACGCGCATGTCGAACTCGCCTGCGCACACAAACATGGAGTCATGGTAGGAACTACATTTGTACAGGTGGGGGATGATAATGGAAGTAACAAAATACGATGGCGTTTGAGACCAAATGGAGCCCCCCCACCCCCCGTACCATGCGGGCTAGGGGCGCATAGCTCCAGAAAATGTTGAATTCAGGGTTGAATTTGGTGCATTTCTACGCTATTTGAACACTATTTAAGCCTACTTTTATCTTGACAAATATATAGATGAAGTTATAAGCAATGACAATGACATTAGCTCAGAACTGTCGTAAGCTACGCGTGGAAGCAAATAGTTTAATAGTTGGACCTTCTTACCTCTATGGTTGGACCTTTTCATCAATTTAAACTAGACAATTTTGGTTTCTACAAAACCCTAAAAAATTGATTAGTCAAACATCAAATTTGTTTCATTGTGGCGTTTTAACGTTGAAATACTTATCTGAAAACTTGAAACGAATTTGTTGTTTTTATTAATTACTGAATTTATTATATTACTGAAATTACTGATAGTGGAATTTTTCGACTTCTTTATACGCAGGCTGATCCTATATAGATACGTTCTTTCTTTATTAATAAGTGAATATCGCATTTAGCTAACTGCATTGGTACGGATATTTTGAATGTTAATAATTTAAACCTTACTTTTCCCCCTCCACAAGTAGAGTCCCACATTGTGTTTGTTTGTATTCATAAGTAAGACAACTTCATAGAGTTGAAGCAATGCAGCTATAACCTATCTTTTCTCGGAAAAGTTGTTTCAATAGCAAAATGCAACATGAACATAAGTATAATAATATGAATGGGCTGGACATGTTGTAACAGAGCCATTTCGACAGTTTAAAAGACGTCAAATAGAAACGTTCTTACATATTGTGCCGTCTTTTCTTTCATATTCTCGACATTAGTCATATGCGGCACTTTGTGCTTGGAGGTCACAATTGGTGTGAAATTTTGCACACACACTAAGACCACCAGCTGTCACATTAATAGTTTTGAACAAAATCCTCTGTTGGTTGAAAAGTGAAAATAAACTCCGATCAAGTTCAATATGCATGCATATGGGGACCAACATTATATTAGATTTTACAAATTTTGCGGCAAATCTGTCAAGAACTTCAAGAGTTATTGACATTTTACACTTATTTTGATTTATTTAAAATTAGTTATGATACAGACGTAGAAGGCCGGATCTCCATTTTCTCAATTTTGCGCTTGCTGAATGATGTATGTAATCAAGCTCTAATTCTATCAATTGATATTTGACTGATCTCAACAAATACAGACTTCCGGCCTTCTACCGTACAGAGTTTTATTGAGAAAGAATTCGTATTGCACCTTGACCGATCATATGTAAAATATTCTACTTGTCTTTTACACTTCCAAGATCTACAGACTCGCTAAACCACGCGTCACACAGAGCGTTTTCACACGTACTTCTGTAGTCGTTGATGGCGACGACAAGCGTAAGCGTCGATCCCAAGGGCACGATCCCGCTGACAGGCGGCGCCCAAGGACCCTTCCCATGTTGGATCTCCATCCAGCAGTCCACGTTGTCTCCTACAGGAACGATACAGTTAAGACATGACAACATACATGGCGTCGATCCCAAGGGCACGATCCCGCTGACAGGCGGCGCCCAAGGACCCTTCCCATGTTGGATCTCCATCCAGCAGTCCACGTTGTCTCCTACAGGAACGATACAGTTAGACATGACAACATACATGGCGTCGATCCCAAGGGCACGATCCCGCTGACAGGCGGCGCCCAAGGACCCTTCCCATGTTGGATCTCCATCCAGCAGTCCAGTTGTCTCCTACAGGAACGATACAGTTAGACATGACAACATACATGGCGTCGATCCCAAGGGCACGATCCCGCTGACAGGCGGCGCCCAAGGACCCTTCCCATGTTGGATCTCCATCCAGCAGTCCAGTTGTCTCCTACAGGAACGATACAGTTAGACATGACAACATACATGGCGTCGATCCCAAGGGCACGATCCCGCTGACAGGCGGCGCCCAAGGACCCTTCCCATGTTGGATCTCCATCCAGCAGTCCACGTTGTCTCCTACAGGAACGATACAGTTAGACATGACAACATACATGGCGTCGATCCCAAGGGCACGATCCCGCTGACAGGCGGCGCCCAAGGACCCTTCCCATGTTGGATCTCCATCCAGCAGTCCACGTTGTCTCCTACAGGAACGATACAGTTAGACATGACAACATACATGGCGTCGATCCCAAGGGCTCGATCCCGCTGACAGGCGGCGCCCAAGGACCCTTCCCATGTTGGATCTCCATCCAGCAGTCCACGTTGTCTCCTACAGGAACGATACAGTTAGACATGACAACATACATGGCGTCGATCCCAAGGGCTCGATCCCGCTGACAGGCGGCGCCCAAGGACCCTTCCCATGTTGGATCTCCATCCAGCAGTCCACGTTGTCTCCTACAGGAACGATACAGTTAGACATGACAACATACATGGCGTCGATCCCAAGGGCACGATCCCGCTGACAGGCGGCGCCCAAGGACCCTTCCCATGTTGGATCTCCATCCAGCAGTCCACGTTGTCTCCTACAGGAACAATACAGTTAGACATGACAACATACATGGCGTCGATCCCAAGGGCACGATCCCGCTGACAGGCGGCGCCCAAGGACCCTTCCCATGTTGGATCTCCATCCAGCAGTCCACGTTGTCTCCTACAGGAACGATACAGTTAAGACATGACAACATACATGGCGTCGATCCCAAGGGCACGATCCCGCTGACAGGCGGCGCCCAAGGACCCTTCCCATGTTGGATCTCCATCCAGCAGTCCACGTTGTCTCCTACAGGAACGATACAGTTAGACATGACAACATACATGGCGTCGATCCCAAGGGCACGATCCCGCTGACAGGCGGCGCCCAAGGACCCTTCCCATGTTGGATCTCCATCCAGCAGTCCACGTTGTCTCCTACAGGAACGATACAGTTAGACATGACAACATACATGGCGTCGATCCCAAGGGCACGATCCCGCTGACAGGCGGCGCCCAAGGACCCTTCCCATGTTGGATCTCCATCCAGCAGTCCACGTTGTCTCCTACAGGAACGATACAGTTAGACATGACAACATACATGGCGTCGATCCCAAGGGCACGATCCCGCTGACAGGCGGCGCCCAAGGACCCTTCCCATGTTGGATCTCCATCCAGCAGTCCACGTTGTCTCCTACAGGAACGATACAGTTAAGACATGACAACATACATGGCGTCGATCCCAAGGGCACGATCCCGCTGACAGGCGGCGCCCAAGGACCCTTCCCATGTTGGATCTCCATCCAGCAGTCCACGTTGTCTCCTACAGGAACAATACAGTTAGACATGACAACATACATGGCGTCGATCCCAAGGGCACGATCCCGCTGACAGGCGGCGCCCAAGGACCCTTCCCATGTTGGATCTCCATCCAGCAGTCCACGTTGTCTCCTACAGGAACGATACAGTTAAGACATGACAACATACATGGCGTCGATCCCAAGGGCACGATCCCGCTGACAGGCGGCGCCCAAGGACCCTTCCCATGTTGGATCTCCATCCAGCAGTCCACGTTGTCTCCTACAGGAACGATACAGTTAAGACATGACAACATACATGGCGTCGATCCCAAGGGCACGATCCCGCTGACAGGCGGCGCCCAAGGACCCTTCCCATGTTGGATCTCCATCCAGCAGTCCACGTTGTCTCCTACAGGAACGATACAGTTAGACATGACAACATACATGGCGTCGATCCCAAGGGCACGATCCCGCTGACAGGCGGCGCCCAAGGACCCTTCCCATGTTGGATCTCCATCCAGCAGTCCACGTTGTCTCCTACAGGAACGATACAGTTAGACATGACAACATACATGGCGTCGATCCCAAGGGCTCGATCCCGCTGACAGGCGGCGCCCAAGGACCCTTCCCATGTTGGATCTCCATCCAGCAGTCCACGTTGTCTCCTACAGGAACGATACAGTTAGACATGACAACATACATGGCGTCGATCCCAAGGGCACGATCCCGCTGACAGGCGGCGCCCAAGGACCCTTCCCATGTTGGATCTCCATCCAGCAGTCCACGTTGTCTCCTACAGGAACGATACAGTTAGACATGACAACATACATGGCGTCGATCCCAAGGGCACGATCCCGCTGACAGGCGGCGCCCAAGGACCCTTCCCATGTTGGATCTCCATCCAGCAGTCCACGTTGTCTCCTACAGGAACGATACAGTTAGACATGACAACATACATGGCGTCGATCCCAAGGGCACGATCCCGCTGACAGGCGGCGCCTAAGGACCCTTCCCATGTTGGATCTCCATCCAGCAGTCCACGTTGTCTCCTACAGGAACGATACAGTTAGACATGACAACATACATGGCGTCGATCCCAAGGGCACGATCCCGCTGACAGGCGGCGCCCAAGGATTCTTCCCATGTTGGATCTCCATCCAGCAGTCCACGTTGTCTCCTACAGGAACGATACAGTTGGACATGACAACATACTAAACGCAGCACGCCAGAATATAATTTCTGATTTATGAATACCGCTTCTATTAGAAGCAATAAAAAGATATGATCTATCGCCATTATTATACGTGAAGCTTGTGGGAAGTAAATAAGACAGCATTATATTCACAATTAAATAAGTTGACAGCTTTCTTTAAGTTCACCGATTTTATGACGTATTCTACACGTTTTATGGAATTCTTTATCCTGGCTGAGATGAACTCTGAATATATTGCATTTTGGAACAACTAGGAGTCGAATTGAGATGATGTCTTTATGTTGAGATGAGAATATGCGTGGGTCATCAGGACACACGAAATAAGTGGCAATTTGATGCCCACGCCCTTCGCTTTTCAGACTACATTTCTAACAGACAGGGTGATAATAAGCGAAATGGATGTTAAAATTGTTATAGTTTAGTCATGGTTTAGTGCAAGAGGGACGGAATTTATCGAGGACTTGATCACTCATTTATAAAATGAATGAATAATCAGGAAAGTTTGTGTGTGCACCTAAAATAAACCTAATTTGATATAATTTAATGATAATTAAAGAATGCATGCAAGAATAACCATTTTAAATCATTAGTAACTAATGGTAGTCACACTTTCGGTGAAAACTTGTTCTAACTTAAATAATATAGCAGCCATATCAGACTTTATTCATATTTTGCACGTGACATAGCTCATTGTTGACACCATCTTGGTGGCATCATTCAGAATAGCTGTGATGTTGTCATTTTTGGGCGATATTTGATAGTTTTAATGGTTACCTCAACAAAGTATAACTTACATATATGTCAATGAAGTAGAAGTAGCAGATACCATTTGGAATACAGGACTAAAGAAAGTCTACTTTACGTTACCCATATGGTTTCACTATTAGTTCTATAGGTATGATGATTAGAGGTTGACGTCTACAAAGTGAAATATACATACATTAGGAATGTGTTATATTATGTTTTAAATGTGCAATATTGAGTAAATGAAGATTGAAGTTTGACAATATCAAAGGCAAAATACGACACATGAACTCTGATGTACTGATGTGACATTAGACAACATTGGACAACAAATTGGTGGAATAGTAGGAGGGCACTATGAAGGAAAATAGTAAATATGAAACTCCAAAAAAATGAATATAGGTCATACAACACTTCTTTGTGATTCGACGAAGTGTCTAAAGTACGACGGAATCTCACCTCGAAAGTCCAACTGAATGACGTCGAGGTCGGCGATGACCATCGGCGGTTTCGACGCCGTCTTCTCGTAGTCGTTAAACCACTCGCATCTCAGCCGCTTGGCCTCGTCCCAGACCTCCAGCAAGTCCTTGTCGTACTGCACGACCACCGTGTTCTCGTAGAACTGTCCGTGCAGGTCGGGCTTCGTGCCGCACCGCGCGTACGCGATGCGGAACGAGAAGAACGTCTTCCCCGTGGAGGGTGGCACGTACACGCAGCGCGGGTCCGCGTATTGACCCTTCGACGAGACGATCCCCTCGAACGGATGCGAGAACGAGAGGTGGACGTCCATGTGGTCTTTGCCGCACATCACTTCGAGAGACTGGATCGCCGGCATGCCGTCGGGACGCTCCAGGGGCCACACGTCGCCGCCGGCCGCCCAGGCGCTCGACGTCTACAACACAAACACAACACACGTTAGTTTCTGTCACTTTACTCCATGCGTTGGTATTTATCACAAACTTCACTGACAAGTCCAGCGCATCTTCTATTTTTGAAATAATGAAATAATTTATTGTTGCGCTTTTCAACATATTAAATGTGACGGATGAATGATTCAATCCTTTTGAACAGAAGTTACTAAGCTTTATAGTTGACACGGTTCATGTTTCATTCAACTAATTGAATTCAATAATTAAGCGAGTGTAGGGAGCGTCACCACGGTACTCGTGGTTCCGAGGGTTAGGTATGGCACCTTCTTTGATTTTCTCTGTTTTCTTTGTTGTAGGCAATACCCAGGCCAAACCGAGGGCCAAACCATTCAACAGATCAAAACTGAATGTCATATAATAAGCGGTCTCGTGATAAACCAGATCCTGAGATGTTTTAAAATTAAAATTAAACCGTTTGACCGATCAACTTAAAACTTTGTATGGTCATGGGATCAATATTTTAGGTATTATACTTATAGTTACCCAGTTCTGTCTGTCTGTGGGGAACGCTTTTTATTGCGCGCGCCTTTCATTGCCCATCACGTCTAAAATTACGTCTTCTGCTTTTTGTAAATAAATAAATTGCCGAAACTCACCTCAGACGCATAGCTTATCCCTTCGTATTTGTAACAACCCTAATTAGGTACATTTACATAGAAAACGTCATCACGGCAAGAAACTTAAAGCTGTCAAAGTCGTATTTTGTTGTAAACCCATTTCAAGCTGGCTGTGAAACCGTCAACAAACCAAAGTCAATATAGTTTTTCATATTTTATGCATAAATACGTTTAATATTTAAAGTACCTATGCGTTTAATGTAGTAGTATATAATTGTGTTGATAAATTGTAAGATATCGATCTTCAGATAGATGTCAGATAGGTATAGGTATTTTACTTTAAACTTTTTCACTTCGATGTTACTCTGATTACTATGAGCGACGACGAAGATTCAATCCTTCCTTTTGTATTGTATTATATTGTATCCTTACGTTTCATTGTTTCTTATTAGTGGTATCATGATAAAGACGGAGACAGCGTTTAGCATCAATGTTTAATTTTTACAATATACATATCAAGTGAATATCAAGTCATTCATTTCATTTCATTTCATTTCATTAATTTTTATTTATTATAATATTCATTCAATTTACATACAATTCTTGAATAATACAAAAATTTATAACACGAAAGTGAAAGCAGAAAGCAAGTTTACGTGAAGAATGTTTTCTCATTGGTTGACAGCTGTCATGCGACCGTACATGCCTAATGATAGTTTGTCCGTGTTTTAGAAGTAGAAGGTTGGAAGTCCATTTCAGTTTTTCTTGAGGTGCGAGCTTGGGTGAGCTCATAAATCGGTATTTCTGACTTCTTAAAAACATAATTTTGTATAGGTGGCATGCGTCATTGTGTAAGAGAATACTCCAATATAGCTGTATTATGTTGACATCAGTCAAATGGTAATTGGAAGAGCTTGATTACATCATTCCAAAAGTGTGTAACTCAAAATTGAGAAAATAAACTTCCTCCCTTCTACCTCAGAGAGACAGATAATATAATGAAAGCCAACCTCCACACAATAAGTTATCCTTCTTACTGGGGTAGCAATAGCATATAATTGTATACCTATGAATTATGAATTGGTATCACAAATGAAGAATAGGTCGTCACAACGCACCAAGGCTGGCGAAATGTTTTCTTAATTTTTTAACTTATTCTCTGATGAGCATTTGGAAACTCATTTGAAATACCATTTCCATAATAGTACTTTATGATAATATTTATGATTAAATTCAGGGACCCGAACCTTTATGAATAAAGGTTCGGGTTCCGGTTCCGGTTCCACAATTTTATTTTATAAAGGTTCGGGTTCCGGTTCCGGTTCAAAAATAATATTCTTAAAGGTTCGGTTCCGGTTCCGGTTCCTGCATAAAGGTTCCGGGTTCCGGTTCCGGTTCTAAAATTTTAAATCAAACTATATTATTAAACTTCAGTATTACCTAGGATGGTATTACCAATGTCAATTTTAATGGAATTATTGGATTTGGATTTTCCTATGAATGCAAGCACTGGTGTAGGCAGTATTTGTATAAAATTCACATGATGGTGCGCAGAGTAAATATCAGAGGAGACAGTATATACAGTACGTTCTACAAGGAATTTTCAACAGCGAAATATCTATTTTCCATTTAGAATTCCTATTTTCCACACTAATTTTGGCCAGTTTTCTGACACTACCTCTTCCTCACCTCATAACAATAGAGGACCAAAGATAATCCACATTTCTGAGGTGTATATAGCATTTTACTGGCGTTTGTATTTTGGCATTTGGCCTCAGGCGCTGAAAGGTCCTTGTAGAACGTACTGTAGTGGCTGCAATTTTCTCCATAAGACAACGTAAACATTCATTTTTCCTTGAGCTATCTAATTCAAATTGTCGGCAATGCAGTTCTCATCGCAGTAGTCAGATTCAAAAATTGAAAACTCAAGCAGCGTTTGCATAATGAAGAATTATTATTTATCAAGAATAAAAAATTTCTACAAAAAATACATTTTGGAAATTTTATCAAAAAATAAGCTAATACAACTTTGTGAATAATATTATATCCAAGTGATATGCATGATTTTTTATTCAAAGAAGGAACCTTAAAGAACCTTTAAGAACCTTTAAGAACCTAATTGATTATAAAGGTTCGGGTTCCGGTTCCGGTTCTCTGGGGAAAAAGTATAACGGTTCCGGTTCCGGTTCTGGTTCCGAAATTATAAAGGTTCATACCGGTTCTAGGTTCCGGTTCCGGTTCCGGTTCGGGTCCCTGATTAAATTACTTTCCTACGTTACTCATCTTCGTATTCTGTTGGGCAGTTGAGTCATGCAAACGCTGTTGTGTGTATTAACTTAAGTTATTAACGACGCACACTCTGCTCCCAAATATCTCAACTCAATCGGTTCTTCTTTACTCATTCCCCACTGGTGCGCATTGGTCATGTTTTACATGACGGGTCCCTCTAGTATTTATATACCTATTTATAATTTATATTTTCAGACTAATCTGTCGTTATATTCAAAAGTTATTGACATTTTACAAACATCGTATGCATCTTTGGAAATGTTGCCAAATTTCTCGAAGGAAATTTCAGATAGTTTATTACGTCTTCATGACGCATTTCCTTTCGGCTATTTCCAAGGTCTGTAGAGTATAGAAACTTGCAAGCGTATATCGATTCGGCAATACGAAGGCTCGCTCACCAACGCATTAGACAGAGCGTTTTCATCGTATCTCTATATTCATTCATCCGTCGTGATTAGGCTAGTTGTAGACCAGTGCGACGTGACACACCACTAAAACAAAACATGTGCTGTCACTCAGTGATCTGCAGGAACGATGTGTCGGTGTAATAAAATGCCGGTGTCCTAGAAGACTCTGGACCACCACCTACTAGATCTTCCCCCTCCCCTCCCCACCCCGCCCTTCACTGCCTGGCAACTGGCTGATAAACCAATGCTATTTGAAAAATAATATTTAGTTCATAAATCCGCCAACAGATGTCTTACGGGGAACCACATAGACTACTTTACCGACATTTCAAGCTGCTCTTAGCTCTATTTTCATAAAGGGCGGTGAATTTTCAAAATTCAAAATGTCAATAGTTCGATTTCTAATAAAGAACAAGTTAAGTATTTTCAGTTACTGACGATAATAATCCATATTACCTATTATTATTATATATTTGTGATTAAAAACAATGCTGAAATGCAAGAGGAAAGATGTAAGACATTGTATAGTGTACATTCTATTGTTCTATTCAAATAGTTCCTTTAGTTCCTTTCTCTACCACCTCGCCACTGACAGCGCTCGGGTACTCACATGTCGGTAAAGAAGAGAGAAGAACGCCATATTTAAATTTCATTAGATACCTGTGAGTTGCCAGGCAGTGACAGGGAAGGGAGGGGAGGGGGAAAGATCTAGTAGGTGGTGCTCTGGACCACCGCGTAGAGAACATCTATCTTCACACTATTAAATTTAAGGTGAGATCAGATGGGCTTGAGACGTGAAACAGGCTCCAATGCTAAATATGGCCAGGTCTATAGAGTGGATTGGCTGCGGCTACCAGCCGTTCGCAGCGCTCTCTAAGCACCATGGTTGGTGTTAGAAAATCGAACTAATCTGAATTTTAGCGGGTTAATTCAAAATCAAATGTATAAATTAGAACTTAAACAACTTGGATAACGATCAGATGAAATTAAAAGGGTTGATATCAGTGTAAAAATGTGTTTAGTTTATTGATTGTAATAATTAACATGTAATACAAGCATTTTCACTTACTTATAATTCACCAAACAGCAAATAACCTAAAAGACGGCATTTGACAGCTCGCGCCATTGACTATCACTCAAGAAATAAAATGATTGTCTAGATTAGTTACGGGATCGCCACCAGCGAACTTAGCGCAGCGATCGGCTAGGGTGCAGACTGACCAAGGGTCGATTTTATAGCATTTTTTTCTGCGTATTCCACCCGTAGTCCGTATTCACGGGAGCCAATGGTAGATCATTGAAGTGTTCACACCGTAAGCTTAATAGTGTGAAGATAGCTGTTCTCTACGCGGTGTCTGGACATTACTGTGAAACCAGAGTTCTCGGTAAGACACGGCATATACATGGCATGACATGGAGACAAATCGACAGTCGCATAGTAATCATTTCCAATCGACAGGATTTCATTTCACGCAATAATACAAAATAGGAAAATCAGCGTCAATACCACAAGTTTTTCTTCTCAACCTTGTTAAATAATTAAACCGTTAATTGAGAATCCGTACTTACATATATGCTTTTGTAAAAATCCTCAGAATTGTATTGTTGATTTGTTTGGTATAATGCATCTTGGCATTGGTAACGGTAGAGCCATCTTTACCGCTGACCGCTTAGCCGGCGGTCAAAGTCATCGCGAGTTGTGGTTACCTAGCAACTGCTAAACACGCTCAGCTCTTTGGTACACTGACCGAGAGTCATCATCCATCGCACAGTCTTGCAGATTAGACGGTGTCATCGCACAATGTGATCATCGCACAGTCTTGCAGATTAGACGGTGTCATTATGCACAATGTGAACATCCCACAGTCTTGCAGATTAGACGGTGTCATTACGCACAATATGATCCTCGCACAGTCTTGCAGATTAGACGGTGTCATACCGCACAATGTGATCCTCGAACAGTCTTGCAGATTAGACGGTGTCATCGCACAATGTAATCATCGCACAGTCTTGCAGATTAGACGGTGTCATTACGCACAATGTGATCATCGCACAGTCTTGCAGATTAGACGGTGTCATTACGCACAATGTGATCATCGCACAGTCTTGCAGATTAGACGGTGTCATCGCACAATGTGATCATCGCACAGTCTTGCAGATTAGGCGGTGTCATTACGCACAATGTGGTCATCGCACAGTCTTGCAGATTAGACGGTGTCATTACGCACAATGTGATCATCGCACAGTCTTGCAGATTAGACGGTGTCATCGCACAATGTGATCATCCCACAGTCTTGCAGATTAGACGGTGTCATCGCACAATGTGATCATCGCACAGTCTTGCAGATTAGACGGTGTCATTATGCACAATGTGATCATCCCACAGTCTTGCAGATTAGACGGTGTCATTACGCACAATGTGATCCTCGCACAGTCTTGCAGATTAGACGGTGTCATCGCACAATGTGATCATCGCACAGTCTTGCAGATTATACGGTGTCATCGCACAATGTGATCATCGCACAGTCTTGCAGATTAGACGGTGTCATTATGCACAATGTGATCATCGCAAAGTCTTGCAGATTAGACGGTGTCATCGCACAATGTGATCATCGCACAGTCTTGCAGATTAGACGGTGTCATCGCACAATGTGATCATCGCACAGTCTTGCAGATTAGACGGTGTCATCGCACAATGTGATCAACCCACAGTCTTGCAGATTAGACGGTGTCATTACGCACAATGTGATCATCGCACAGTCTTGCAGATTAGACGGTGTCATTACGCACAATGTGATCATCGCACAGTCTTGCAGATTAGACGGTGTCATTACGCACAATGTGATCATCCCACAGTCTTGCAGATTAGACGGTGTCATCGCACAATGTGATCATCGCACAGTCTTCAGATTAGACGGTGTCATCGCACAATGTGATCATCGCACAGTCTTGCCTATTAGACGGTGTCATTACGCACAATATGATCATCGCACAGTCTTGCAGATAAGACGGTGTCATTTGGCACAATGTTATCACCGCAAAGTCTTGCAGATTAGACGGTGTCATCGCACAATGTGATCATCGCACAGTCTTGCAGATTAGACGGTGTCATCGCTCAATGTGATCATCGCACAGTCTTGCCTATTAGACGGTGTCATCGCACAATGTGATCATCGCACAGTCTTGCAGATTAGGCGGTGTCATTACGCACAATGTGATCATCGCACAGTCTTGCAGATCAGACGGTGTCATCGCACAATGTGATCATCGCACAGTCTTGCAGATTAGGCGGTGTCATTGCACAATGTGATCATCGCACAGTCTTGCAGATTAGACGGTGTCATTACGCACAATGTGATCATCGCACAGTCTTGCAGATTTGACGGTGTCATTATGCACAATGTGATCATCGCACAGTCTTGCAGATTAGACGGTGTCATTACGCACAATGTGATCATCGCACAGTCATGCCTATTAGACGGTGTCATTACGCACAATGTGATCATCGCATAGTCTTGCAGATAAGACTGTGTCATTACGCACAATGTGATCATCGCACAGTCTTGCAGATAAGACGGTGTCATCGCACAATGTGATCATCGCACAGTCTTGCCTATTAGACGGTGTCATTACGCACAATGTGATCATCGCACAGTCTTGCAGATTAGACGGTGTCATTTGGCACAATGTGATCATCGCAAAGTCTTGCAGATTAGACGGTGTCATCGCACAATGTGATCATCGCACAGTCTTGCAGATTAGACGGTGTCATCGCACAATGTGATCATCGCACAGTCTTGCAGATTAGACGGTGTCATTACGCACAATGTGATCATCGCACAGTCTTACCTATTAGACTGTGTCATTACGCACAATGTGATCATCGCACAGTCTTGCAGATTAGACGGTGTCATTACGCACAATGTGATCATCGCACAGTCTTGCAGATTAGACGGTGTCATTACGCACAATGTGATCATCGCACAGTCTTGCAGATTAGACGGTGTCATTACGCACAATGTGATCATCGCACAGTCTTGCAGATTAGACGGTGTCATTACGCACAATGTGATCATCCCACAGTCTTGCAGATTAGACGGTGTCATCGCACAATGTGATCATCGCACAGTCTTGCAGATTAGACGGTGTCATCGCACAATGTGATCATCGCACAGTCTTTCCTATTAGACGGTGTCATTACGCACAATGTGATCATCGCACAGTCTTGCAGATTAGACGGTGTCATTTGGCACAATGTGATCACCGCAAAGTCTTGCAGATTAGACGGTGTCATCGCACAATGTGATCATCGCACAGTCTTGCAGATTAGACGGTGTCATCGCTCAATGTGATCATCGCACAGTCTTGCCTATTAGACGGTGTCATCGCACAATGTGATCATCGCACAGTCTTGCAGATTAGGCGGTGTCATTACGCACAATGTGATCATCCCACAGTCTTGCAGATTAGGCGGTGTCATCGCACAATGTGATCATCGCACAGTCTTGCAGATTAGACTGTGTCATTATGCACAATGTGATCATCGCACAGTCTTGCAGATTAGACGGTGTCATTACGCACAATGTGATCATCGCACAGTCTTGCAGATTAGGCGGTGTCATTACGCACAATGTGATCATCGCACAGTCTTGCAGATTAGACTGTGTCATTACGCACAATGTGATCATCGCACAGTCTTGCAGATTAGACGGTGTCATTATGCACAATGTGATCATCGCACAGTCTTGCAGATTAGGCGATGTCATTACGCACAATGTGATCATCGCACAGTCTTGCAGATTAGACTGTGTCATTACGCACAATGTGATCATAGCACAGTCTTGCAGATTAGACGGTGTCATCGCACAATGTGATCATCGCACAGTCTTGCCTATTAGACGGTGTCATCGCACAATGTGATCATCGCACAGTCTTTCAGATTAGACGGTGTCATTACGCACAATGTGATCATCGCACAGTCTTGCAGATTAGACTGTGTCATTATGCACAATGTGATCATCGCACAGTCTTGCAGATTAGACGGTGTCATCGCACAATGTGATCATCGCACAGTCTTGCCTATTAGACGGAGTCATCGCACAATGTGATCATCGCACAGTCTTGCCTATTAGACGGTGTCATCGCACAATGTGATCATCGCACAGTCTTGCCTATTAGACAGTGTCATCGCACAATGTGATCATCGCACAGTCTTGCAGATTAGACGGTGTCATTACGCACAATGTGATCATCGCACAGTCTTGCCTATTAGACGGTGTCATTACGCACAATGTGATCATCGCACAGTCTTGCAGATTAGACGGTGTCATTTGGCACAATATGATCTTCGCAAAGTCTTGCAGATTAGACGGTGTCATCGCACAATGTGATCATCGCAACGTCTTGCAGATTATACGGTGTCATTACACACAATGTGATCATCGCACAGTCTTGCAGATTAGACGGTGTCATTACGCACAATGTGATCATCGCACAGTCTTGCCTATTAGACTGTGTCATTACGCACAATGTGATCATCGCACAGTCTTGCAGATTAGACGGTGTCATTACGCACAATGTGATCATCGCACAGTCTTGCAGATTAGACGGTGTCATTACGCACAATGTGATCATCGCACAGTCTTGCAGATTAGACGGTGTCATTACGCACAATGTGATCATCGCACAGTCTTGCAGATTAGACGGTGTCATCGCACAATGTGATCATCGCACAGTCTTGCAGATTAGACGGTGTCATTACGCACAATGTGATCATCGCACAGTCTTGCAGATTAGACGGTGTCATTACGCACAATGTGATCATCGCACAGTCTTGCAGATTAGACGGTGTCATTACGCACAATGTGATCATCCCACAGTCTTGCAGATTAGACGGTGTCATCGCACAATGTGATCATCGCACAGTCTTGTAGATTAGACGGTGTCATCGCACAGTGTGATCATCGCACAGTCTTGCCTATTAGACGGTGTCATTACGCACAATGTGATCATCGCACAGTCTTGCAGATTAGACGGTGTCATTTGGCACAATGTGATCACCGCAAAGTCTTGCAGATTAGACGGTGTCATCGCACAATGTGATCATCGCACAGTCTTGCAGATTAGACGGTGTCATCGCTCAATGTGATCATCGCACAGTCTTGCCTATTAGACGGTGTCATCGCACATAGTGATCATCGCACAGTCTTGCAGATTAGGCGGTGTCATTCCGCACAATGTGATAATCGCACAGTCTTGCAGATTAGACGGTGTCATCGCACAATGTGATCATCGCACAGTCTTGCAGATTAGGCGGTGTCATTGCACAATGTGATCATCGCACAGTCTTGCAGATTAGACGGTGTCATTACGCACAATGTGATCATCGCACAGTCTTGCAGATTTGACGGTGTCATTATGCACAATGTGATCATCGCACAGTCTTGCAGATTTGACGGTGTCATTACGCACAATGTGATCATCGCACAGTCATGCCTATTAGACGGTGTCATTACGCACAATGTGATCATTGCATAGTCTTGCAGATGAGACTGTGTCATTACGCACAATGTGATCATCGCACAGTCTTGCAGATAAGACGGTGTCATCGCACAATGTGATCATCGCACAGTCTTGCCTTTTAGACGGTGTCATTACGCACAATGTGATCATCGCACAGACTTGCAATTAGACGGTGTCATTTGGCACAATGTGATCATCGCAAAGTCTTGCAGATTAGACTGTGTCATCGCACAATGTGATCATCGCACAGTCTTGCAGATTAGACGGTGTCATCGCACAATGTGATCATCGCACAGTCTTGCAGATTATACGGTGTCATTACGCACAATGTGATCATCGCACAGTCTTGCAGATTAGACGGTGTCATTTAACACAATGTGATCATCGCAAAGTCTTGCAGATTAGACGGTGTCATCGCACAATGTGATCATCGCACAGTCTTGCAGGTTAGACGGTGTCATCGCACAATGTGATCATCGCACAGTCTTGCAGATTAGACGGTGTCATCGCACAATGTGATCATCGCACAGTCTTGCCTATAGGACGGTGTCATTACGCACAATGTGATCATCGCACAGTCTTGCAGATTAGACGGTGTCATTACGCACAATGTGATCATCGCACAGTCTTGCAGATTAGACGGTGTCATCGCACAATGTGATCATCGCACAGTCTTGCAGATTAGACGGTGTCATTATGCACAATGTGATCATCGCACAGTCTTGCAGATTAGACGGTGTCATTATGCACAATGTGATCATCGCACAGTCTTGCAGATTAGACGGTGTCATTACGCACAATGTGATCATCGCACAGTCTTGCAGATAAGACGGTGTCATTACGCACAATTTGATCATCGCAAAGTCTTGCAGATTAGACGGTGTCATTGCACAATGTGATCATCGCACAGTCTTGCAGATTAGACGGTGTCATTATGCACAATGTGATCATCGCACAGTCTTGCAGATTAGACGGTGTCATTTGGCACAATGTGATCATCGCACAGTCTTGCAGATTAGACGGTGTCATTATGCACAATGTGATCATCGCACAGTCTTGCAGATTAGACGGTGTCATCGCACAATGTGATCATCGACAATCTTGCAGATTAGACGGTGTCATTATGCACAATGTGATCATCGCACAGTCTTGCAGATTAGACGGTGTCATCGCACAATGTGATCATCGCACAGTCTTGCAGATTAGACGGTGTCATTACGCACAATGTGATCATCGCACAGTCTTGCAGATTAGACGGTGTCATTACGCACAATGTGATCATCGCACAGTCTTGCAGATTAGACGGTGTCATTACGCACAATGTGATCATCGCACAGTCTTTCAGATTAGACGGTGTCATCGCACAATGTGATCATCGCACAGTCTTGCCTTTTAGACGGTGTCATTATGCACAATGTGATCATCGCACAGTCTTGCAGATTAGACTGTGTAATTACGCACAATGTGATCAACGCACAGTATTGCAGATTAGACGTTGTCATAATGTACAATGTGATCATCGCACAGTCTTGCAGATTAGACGGTGTCATAACGCACAACGTAATCATCGCACAGTCTTGCAGATTAGACTGTGTCATTACGCACAATGTGATCATCGCACAGTCTTGCAGATTAGACGGTGTCATTACGCACAATGTGATCATCGCACAGTCTTGCAGATTAGACGGTGTCATCGCACAATGTGATCATCGCACAGTCTTGCAGATTAGACGGTGTCATTACGCACAATGTGATCATCGCACAGTCTTGCAGATTAGTCGGTGTCATTACGCACAATGTGATCATCGCACAGTCTTGCAGATTAGACGGTGTCATAACGCACAATGTGATCATCCCACAGTCTTGCAGATTAGACGGTGTCATTACGCACAATGTGATCATCGCACAGTCTTGCCTTTTAGACGGTGTCATCGCACAATGTGATCATCGCACAGTCTTGCAGATTAGACGGTGTCATCGCACAATGTGATCATCGCACAGTCTTGCAGATTAGACTGTGTCATTATGCACAATGTGATCCTCGAACAGTCTTGCAGATTAGACGGTGTCATTACGCACAATGTGATCATCGCACAGTCTTGCAGATTAGACGGTGTCATTACGCACAATGTGATCATCGCACAGTCTTGCAGATTAGACGGTGTCATAACGCACAATGTGATCATCCCACAGTCTTGCAGATTAGACGGTGTCATTACGCACAATGTGATCATCGCACAGTCTTGCCTATTAGACGGTGTCATCGCACAATGTGATCATCGCACAGTCTTGCAGATTAGACGGTGTCATCGCACAATGTGATCATCGCACAGTCTTGCAGATTAGACTGTGTCATTATGCACAATGTGATCCTCGCACAGTCTTGCAGATTAGACGGTGTCATTACGCACAATGTGATCATCCCACAGTCTTGCAGATTAGACGGTGTCATTACGCACAATGTGATCATCGCACAGTCTTGCCTATTAGACGGTGTCATCGCACAATGTGATCATCGCACAGTCTTGCAGATTAGACGGTGTCATCGCACAATGTGATCATCGCACAGTCTTGCAGATTAGACTGTGTCATTATGCACAATGTGATCCTCGCACAGTCTTGCCTATTAGACGGTGTCATTACGCACAATGTGATCATCGCACAGTCTTGCAGATTAGACGGTGTCATTACGCACAATGTGATCATCGCACAGTCTTGCAGATTAGACGGTGTCATCGCACAATGTGATCATCGCACAGTCTTGCAGATTAGACGGTGTCATTACGCACAATGTGATCATCGCACAGTCTTGCCTATTAGACTGTGTCATTACGCACAATGTGATCATCGCACAGTCTTGCAGATTAGACGGTGTCATTACGCACAATGTGATCATCGCACAGTCTTGCAGATTAGACGGTGTCATCGCACAATGTGATCATCGCACAGTCTTGCAGATTAGACGGTGTCATTACGCACAATGTGATCATCGCACAGTCTTGCAGATTAGACGGTGTCATTACGCACAATGTGATCATCCCACAGTCTTGCAGATTAGACGGTGTCATTACGCACAATGTGATCATCGCACAGTCTTGCCTATTAGACGTTGTCATCGCACAATGTGATCTTCGCACAGTCTTGCAGATTAGACGGTGTCATCGCACAATGTGATCATCGCACAGTCTTGCAGATTAGACGGTGTCATCGCACAATGTGATCATCGCACAGTCTTGCAGATTAGACTGTGTCATTATGCACAATGTGATCCTCGCACAGTCTTGCAGATTAGACGGTGTCATTACGCACAATGTGATCATCCCACAGTCTTGCAGATTAGACGGTGTCATTACGCACAATGTGATCATCGCACAGTCTTGCCTATTAGACGGTGTCATCGCACAATGTGATCATCGCACAGTCTTGCAGATTAGACGGTGTCATCGCACAATGTGATCATCGCACAGTCTTGCAGATTAGACTGTGTCATTATGCACAATGTGATCCTCGCACAGTCTTGCCTATTAGACGGTGTCATTACGCACAATGTGATCATCACACAGTCTTGCAGATTAGACGGTGTCATTATGCACAATGTGATGGAGGAAGTCAATAGAGATGAACCGTGGAGCTTTTTAATGTATGCGTTCTTGGAAAATTGGAAAATAAATTCAACTCATCGATTGAAACGATCGCCAAATCGTGATGAAAGGAACAATGCAAGCGTGACGTATTTGTCACATGTCACGTTTATATCACAAACCACGTACATGTCACAAATCAAAAATTGATCCTTTACAAAATTTACTTTATTTCATACTTCTGATCCTATTTTCCACAACTTCGGTATACAATGTTTTCTTTTCAATGTGATTCTTTATAAAGATGAAAGTAAGTTGGATCTCAAAAATCTTATGTTATGACAATCTACATTTTGTTCCACGTGGGAAAAGAATATAATATCTAAAAATTCTGCACTGAAAAGTAGTGATATCAAAAAGTTAGCCAAGTCAAAACTTTATTTAAAAATCAAAAAATACTTGGCGCATCGTGTATATAAATAGCTTAGAAGTATAGGGCAGATATAAAATATACATCAAATATAATAGTAAACCTATAATGCCCTAAAAAAACGATGCGCCAAGTATTTTTTGATATCACTACTTTTCAGTGCAGAATTTTTAGATTTCATATTTTTTTTTAGTTGAAGAGACTTGGCTGGTATTTTTACACGAAGTGTTTTTTATGGGGATATCACTCCTTTTTTTAGTTTATTCTTACAACTTGTGACACATATCGAATAAACAATTACTAAATCCTTTAAAAAAATCACCCTTTACAATTTGGTTAGGTACTACTAATGAAAAACAGCGTATGGTTCTAAATATTTGCTTTAAATGATCTTTTATGAAGAATAGCAAAGGTTTCATTCCAATCGGTCAACCCAGTTCCGAGATATGGCAACACTTCGGTTTTCAAAATGGCTGTTGAACGTACTGCACTACCACATAGAATTTATATTTATAAATGATGTGTATCATTTTAAGTTTTCTGAATATGTATTTATTGTATAGGAGGGGATTATAATAATGTATAAATTTTATCGACGGCATTTCCGGTCTCATAAATAGGAAAATTTTGGTTTGACTGATGGCCTTCCGAATCGTTTGGCGCTAGTTTCATGCCGATCTGTCTACCAGTTTTTGAGATATGACGTTACTTCCGGTTTCAAAATGGCGGCTGAATTCTCTGACCCCTTGAATTATAATTTAAACCTGATTACATTTTATTATAAGCTGTCTCAAATAGTATATTCATTGCATCAAAATGTAAATTTGTGAGATTATTAAAATGTGTGACGTCATTTCCAGTTTCGGTATGGGAAACTGCAAATATTATTGATGATAATACATAAAGATGACCGTCTAAATTGTTTAGCGCTGGTATCGTTCAAATCTATTTAACCGTTATTGAGATATGATGTCACTTCCGGTTTCAAAATGGCGTCTTCCGGTTGGTTTTATAACAAGTCACATGAGATGTCAAAAGTACATACGTTACATAAATATCAAAATAATCGGATCAACCTTAGTCGCCGAAATGCCAATCGATGTATTTCAAATTTCATGACGTCATTTCCGGTTTCGTTAACATAAATTTTAGTCTGTTGCTATTTATAATCCATATAGTTGACCGTCCGAATCGTTTGGCGCTTTTTTCGTTCCAATCAGCTCAGCCGTTGTCGAGATATGATGTCACTTCCGGTTTCAAAATGGCGGCACAAAAAAGTCAAGGGGGGGAGGGCAAATCAGACGCCAAAAGTGCACACGTGGTAAAAATTTCAGATTAATCGGTTCTGCCGTTAAGGCTGTGGCCTGTTTACCGGATTTGAATTCCAGGAGACTACTACTACTACTATCTAGTGGAGCGGTCGCTCCACCCAGCCAAGTCGTACCGTACACTCACACTCACTCAACATACCGTAAATGCCTAATAAACTGAGGAGCAGACCAACCACTTTTACTGTAAGCAACAACATGGCATTTTCGGCCAACTGGATCATAAAATTGGAAAATCTCACATTGTTGTAAAATATCTTAATTACGAGCTATGGCCCACCCCACTCCATATACTAAATTTGGGAACAATAGGTTATGCCATTTGCGTGCTAGAGAGCCGTGAAAACAGTGAAATTACACCCCTTTTAAAACCTATCTGATGATGATATCAGGAAACACCGCTATCACCGCCACAGCCTAAACGGCTTAGCCGATCGATCTGAAATTTTTACCACATGTGCACTTTTGGCGTCTGAGGTGCCTTTTTATAAAACCATCCGGTAGTCACCATTTTGAAACCGGAAGTGACGTCATATCTCGAAAACGGCTCAACCGATCGGAATGAAACTAGCGCCAAATGATTCAGACGGTCGTCTTTATGGAATATCAATAGTTAAAGTAGAGATGTTCTATTACCAAAACCGGAAATGACGTCATGAAAATGAAGAACTAGATTTTAATGACCTCTTACTACAATAACCACATATTCAGAAGGCTTATAATGATACATAACATTTATAGAAATAAATTCTAGGTGGCAGTTATTTCAGTCGCCATTTTGAAAACCGGAAGTGATACCATATCTCGAAAACGGCTGGACTGATTGGAACGAAGCTTTCGCAATTCTTCATGGAATATCACTTTAAGCTTAGGTATATTGAGCACCAAACACAATTTTTCGTATTAACCAATTCGGAAATGGCGTATTTTTTAAAAGTATTTAGTCATTGTTGCTCCGATGTGTGTTACAAGTTGTGTAAATAAACTAAAAAAATAAGTGATATCCCCATAAAAAAACACTCCGTGTAAAAGTACCAGCCAAGTCTCTTCAACTATAAAAAAAATAGAAGAAATCTAAAAATTCAGCACTGAAAAGTAGTGATATTAAAAAATGAGCCAAGTCAAAACTTAATTTTAAAAACCAAAATATACTTGGCGCATCGTTTTTAAGGGCATTATAGGTATATTATATATATTTAGGTACATTTGATTTTTGGCATATGCTTCTATACTATTTATATACACGATGCGCCAAGTATATTTTGGTTTTTAAAATTAAGTTTTGACTTGGCTCATTTTTTGATATCACTACTTTTCAGTGCTGAATTTTTAGATTTCTTCTATTTTTTTTATAGTTGAAGAGACTTGGCTGGTATTTTTACACGGAGTGTTTTTTTATGGGTACTACTACTACTACTACTACTACTACTACTACTACTACTACTACTACTACTGAGATTAAAACCGCCCTAAAACACTGTTTTCACGGCTCTCTAGCTCGCAAAGGGCGTAACCTTTTGTTCCCAAATTTGGTATATGTTGTAGGGTGGGCCATAGCTCGAAATTAACATATTTCGCAACAATGTGAGATTTTCCAATTTTAAGATCCAGTAGGCCGAAAATGCCACTTTGATGCTTACAGTAAAAGTGGGTTGCTCCAGCCTTTTTAAATGAGAGTGTGCGCGCGCCGTACGACTTGGCTGGCGTGGAGCGACCGCTCCACTAGATAAGGTATAAAGTGATCCTCTTGGATTATTTACATCTTCGAACAGAATTTCAAGTCCGGTAAACCTGAATAGCTGAGCTTTTTTGTTAGTAAGCGAAATTTTAAAGCTCCTAGAATATCTAATTTTTCTTAGCATTCCCCTATGAGAGTTTCGCACCAAACTCCCTCCCGGTTTGGAGAAAAAGCCGAGTTGTCTATGGAATCAGATGGAAGTGTTATCACTGTCTGCGGCGACTAGCCATTGCGTCTGCGCGGTAACGGGACTGGATAAGAGCGCCTGCAGAATCAGTAATCACTGTCAATGCCGACCATGAGAAACCTCTCTCTCTCTCTCTTCACACATGGTCAACCTCATGGGTCAGAACATGTCACACACTTTTCTTACAAATATTACATCGATATATTCGAATGAACTTACGTAATATTTATTTGAATTTGTGATATTATCATAGACGCGTCAAATGGGACAAAACTTGTCAAATATTGACCATTTGTCGTACCACTTACAATATTTGCATACGATACTTCCGACCTAATACTGATGCAGTATTTACAGACAAATATTCAGACTTAGGTTTGGGATTCAGAGTAACTGTCTATGTACTGCGGACCCCTGTACTAACACCACACCACCGGTCCCTGTGGTCAATCACTGCAACTCTACTGCACAGAGATTTATCAGGGCCCTGTCCCTCTACTACGGGCCCGTAGTAGATGCAAATTAAAGCAAGCATTTGTAAGTTTTCGTTTTTAAAATTCATGTTTTCTTTTGTTTGACCTTGAGTTCGATCATGATTCAGATTTCGATTGCGTTCCTAAAACTCAATCGATATTTGGATCATGATCAAGTTCGATTGGTTCAGTTCACACACATTTTCGATTGCAATTGAAATTTTGATCATGATCGATTCCTCAGTGTGAACAGGGTATAATAAGTTCTGAAGAATCATTGCTAGCTTCTCATCACCTCCTTCAACAGGTGTTTCTGTTCACTGACAAGTGAAATCACAGGTTTCAAACACTTTGAACTCGACGTCGGACTTCCAGCTATAAACATCACGGAATCGTGTTGGGGAGTTCCTTTTCTCAAAAGTTCAGTTCTCTAAGAAAGAAAGGAACTTTTGAAAAAGTTTATTTTGTTTTGGCCTATGAATGAAAGTGTTCAAGTTCACTATTCGTGGATTCCAAAATTCCTTTCTTACAATTTATTTATTTGCTTCACATTTTTATCGATTATCGTTTATAGTTTATCGATTTCACGATGTGGAATGTCAGGGAATGATGGTTTATGATGACACACAATAAATATATTTACTTGGAAAATGCTGTAGTTATTCAACATATATTATTTTAATGATAAACAAACCATCAGCGTTATGTACTCTAATGTACTCTAAAACATGAACTCTTGGACTTGAACTTTGAACTATAGTTCTTTTAAATGTTCTGAAAAAGAGATATATAATTTCAAAATGTTCCTTCCCCAACACTGAGAACGCTCGATAAATGACACCGGAGGCCAATTCCTGAGACTTCACGTTTTTAAACAGTTTTCATTGTTTAAAAATTGAAATAGTTGACAACTTGCAACTTTTCAAGTTTTATATTGCAAAACGCGTTTTCATTGTATAGAGAAAAATTGCAAGTTGTCAACTTTTTTAACTTTTAAACAGTGAAAACGTGAACGCAATCAAAATGACACCGGAGGCCAATTCCTGAGATTCACGTTTTGAAACTGTTTACGTTTTTATTGTATAAATCTTGAAAAAGTTACAAGGCCTATTTGATTAGTCAATTTTTTCAATGCTTGAACACTGAAAACGTGAACGGTTTCAAAACGTGAAAGCTCAAGAATTAGCCTCCTGGGATCGATTAAGAATCTTTTAAGTCACTTAAAAACGATCATATTTCTTCCTCTGAACTCATGGATATTCAAATCTCCTTCCGTAAAAATCGAGAATATAAACATAATTAGTTTTGAAATTCCTCTCTAAAGACGAACTCCTAAACTCGTAAGCCGTTTGATTTGTTCCTCACATATTTCTAAGAATACGAGTAACCTGCGGCTTGCGTCCCCATGGTTTTACATGCGATCTTCAACTCCACAGCCAGCTCAGAGCGGAGTTTTTATGCTTAATTACGTAGCCTTAATTACCTGCGTTTTGTTTGGCAAGATTAATCCGCTGTTGCTCGATAAGATCTAGTTTCATTCTGTCGATCTTTTCTTCCGAGATGATTTTAATTAATACACTCATCAAGATGAAGATGCTGGCTGCAGCGGCCGACGACGTGGCTTCAAGTCAAGAGTTCAAAGGAAGGATCGTACTCGAAACTGACGTTTTGGGGGATTTCATCGCTATGTTGGTTGCGACAAATTTGGGGTAAATCCTCTTTGAATGAAATACATTAAAGAATTAGTACATTCCAAAAAGTCTTTGAATTTAAATTTCAAAGCTTTTATGCAACATAAAAACCCACTTAATTTTTTGGAGATCAAATTTTAAAAAAAGTATAATACTGATTTCAAAGAGCATTCAATTTATACTACAAATAATTGTCGATTCAACACAATCTTCAACGAAATAGTCAAACCCCCAAAATGTATGTTTTGAGAGTGATCTCAATATCTCAAGGATCTTGAGATCCTTAATATCTTCAACAGCAGGAACATGAGAAATTGCTTGGAATGAAAATTAGCGTTTTCATCACAAATGGCAACTAAGTTGCTGGGCATAATTATCATAATCACTGTTATAATTACATCTCTTCTCTAACACAGCGCGAGGAACGAGTTTCATTCTACTTTTATGATGACATATGGTTATAGTTATTGTCGGCAACTTTGTTCATTTTATTTTTGAGATAATACTGACTCAAGTCATTCAAAATGAACTCTATGGCTAATAGGTGTATAAATTGAATCTCTTTAGGACTAAATAACATTTCTTTATTCTACTAACATTCATTTAATACGTGAATTAACTCATCTCATATTTCCTTTCTTCACTCTAAATAAAATGTGACGTAATTCTGTGAACTGACGACAGTCACTGACAGCAAGTTGGCTCAGGACCTGTACTTCGGAGATCCTGGGTTCGAATCTCTCTGCCGGTCTTCGCGACTGACATACCCTCAGTCGAGAGCCGCCTGCTTTCATTGTCTATCTTTACCTATTCTACGCCATCGTCTCCCTCATCATTGAATCATTTATCTGCAGCCATTCGCCTACTTGTAGAAAGGTGGGAGGTACAGTCAATTTTTGGGACCGATGGACTGGATACGAAATGGGGTGACGAAATGAATTGGAACTTTTATAAAGATAAGAAAAAAAATTATGCTTGGTACTTGGAAAATGTTTAAATGTGTTCATCGTTAATAAATTAGTAATAGCATAGAATGGTAATAGTTGTTACATTATTGGTGAAAATCGTCTGAATATAGTAACGTTTCTTGCTCTGCGTCTTATAATAACTAGGAAAACGCTCTGTGTAACGCGTTGATGAGCGAGCACGGAAACGCGCACCACCTTGAACCGAAATTCTGTCTTTCGAATTCGAAAATGTCATTAAAAGCCAATAATTATTGAATTTCGTCACAGACTTGTATAAAAATATCCAAAAACTCCTTAAATATTGGTCCAAATAACTATGCAAAGTTTTAAGTTGATCGATTGAACCTTTTGATTGAACGGTTCCGTGTTAATTTTCAAAAATCACAGGATCTCCTTCAAAAAATATACATGGGACCACTCATATGATATAAGTGTGTCTACAGCTTTGGAATAGTATGTCGATCATCCCTACGCTTATACCATCCCGCCATACAACGGAGCGCTGGTATACCACCGTACGATCTCTGTTGTATGGCGGGATGGTATAAGCGTAGGGATGATCGACATACATTTCCAAAGCCATACACAATATCAAATCGAGTGTTGAACGGTCATTATCAGTTTCATTGCGTTTGAAAGTTTCTGCTCTAACTACCTTGCCTTGAACTGAATATTCGAAGTCGCCGTGAATTTGACAGCCAACACGCAAAATGTCCCTAAAATGACAAAAACTTTTGAAAATAACGACAGATTAGACTAAAAATTGGCAAAAATACCTTAAATGTTGGTACCAATGACCATGCGAAGTTTTTAGTTGGTCGGTCAATCGGTTCTAGTTTAAATGTCAAAAATCACAGGAAAAATGGTTTCAAATTTTAACCAATGGGATAATTTGGCTGAAACTTTGTATGATTGGGTAAAATATTGGTTGCAATGACTTAGCTTAATTTCAAATTGATCGGAGCAACCAATCGAAAGATATTTTTTTTTTAAACTTGAACCAATCACAGGAGCCCGTTCAAAAACGATCCCAGGGACCGCATAGATTACGTTAGCATATGTGCAAAGTTTCAGATCGATTGGTTGTGCGGTTTAACCTGGGCTGTGCAGGCAAAAAAAAAAAAAAAACACACAGAGAAAGTGCCATAAGAGTACCGTGGTGACGCTCGCTACGCTCGCTCAATTATTTTTCAAAATGTGCCAAATTAGTAACAATTTCATCAGGACATCCATGAAAATCATGCTATTAAAATGTAACAATTGTTTGGCCTCCGATTGGGCAAACATTCGGATAAACAGTCTATCAGAAAGAGTGCACCCATTAGTGAACATTTCATCATTCTCAATATTCTCAGGTCGCGCTCTAGTATCAACTTATCACTAAAATAAAAATGTTTCTCTTGATTTATCGCAAACATCTTTCATTTTGCTGTAATGAGACCTCACGATCTTGGTCACACGTTCAGACGATTTACTTTTGCACTCCGTTTCATGACCTTTGACTGGTCACTGCAACCGTTGACCACTACTGCATTTCTATGCAACTCTTCTTGCATTCAGTAGGTTACGCGAGTGCATTTACAAATGAGGTACTCGAAATGATGCAAAAACCTCGACCTTAGTGACACGGAAGCAAGCTGACGTAACGCTACTTGCTCATTTGTTTCACAAAAAGAAGACAGAGTTTATTAAAAACTACGCGTAATGAACAAGTTTGCTATTTTAAGTTAACAGTAGTGTGTACCGAATAGTAGTCGGAAAGCTGGAAAGGTGAGAATTTTTAATACAATCGTCGGAGGCCACTTTGTGAACGAGCACGTGTCCACAGCGAAGTCTTCTATAAATCACGGACATCGGATAATAAAAAAGCGGTAGATCCAAATTTATGCTAAATATCAATTAGAGTTTGGAATCACCAATAATTATGATTGATGTCGATATTGGGAAATAACAGTTATAGATATAAATCAACGAACGAATCTCTCGGAGCCGAGTCGTGAGAGTCTCACCTCCAGATGAAATCGAATGGCACCGACGAAGATCGAACACGATTCGGTAAACGGTGAGGTCGCGACCCTCCGTTTCATCGCTGTCGTCGCCGTCGAGGTAAGACGGGGACGTGTCTTACATATACACAGCTCATTACCTGGGCGAAACACTGCATGATAACATTATCATTTCCATTGCGGCCGGCACAAATTTGCCGCGAGTCAAAAACACTATAATTTCTTAGACTTTCTCACCGACGGTGAACTGAGGTTATTGTGGTCATTATTCCATCGATCAGTTTAAATTTGAACAAAATTTCAAGTACATAATTATATCATGACTAAGGATGGTCGGCTCGATGATCTCTAGATTACATAGTTATATAAAGTTACATCATGCTGATATTAAAAACATCAAAATGTGCTACATATCAAATTCTCAATGACTGTTGGGCTTAAAAATTGATAACAAAATGTATTATCATTTCTCTTTTCGACACATAAAGCGTAGATTCTAATCCGCTAACAAAATGTTCATGATCAGGTTTAATTAAAGAATGCACAACAATTAAAAACATCTCCTTGAACTCGCGGAGGCCCCGTGTTCGATTCCCGCAGACGTCCTTCCTGATGAGGTTTCGTTGCTTCCTTCCAAGTCAAATACATGGGACGGTCCTATACTATTCATAGATTGCACGAACTTCATTTGTTTTGTATCAGCAATGCTAAAAATCGAAGTTTTCTCCTAAGGACGGACATTTTGTTGACACGTTGACACGTATACGTTGACATATTTAACTAATGGAGATACATCGATTTATTTATGTAATGTGAGTGATTCCTTTTCGTAATAATGATTTCTCTGGGAGTCTACAACTGCCCAGGCAACTATTAAAATTATCAAATATTGCCAAAAAGCACAGAATCACAGCTATTCTGAATCGTGCCATCAAGATGGTCGCCAACAATGAGATGATGCAAACTATGAATAGGCCACGACCACCTCCTTCCCCACAGTCCATTCTTTTCATATTTTCTTCTCTTCATCATCATCATAATCATTCATCTGTCGCCATTAGGATAATACAGAACATTGAGACGTTAAACACCACTCAAATAAAAACTAAATAATCCTGCATTACTTTTCAAAACCAAATAAAGTTACTGTTACGTCTTCTTGGCGTGATTGCTCTGGATGAACTGCATCGACACTTGTAGCTAATTGCAGCCTAGAGAGCATCTGCAGAACAATGCAGTTCTGTGGGCGATCATTGCGTCTAATAACACAGAGTCTCTGCGCAGAGCGAGATTGTTGACAGGAAATAGCTGCGATTGTAATGACAGTGATTAGCTATCCATCGACTCTGCATTCACGTCGACAAAAATAATCCAATCATGGGAGTGATGTTTCTGATTAGAATGGAGCCAATGTTTAACTTGTTTCTACATCGAAATCGTAGGATTAAAACATGTAACATCTAAAAGGTCCTGAGGGAGCATGGCAAGAAGAGGTGGTTGAGGCGATGAGGAAGAGACGGCTGGCTGCTGGAGGACCAATGGATGGATTGAGAGGCTTGGCAGTTGGGGTGCAAGACACAACAAATGTTGTAAATACTAGCTCAAAAAAAAAAAAAATCATCTAAAGATATATATAAAGAGATTTATAAATTTGTATGGCGACGGATGACGGTGGTAAAGAGGCGGTCATGGTATTATAGCAGGAACCGTCCCAAAGCATTTGCTTGACTACATGAAAAATCTGTCCAGAAGAAATGTAACAAATTCGCATTCCATACTTTGCTCTATGTTCCAACTTTTTGGGTAATATTTAGATATTTTTAAGGACACATTTTAAGTAGTCACGTTTATTTAATGTATTTGATTGCGATTCTTTTATTTCTCTCTCTTGTATTCCAACGTGTACATACCTATCATTGTGAGAGATGTACCCCCCCCCCCCCCTCCCCATGGGTTCGAATCCCAGCGAGGTCATGACCTGTCGCGACAGCAACACAAAGAATGCGGAACATGATCTTCCTGCGCGGCTTATTTTGATCTAATATTCAACAATTATTGAAAGAATTGTTCAAACAATGAGCCGGATGCTTCGTGTTCAAAGTTGACAAGTTTGTTTGTCATTTGCCAGTGTCATTGTGGCGGTCATTTGCAGTCGAGTTTGTTAGATAATTGCGCATGTAATATGCAGGGGTGACAACTCGACTTATTCCACAATTTTACGCTCGACGCACAAAATACTGTTTTCAAACCTAGATTTATACATAATCGACACACCCACATCGAATGAAGTCCACTCTCCTACTAATCTTCGTAGAAACTGGCATTTTTCATAGATTAAAAAAAAAACTCAGTGCTTCAACCTTAGACACCTTAGACATCCCTGTACCAAGCTAGACGGAAGATGTTTCTTTCAATGAACGAAACAACATAAAATTATCAACAGAAATGTAGGTCAGGTATCTTGACCTCTGTTTGTATTATTATTCTGCGATCGCGCGGCAAAGGATGCAAATAAATGCCGAGCACGTGCGGTCTTGCTAATATCTCTCGACGTCGCAATTCTTGGCTAGAGGTTCTTAGTCAAGTGGGACGTCTCTTCCTGTCATTCGATACGAACACTTCCAGACACCGCAGCAGTGCGCATGCGTGCACACTAGCAATGCGTTCTGGGTAAATACTGTCAAATGTCAATGTCAATGTCGCCGCGTAATATCTCTCGACACTGCAATTCTTGGCTAGAGGTTCCTAGTCAAGTGGGACGTCTCTTCCTGTCATTCGATACGAACACTTCCAGACACCGCAGCAGTGCGCATGCGTGCACACTAGCAATGCGTTCTGGGTAAATACTGTCAAATGTCAATGTCAATGTCGCCGCGTAATATCTCTAGACGCCGCAATTCTTGGCTAGAGGTCCTTAGTCAAGTGGGACGTCTCTTCCTGTCATTCGATACGAACACTTCCAGACACCGCAGCAGTGCGCATGCGTGCACACTAGCAATGCGTTCTGGGTAAATACTGTCAAATGTCAATGTCAATGTCGCCGCGTAATATCTCTAGACGCCGCAATTCTTGGCTAGAGGTTCTTAGTCAAGTGGGACGTCTCTTCCTGTCATTCGATACGAACACTTCCAGACACCGCAGCAGTGCGCATGCGTGCACACTCGCAATGCGTTCTGGGTAAATACTGTCAAATGTCAATGTCAAAACGTCGCCGCGTAATATCTCTCGACGCCGCAATTCTTGGCTAGAGGTTCTTAGTCAAGTGGGACGTCTCTTCCTGTCATTCGATACGAACACTTCCAGACACCGCAGCAGTGCGCATGCGTGCACACTCGCAATGCGTTCTGGGTAAATACTGTCAAATGTCAATGTCAACGTCGCCGCGTAATATCTCTAGACGCCGCAATTCTTGGCTAGAGGTTCTTAGTCAAGTGGGACGTCTCTTCCTGTCATTCGATACGAACACTTCCAGACACCGCAGCAGTGCGCATGCGTGCACACTCGCAATGCGTTCTGGGTAAATACTGTCAAATGTCAATGTCAAAACGTCGCCGCGTAATATCTCTCGACGCCGCAATTCTTGGCTAGAGGTTCTTAGTCAAGTGGGACGTCTCTTCCTGTCATTCGATACGAACACTTCCAGACACCGCAGCAGTGCGCATGCGTGCACACTCGCAATGCGTTCTGGGTAAATACTGTCAAATGTCAATGTCAAAACGTCGCCGCGTAATATCTCTCGACGCCGCAATTCTTGGCTAGAGGTTCTTAGTCAAGTGGGACGTCTCTTCCTGTCATTCGATACGAACACTTCCAGACACCGCAGCAGTGCGCATGCGTGCACACTCGCAATGCGTTCTGGGTAAATACTGTCAAATGTCAATGTCAATGTCGCCGCGTAATATCTCTAGACGCCGCAATTCTTGGCTAGAGGTTCTTAGTCAAGTGGGACGTCTCTTCCTGTCATTCGATACGAACACTTCCAGACACCGCAGCAGTGCGCATGCGTGCACACTAGCAATGCGTTCTGGGTAAATACTGTCAAATGTCAATGTCAAAACGTCGCCGCGTAATATCTCTCGACGCCGCAATTCTTGGCTAGAGGTTCTTAGTCAAGTGGGACGTCTCTTCCTGTCATTCGATACGAACACTTCCAGACACCGCAGCAGTGCGCATGCGTGCACACTAGCAATGCGTTCTGGGTAAATACTGTCAAATGTCAATGTCAAAACGTCGCCGCGTAATATCTCTCGACGTCGCAATTCTTGGCTAGAGGTTCCTAGTCAAGTGGGACGTCTCTTCCTGTCATTCGATACGAACACTTCCAGACACCGCAGCAGTGCGCATGCGTGCACACTAGCAATGCGTTCTGGGTAAATACTGTCAAATGTCAATGTCAACGTCGCCGCGTAATATCTCTCGACGCCGCAATTCTTGGCTAGAGGTTCCTAGTCAAGTGGGACGTCTCTTCCTGTCATTCGATACGAACACTTCCAGACACCGCAGCAGTGCGCATGCGTGCACACTAGCAATGCGTTCTGGGTAAATACTGTCAAATGTCAATGTCAATGTCGCCGCGTAATATCTCTCGACGCCGCAATTCTTGGCTAGAGGTTCCTAGTCAAGTGGGACGTCTCTTCCTGTCATTCGATACGAACACTTCCAGACACCGCAGCAGTGCGCATGCGTGCACACTAGCAATGCGTTCTGGGTAAATACTGTCAAATGTCAATGTCAATGTCGCCGCGTAATATCTCTCGACGCCGCAATTCTTGGCTAGAGGTTCTTAGTCAAGTGGGACGTCTCTTCCTGTCATTCGATACGAACACTTCCAGACACCGCAGCAGTGCGCATGCGTGCACACTAGCAATGCGTTCTGGGTAAATACTGTCAAATGTCAATGTCAAAACGTCGCCGCGTAATATCTCTCGACGCCGCAATTCTTAGCTAGAGGTTCTTAGTCAAGTGGGACGTCTCTTCCTGTCATTCGATACGAACACTTCCAGACACCGCAGCAGTGCGCATGCGTGCACACTCGCAATGCGTTCTGGGTAAATACTGTCAAATGTCAATGTCAATGTCGCCGCGTAATATCTCTCGACGCCGCAATTCTTGGCTAGAGGTTCCTAGTCAAGTGGGACGTCTCTTCCTGTCATTCGATACGAACACTTCCAGACACCGCAGCAGTGCGCATGCGTGCACACTCGCAATGCGTTCTGGGTAAATACTGTCAAATGTCAATGTCAATGTCGCCGCGTAATATCTCTCGACGCCGCAATTCTTGGCTAGAGGTCCTTAGTCAAGTGGGACGTCTCTTCCTGTCATTCGATACGAACACTTCCAGACACCGCAGCAGTGCGCATGCGTGCACACTAGCAATGCGTTCTGGGTAAATACTGTCAAATGTCAATGTCAATGTCGCCGCGTAATATCTCTAGACGCCGCAATTCTTGGCTAGAGGTCCTTAGTCAAGTGGGACGTCTCTTCCTGTCATTCGATACGAACACTTCCAGACACCGCAGCAGTGCGCATGCGTGCACACTAGCAATGCGTTCTGGGTAAATACTGTCAAATGTCAATGTCAATGTCGCCGCGTAATATCTCTAGACGCCGCAATTCTTGGCTAGAGGTTCTTAGTCAAGTGGGACGTCTCTTCCTGTCATTCGATACGAACACTTCCAGACACCGCAGCAGTGCGCATGCGTGCACACTCGCAATGCGTTCTGGGTAAATACTGTCAAATGTCAATGTCAAAACGTCGCCGCGTAATATCTCTCGACGCCGCAATTCTTGGCTAGAGGTTCTTAGTCAAGTGGGACGTCTCTTCCTGTCATTCGATACGAACACTTCCAGACACCGCAGCAGTGCGCATGCGTGTACACTAGCAATGCGTTCTGGGTAAATACTGTCAAATGTCAATGTCAATGTCGCCGCGTAATATCTCTCGACGCCGCAATTCTTGGCTAGAGGTTCTTAGTCAAGTGGGACGTCTCTTCCTGTCATTCGATACGAACACTTCCAGACACCGCAGCAGTGCGCATGCGTGCACACTAGCAATGCGTTCTGGGTAAATACTGTCAAATGTCAATGTCAATGTCGCCGCGTAATATCTCTCGACGCCGCAATTCTTGGCTAGAGGTTCTTAGTCAAGTGGGACGTCTCTTCCTGTCATTCGATACGAACACTTCCAGACACCGCAGCAGTGCGCATGCGTGCACACTCGCAATGCGTTCTGGGTAAATACTGTCAAATGTCAATGTCAATGTCGCCGCGTAATATCTCTCGACGCCGCAATTCTTGGCTAGAGGTTCTTAGTCAAGTGGGACGTCTCTTCCTGTCATTCGATACGAACACTTCCAGACACCGCAGCAGTGCGCATGCGTGCACACTAGCAATGCGTTCTGGGTAAATACTGTCAAATGTCAATGTCAATGTCGCCGCGTAATATCTCTCGACGCCGCAATTCTTGGCTAGAGGTTCCTAGTCAAGTGGGACGTCTCTTCCTGTCATTCGATACGAACACTTCCAGACACCGCAGCAGTGCGCATGCGTGCACACTCGCAATGCGTTCTGGGTAAATACTGTCAAATGTCAATGTCAATGTCGCCGCGTAATATCTCTAGACGCCGCAATTCTTGGCTAGAGGTTCTTAGTCAAGTGGGACGTCTCTTCCTGTCATTCGATACGAACACTTCCAGACACCGCAGCAGTGCGCATGCGTGCACACTAGCAATGCGTTCTGGGTAAATACTGTCAAATGTCAATGTCAATGTCGCCGCGTAATATCTCTCGACGCCGCAATTCTTGGCTAGAGGTTCTTAGTCAAGTGGGACGTCTCTTCCTGTCATTCGATACGAACACTTCCAGACACCGCAGCAGTGCGCATGCGTGCACACTAGCAATGCGTTCTGGGTAAATACTGTCAAATGTCAATGTCAATGTCGCCGCGTAATATCTCTAGACGCCGCAATTCTTGGCTAGAGGTTCTTAGTCAAGTGGGACGTCTCTTCCTGTCATTCGATACGAACACTTCCAGACACCGCAGCAGTGCGCATGCGTGCACACTAGCAATGCGTTCTGGGTAAATACTGTCAAATGTCAATGTCAAAACGTCGCCGCGTAATATCTCTCGACGCCGCAATTCTTGGCTAGAGGTTCTTAGTCAAGTGGGACGTCTCTTCCTGTCATTCGATACGAACACTTCCAGACACCGCAGCAGTGCGCATGCGTGCACACTCGCAATGCGTTCTGGGTAAATACTGTCAAATGTCAATGTCAATGTCGCCGCGTAATATCTCTAGACGCCGCAATTCTTGGCTAGAGGTTCTTAGTCAAGTGGGACGTCTCTTCCTGTCATTCGATACGAACACTTCCAGACACCGCAGCAGTGCGCATGCGTGCACACTAGCAATGCGTTCTGGGTAAATACTGTCAAATGTCAATGTCAATGTCGCCGCGTAATATCTCTAGACGCCGCAATTCTTGGCTAGAGGTTCTTAGTCAAGTGGGACGTCTCTTCCTGTCATTCGATACGAACACTTCCAGACACCGCAGCAGTGCGCATGCGTGCACACTAGCAATGCGTTCTGGGTAAATACTGTCAAATGTCAATGTCAATGTCGCCGCGTAATATCTCTCGACGCCGCAATTCTTGGCTAGAGGTTCTTAGTCAAGTGGGACGTCTCTTCCTGTCATTCGATACGAACACTTCCAGACACCGCAGCAGTGCGCATGCGTGCACACTAGCAATGCGTTCTGGGTAAATACTGTCAAATGTCAATGTCAATGTCGCCGCGTAATATCTCTAGACGCCGCAATTCTTGGCTAGAGGTTCTTAGTCAAGTGGGACGTCTCTTCCTGTCATTCGATACGAACACTTCCAGACACCGCAGCAGTGCGCATGCGTGCACACTAGCAATGCGTTCTGGGTAAATACTGTCAAATGTCAATGTCAATGTCGCCGCGTAATATCTCTAGACGCCGCAATTCTTGGCTAGAGGTTCTTAGTCAAGTGGGACGTCTCTTCCTGTCATTCGATACGAACACTTCCAGACACCGCAGCAGTGCGCATGCGTGCACACTAGCAATGCGTTCTGGGTAAATACTGTCAAATGTCAATGTCAATGTCGCCGCGTAATATCTCTCGACGCCGCAATTCTTGGCTAGAGGTTCTTAGTCAAGTGGGACGTCTCTTCCTGTCATTCGATACGAACACTTCCAGACACCGCAGCAGTGCGCATGCGTGCACACTAGCAATGCGTTCTGGGTTAATACTGTCAAATGTCAATGTCAATGTCGCCGCGTAATATCTCTCGACGCCGCAATTCATGGCTAGAGGTTCTTAGTCAAGTGGGACGTCTCTTCCTGTCATTCGATACGAACACTTCCAGACACCGCAGCAGTGCGCATGCGTGCACACTAGCAATGCGTTCTGGGTAAATACTGTCAAATGTCAATGTCAATGTCGCCGCGTAATATCTCTCGACGCCGCAATTCTTGGCTAGAGGTTCCTAGTCAAGTGGGACGTCTCTTCCTGTCATTCGATACGAACACTTCCAGACACCGCAGCAGTGCGCATGCGTGCACACTAGCAATGCGTTCTGGGTAAATACTGTCAAATGTCAATGTCAATGTCGCCGCGTAATATCTCTCGACGCCGCAATTCTTGGCTAGAGGTTCCTAGTCAAGTGGGACGTCTCTTCCTGTCATTCGATACGAACACTTCCAGACACCGCAGCAGTGCGCATGCGTGCACACTAGCAATGCGTTCTGGGTAAATACTGTCAAATGTCAATGTCAAAACGTCGCCGCGTAATATCTCTCGACGCCGCAATTCTTGGCTAGAGGTTCCTAGTCAAGTGGGACGTCTCTTCCTGTCATTCGATACGAACACTTCCAGACACCGCAGCAGTGCGCATGCGTGCACACTAGCAATGCGTTCTGGGTAAATACTGTCAAATGTCAATGTCAAAACGTCGCCGCGTAATATCTCTCGACGCCGCAATTCTTGGCTAGAGGTTCTTAGTCAAGTGGGACGTCTCTTCCTGTCATTCGATACGAACACTTCCAGACACCGCAGCAGTGCGCATGCGTGCACACTAGCAATGCGTTCTGGGTAAATACTGTCAAATGTCAATGTCAATGTCGCCGCGTAATATCTCTAGACGCCGCAATTCTTGGCTAGAGGTTCTTAGTCAAGTGGGACGTCTCTTCCTGTCATTCGATACGAACACTTCCAGACACCGCAGCAGTGCGCATGCGTGCACACAAGCAATGCGTTCTGGGTAAATACTGTCAAATGTCAATGTCAAAACGTCGCCGCGTAATATCTCTCGACGCCGCAATTCTTGGCTAGAGGTTCTTAGTCAAGTGGGACGTCTCTTCCTGTCATTCGATACGAACACTTCCAGACACCGCAGCAGTGCGCATGCGTGCACACTAGCAATGCGTTCTGGGTAAATACTGTCAAATGTCAATGTCAATGTCGCCGCGTAATATCTCTAGACGCCGCAATTCTTGGCTAGAGGTTCTTAGTCAAGTGGGACGTCTCTTCCTGTCATTCGATACGAACACTTCCAGACACCGCAGCAGTGCGCATGCGTGCACACTAGCAATGCGTTCTGGGTAAATACTGTCAAATGTCAATGTCAAAACGTCGCCGCGTAATATCTCTAGACGCCGCAATTCTTGGCTAGAGGTTCTTAGTCAAGTGGGACGTCTCTTCCTGTCATTCGATACGAACACTTCCAGACACCGCAGCAGTGCGCATGCGTGCACACTAGCAATGCGTTCTGGGTAAATACTGTCAAATGTCAATGTCAATGTCGCCGCGTAATATCTCTCGACGCCGCAATTCTTGGCTAGAGGTTCTTAGTCAAGTGGGACGTCTCTTCCTGTCATTCGATACGAACACTTCCAGACACCGCAGCAGTGCGCATGCGTGCACACTCGCAATGCGTTCTGGGTAAATACTGTCAAATGTCAATGTCAATGTCGCCGCGTAATATCTCTAGACGCCGCAATTCTTGGCTAGAGGTTCTTAGTCAAGTGGGACGTCTTTTCCTGTCATTCGATACGAACACTTCCAGACACCGCAGCAGTGCGCATGCGTGCACACTAGCAATGCGTTCTGGGTAAATACTGTCAAATGTCAATGTCAATGTCGCCGCGTAATATCTCTCGACGCCGCAATTCTTGGCTAGAGGTTCTTAGTCAAGTGGGACGTCTCTTCCTGTCATTCGATACGAACACTTCCAGACACCGCAGCAGTGCGCATGCGTGCACACTAGCAATGCGTTCTGGGTAAATACTGTCAAATGTCAATGTCAATGTCGCCGCGTAATATCTCTAGACGCCGCAATTCTTGGCTAGAGGTTCTTAGTCAAGTGGGACGTCTCTTCCTGTCATTCGATACGAACACTTCTAGACACCGCAGCAGTGCGCATGCGTGCACACTAGCAATGCGTTCTGGGTAAATACTGTCAAATGTCAATGTCAATGTCGCCGCGTAATATCTCTAGACGCCGCAATTCTTGGCTAGAGGTTCCTAGTCAAGTGGGACGTCTCTTCCTGTCATTCGATACGAACACTTCTAGACACCGCAGCAGTGCGCATGCGTGCACACTCGCAATGCGTTCTGGGTAAATACTGTCAAATGTCAATGTCAAAACGTCGCCGCGTAATATCTCTAGACGCCGCACTTCTTAGCTAGAGGTTCTTAGTCAAGTGGGACGTCTCTTCCTGTCATTCGATACGAACACTTCCAGACACCGCAGCAGTGCGCATGCGTGCACACTAGCAATGCGTTCTGGGTAAATACTGTCAAATGTCAATGTCAATGTCGCCGCGTAATATCTCTCGACGCCGCAATTCTTGGCTAGAGGTTCTTAGTCAAGTGGGACGTCTCTTCCTGTCATTCGATACGAACACTTCCAGACACCGCAGCAGTGCGCATGCGTGCACACTAGCAATGCGTTCTGGGTAAATACTGTCAAATGTCAATGTCAAAACGTCGCCGCGTAATATCTCTCGACGCCGCAATTCTTGGCTAGAGGTTCTTAGTCAAGTGGGACGTCTCTTCCTGTCATTCGATACGAACACTTCCAGACACCGCAGCAGTGCGCATGCGTGCACACTCGCAATGCGTTCTGGGTAAATACTGTCAAATGTCAATGTCAAAACGTCGCCGCGTAATATCTCTCGACGCCGCAATTCTTGGCTAGAGGTTCTTAGTCAAGTGGGACGTCTCTTCCTGTCATTCGATACGAACACTTCCAGACACCGCAGCAGTGCGCATGCGTGCACACTAGCAATGCGTTCTGGGTAAATACTGTCAAATGTCAATGTCAAAACGTCGCCGCGTAATATCTCTAGACGCCGCAATTCTTGGCTAGAGGTTCTTAGTCAAGTGGGACGTCTCTTCCTGTCATTCGATACGAACACTTCCAGACACCGCAGCAGTGCGCATGCGTGCACACTCGCAATGCGTTCTGGGTAAATACTGTCAAATGTCAATGTCAAAACGTCGCCGCGTAATATCTCTCGACGCCGCAATTCTTGGCTAGAGGTTCTTAGTCAAGTGGGACGTCTCTTCCTGTCATTCGATACGAACACTTCCAGACACCGCAGCAGTGCGCATGCGTGCACACTAGCAATGCGTTCTGGGTAAATACTGTCAAATGTCAATGTCAATGTCGCCGCGTAATATCTCTAGACGCCGCAATTCTTGGCTAGAGGTTCTTAGTCAAGTGGGACGTCTCTTCCTGTCATTCGATACGAACACTTCCAGACACCGCAGCAGTGCGCATGCGTGCACACTAGCAATGCGTTCTGGGTAAATACTGTCAAATGTCAATGTCAATGTCGCCGCGTAATATCTCTAGACGCCGCAATTCTTGGCTAGAGGTCCTTAGTCAAGTGGGACGTCTCTTCCTGTCATTCGATACGAACACTTCCAGACACCGCAGCAGTGCGCATGCGTGCACACTAGCAATGCGTTCTGGGTAAATACTGTCAAATGTCAATGTCAATGTCGCCGCGTAATATCTCTCGACGCCGCAATTCTTGGCTAGAGGTTCCTAGTCAAGTGGGACGTCTCTTCCTGTCATTCGATACGAACACTTCCAGACACCGCAGCAGTGCGCATGCGTGCACACTCGCAATGCGTTCTGGGTAAATGCTGTCAAATGTCAATGTCAATGTCGCCGCGTAATATCTCTCGACGCCGCAATTCTTGGCTAGAGGTTCTTAGTCAAGTGGGACGTCTCTTCCTGTCATTCGATACGAACACTTCCAGACACCGCAGCAGTGCGCATGCGTGCACACTAGCAATGCGTTCTGGGTAAATACTGTCAAATGTCAATGTCAATGTCGCCGCGTAATATCACTCGACGCCGCAATTCTTGGCTAGAGGTTCTTAGTCAAGTGGGACGTCTCTTCCTGTCATTCGATACGAACACTTCCAGACACCGCAGCAGTGCGCATGCGTGCACACTAGCAATGCGTTCTGGGTAAATACTGTCAAATGTCAATGTCAAAACGTCGCCGCGTAATATCTCTCGACGCCGCAATTCTTGGCTAGAGGTCCTTAGTCAAGTGGGACGTCTCTTCCTGTCATTCGATACGAACACTTCCAGACACCGCAGCAGTGCGCATGCGTGCACACTAGCAATGCGTTCTGGGTAAATACTGTCAAATGTCAATGTCAAAACGTCGCCGCGTAATATCTCTCGACGCCGCAATTCTTGGCTAGAGGTTCTTAGTCAAGTGGGACGTCTCTTCCTGTCATTCGATACGAACTCTTCCAGACACCGCAGCAGTGCGCATGCGTGCACACAAGCAATGCGTTCTGGGTAAATACTGTCAAATGTCAATGTCAATGTCGCCGCGTAATATCTCTCGACGCCGCAATTCTTGGCTAGAGGTTCTTAGTCAAGTGGGACGTCTCTTCCTGTCATTCGATACGAACACTTCCAGACACCGCAGCAGTGCGCATGCGTGCACACTAGCAATGCGTTCTGGGTAAATACTGTCAAATGTCAATGTCAATGTCGCCGCGTAATATCTCTCGACGCCGCAATTCTTGGCTAGAGGTTCTTAGTCAAGTGGGACGTCTCTTCCTGTCATTCGATACGAACACTTCCAGACACCGCAGCAGTGCGCATGCGTGCACACTAGCAATGCGTTCTGGGTAAATACTGTCAAATGTCAATGTCAATGTCGCCGCGTAATATCTCTAGACGCCGCAATTCTTGGCTAGAGGTTCTTAGTCAAGTGGGACGTCTCTTCCTGTCATTCGATACGAACACTTCCAGACACCGCAGCAGTGCGCATGCGTGCACACTAGCAATGCGTTCTGGGTAAATACTGTCAAATGTCAATGTCAAAACGTCGCCGCGTAATATCTCTCGACGCCGCAATTCTTGGCTAGAGGTTCTTAGTCAAGTGGGACGTCTCTTCCTGTCATTCGATACGAACTCTTCCAGACACCGCAGCAGTGCGCATGCGTGCACACAAGCAATGCGTTCTGGGTAAATACTGTCAAATGTCAATGTCAATGTCGCCGCGTAATATCTCTCGACGCCGCAATTCTTGGCTAGAGGTTCTTAGTCAAGTGGGACGTCTCTTCCTGTCATTCGATACGAACACTTCCAGACACCGCAGCAGTGCGCATGCGTGCACACTCGCAATGCGTTCTGGGTAAATACTGTCAAATGTCAATGTCAATGTCGCCGCGTAATATCTCTCGACGCCGCAATTCTTGGCTAGAGGTTCTTAGTCAAGTGGGACGTCTCTTCCTGTCATTCGATACGAACACTTCCAGACACCGCAGCAGTGCGCATGCGTGCACACTAGCAATGCGTTCTGGGTAAATACTGTCAAATGTCAATGTCAATGTCGCCGCGTAATATCTCTAGACGCCGCAATTCTTGGCTAGAGGTTCTTAGTCAAGTGGGACGTCTCTTCCTGTCATTCGATACGAACACTTCCAGACACCGCAGCAGTGCGCATGCGTGCACACTAGCAATGCGTTCTGGGTAAATACTGTCAAATGTCAATGTCAAAACGTCGCCGCGTAATATCTCTAGACGCCGCAATTCTTGGCTAGAGGTTCTTAGTCAAGTGGGACGTCTCTTCCTGTCATTCGATACGAACACTTCCAGACACCGCAGCAGTGCGCATGCGTGCACACTCGCAATGCGTTCTGGGTAAATACTGTCAAATGTCAATGTCAATGTCGCCGCGTAATATCTCTAGACGCCGCAATTCTTGGCTAGAGGTTCTTAGTCAAGTGGGACGTCTTTTCCTGTCATTCGATACGAACACTTCCAGACACCGCAGCAGTGCGCATGCGTGCACACTAGCAATGCGTTCTGGGTAAATACTGTCAATTGTCAATGTCAAAACGTCGCCGCGTAATATCTCTCGACGCCGCAATTCTTGGCTAGAGGTTCTTAGTCAAGTGGGACGTCTCTTCCTGTCATTCGATACGAACACTTCCAGACACCGCAGCAGTGCGCATGCGTGCACACTCGCAATGCGTTCTGGGTAAATACTGTCAAATGTCAATGTCAAAACGTCGCCGCGTAATATCTCTAGACGCCGCAATTCTTGGCTAGAGGTTCTTAGTCAAGTGGGACGTCTCTTCCTGTCATTCGATACGAACACTTCCAGACACCGCAGCAGTGCGCATGCGTGCACACTCGCAATGCGTTCTGGGTAAATACTGTCAAATGTCAATGTCAATGTCGCCGCGTAATATCTCTCGACGTCGCAATTCTTGGCTAGAGGTTCTTAGTCAAGTGGGACGTCTCTTCCTGTCATTCGATACGAACACTTCCAGACACCGCAGCAGTGCGCATGCGTGCACACTAGCAATGCGTTCTGGGTAAATACTGTCAAATGTCAATGTCAATGTCGCCGCGTAATATCTCTCGACGCCGCAATTCTTGGCTAGAGGTTCTTAGTCAAGTGGGACGTCTCTTCCTGTCATTCGATACGAACACTTCCAGACACCGCAGCAGTGCGCATGCGTGCACACTAGCAATGCGTTCTGGGTAAATACTGTCAAATGTCAATGTCAATGTCGCCGCGTAATATCTCTCGACGTCGCAATTCTTGGCTAGAGGTTCTTAGTCAAGTGGGACGTCTCTTCCTGTCATTCGATACGAACACTTCCAGACACCGCAGCAGTGCGCATGCGTGCACACTCGCAATGCGTTCTGGGTAAATACTGTCAAATGTCAATGTCAAAACGTCGCCGCGTAATATCTCTCGACGCCGCAATTCTTGGCTAGAGGTTCTTAGTCAAGTGGGACGTCTCTTCCTGTCATTCGATACGAACACTTCCAGACACCGCAGCAGTGCGCATGCGTGCACACTAGCAATGCGTTCTGGGTAAATACTGTCAAATGTCAATGTCAATGTCGCCGCGTAATATCTCTCGACGCCGCAATTCTTGGCTAGAGGTTCTTAGTCAAGTGGGACGTCTCTTCCTGTCATTCGATACGAACACTTCCAGACACCGCAGCAGTGCGCATGCGTGCACACTAGCAATGCGTTCTGGGTAAATACTGTCAAATGTCAATGTCAAAACGTCGCCGCGTAATATCTCTAGACGCCGCAATTCTTGGCTAGAGGTTCTTAGTCAAGTGGGACGTCTCTTCCTGTCATTCGATACGAACACTTCCAGACACCGCAGCAGTGCGCATGCGTGCACACTAGCAATGCGTTCTGGGTAAATACTGTCAAATGTCAATGTCAATGTCGCCGCGTAATATCTCTAGACGCCGCAATTCTTGGCTAGAGGTTTTTAGTCAAGTGGGACGTCTCTTCCTGTCATTCGATACGAACACTTCCAGACACCGCAGCAGTGCGCATGCGTGCACACTAGCAATGCGTTCTGGGTAAATACTGTCAAATGTCAATGTCAAAACGTCGCCGCGTAATATCTCTCGACGCCGCAATTCTTGGCTAGAGGTTCTTAGTCAAGTGGGACGTCTCTTCCTGTCATTCGATACGAACACTTCCAGACACCGCAGCAGTGCGCATGCGTGCACACTTGCAATGCGTTCTGGGTAAATACTGTCAAATGTCAATGTCAACGTCGCCGCGTAATATCTCTCGACGCCGCAATTCTTGGCTAGAGGTTCTTAGTCAAGTGGGACGTCTCTTCCTGTCATTCGATACGAACACTTCTAGACACCGCAGCAGTGCGCATGCGTGCACACTCGCAATGCGTTCTGGGTAAATACTGTCAAATGTCAATGTCAAAACGTCGCCGCGTAATATCTCTAGACGCCGCAATTCTTAGCTAGAGGTTCTTAGTCAAGTGGGACGTCTCTTCCTGTCATTCGATACGAACACTTCCAGACACCGCAGCAGTGCGCATGCGTGCACACTAGCAATGCGTTCTGGGTAAATACTGTCAAATGTCAATGTCAATGTCGCCGCGTAATATCTCTCGACGCCGCAATTCTTGGCTAGAGGTTCTTAGTCAAGTGGGACGTCTCTTCCTGTCATTCGATACGAACACTTCCAGACACCGCAGCAGTGCGCATGCGTGCACACTAGCAATGCGTTCTGGGTAAATACTGTCAAATGTCAATGTCAAAACGTCGCCGCGTAATATCTCTCGACGCCGCAATTCTTGGCTAGAGGTTCTTAGTCAAGTGGGACGTCTCTTCCTGTCATTCGATACGAACACTTCCAGACACCGCAGCAGTGCGCATGCGTGCACACTCGCAATGCGTTCTGGGTAAATACTGTCAAATGTCAATGTCAAAACGTCGCCGCGTAATATCTCTCGACGCCGCAATTCTTGGCTAGAGGTTCTTAGTCAAGTGGGACGTCTCTTCCTGTCATTCGATACGAACACTTCCAGACACCGCAGCAGTGCGCATGCGTGCACACTAGCAATGCGTTCTGGGTAAATACTGTCAAATGTCAATGTCAATGTCGCCGCGTAATATCTCTCGACGCCGCAATTCTTGGCTAGAGGTTCTTAGTCAAGTGGGACGTCTCTTCCTGTCATTCGATACGAACACTTCCAGACACCGCAGCAGTGCGCATGCGTGCACACTAGCAATGCGTTCTGGGTAAATACTGTCAAATGTCAATGTCAATGTCGCCGCGTAATATCTCTCGACGCCGCAATTCTTGGCTAGAGGTTCTTAGTCAAGTGGGACGTCTCTTCCTGTCATTCGATACGAACACTTCCAGACACCGCAGCAGTGCGCATGCGTGCACACTCGCAATGCGTTCTGGGTAAATACTGTCAAATGTCAATGTCAAAACGTCGCCGCGTAATATCTCTCGACGCCGCAATTCTTGGCTAGAGGTTCTTAGTCAAGTGGGACGTCTCTTCCTGTCATTCGATACGAACACTTCCAGACACCGCAGCAGTGCGCATGCGTGCACACTAGCAATGCGTTCTGGGTAAATACTGTCAAATGTCAATGTCAATGTCGCCGCGTAATATCTCTCGACGCCGCAATTCTTGGCTAGAGGTTCTTAGTCAAGTGGGACGTCTCTTCCTGTCATTCGATACGAACACTTCCAGACACCGCAGCAGTGCGCATGCGTGCACACTAGCAATGCGTTCTGGGTAAATACTGTCAAATGTCAATGTCAAAACGTCGCCGCGTAATATCTCTAGACGCCGCAATTCTTGGCTAGAGGTTCTTAGTCAAGTGGGACGTCTCTTCCTGTCATTCGATACGAACACTTCCAGACACCGCAGCAGTGCGCATGCGTGCACACTAGCAATGCGTTCTGGGTAAATACTGTCAAATGTCAATGTCAATGTCGCCGCGTAATATCTCTAGACGCCGCAATTCTTGGCTAGAGGTTTTTAGTCAAGTGGGACGTCTCTTCCTGTCATTCGATACGAACACTTCCAGACACCGCAGCAGTGCGCATGCGTGCACACTAGCAATGCGTTCTGGGTAAATACTGTCAAATGTCAATGTCAAAACGTCGCCGCGTAATATCTCTCGACGCCGCAATTCTTGGCTAGAGGTTCTTAGTCAAGTGGGACGTCTCTTCCTGTCATTCGATACGAACACTTCCAGACACCGCAGCAGTGCGCATGCGTGCACACTTGCAATGCGTTCTGGGTAAATACTGTCAAATGTCAATGTCAACGTCGCCGCGTAATATCTCTCGACGCCGCAATTCTTGGCTAGAGGTTCTTAGTCAAGTGGGACGTCTCTTCCTGTCATTCGATACGAACACTTCTAGACACCGCAGCAGTGCGCATGCGTGCACACTCGCAATGCGTTCTGGGTAAATACTGTCAAATGTCAATGTCAAAACGTCGCCGCGTAATATCTCTAGACGCCGCAATTCTTAGCTAGAGGTTCTTAGTCAAGTGGGACGTCTCTTCCTGTCATTCGATACGAACACTTCCAGACACCGCAGCAGTGCGCATGCGTGCACACTAGCAATGCGTTCTGGGTAAATACTGTCAAATGTCAATGTCAATGTCGCCGCGTAATATCTCTCGACGCCGCAATTCTTGGCTAGAGGTTCTTAGTCAAGTGGGACGTCTCTTCCTGTCATTCGATACGAACACTTCCAGACACCGCAGCAGTGCGCATGCGTGCACACTAGCAATGCGTTCTGGGTAAATACTGTCAAATGTCAATGTCAATGTCGCCGCGTAATATCTCTCGACGCCGCAATTCTTGGCTAGAGGTTCCTAGTCAAGTGGGACGTCTCTTCCTGTCATTCGATACGAACACTTCCAGACACCGCAGCAGTGCGCATGCGTGCACACTAGCAATGCGTTCTGGGTAAATACTGTCAAATGTCAATGTCAATGTCGCCGCGTAATATCTCTCGACGCCGCAATTCTTGGCTAGAGGTTCTTAGTCAAGTGGGACGTCTCTTCCTGTCATTCGATACGAACACTTCCAGACACCGCAGCAGTGCGCATGCGTGCACACAAGCAATGCGTTCTGGGCAAATACTGTCAAATGTCAATGTTGCCGCCATGCCATGTTGGTTCAAGTGATCGTATGATAAAATACTTTGACATTATTTGCACAATTTACGATTATTAAATATGAGCCACGAAAACGTAAGTGTACTTATAAACAAGCACTTTTCTTTGACGTTTTGTACTAAAAGTTAGCTGTTGTACAGGATTTACAAATCATGCAAATTACCCCAAACCACCAAAAGATTGCTCTCGAATTTCCATTACTAATTCACAACCAGGCGAGATGACCCATTTGTGAGAATCAGTGTCTAGAAAATATATTACGTTAAAAGTAGTCTACAGTGTAACCGACTTGGCCAAGTGGTGCTGCCGCAACTAGGAATTTGAAGGGAAAGTGGACTCTTTTGTGGAAAGTGTATTGGAAAATTTTGGCGTCAATATTGAAATGACCCATTGATCTCCGCACCATCGGACCTCACTCTTAGATTTACTTTTGTAGCACAATAATTTCACATTTCTCATCCGATATTATTCTCAGTGTGAAAAATAATGTATAAATCCAAAATAATTGGTTCCGTATTCGTCCGATTTAGTTTTTAATTTAATCTTGTTTGATTATTATGTATGTATTTGCTGTCAGAATTGATTGTGTATTCTTTTTAACCTTCAGTCATATCAAAGAAATTATCAACGTGTATGGATTCTTCGCGATGTTCGTTGATAGAAACAAGGAACACCATTTGTCATGAAAACTTAGTACTGTCAGGTATAAAAACACACAGCAGTACATAATATATTTAATTTATTGTCTAAAGCGTCGGTAATTAACAAAGCAAATAGTAATTTCAACCCTCCTTGCACCGAGCTCGGTTAAGGTCTGTGAAGGTTGAAGAAGAGTGATTGCCAACACGTTAGAGCGCATGTGCAAACTGGTTCTCTTGCAGTAGAGTTCCACAAGTTCAGAGGTCAAAGTCACACATCCAACTACTTGTAATAATGCACGTGAGGGTTCTTTCCCCTCCAGATGCACTTCCACGTCGAGAGACACTTTTAACCCTGCACTTTGTGAGAATAATGCAAGTGCAGAGAAAACACAGATCAATAGTGATCTAAAGTTTTCTGAACGATCTGGAGTTTTGAAAACCGTTTTACATGCGCTGTTCAAATCGTTAAGCTAAGTTCCCATACTTCGCATTCTCTTCGCTTTCGGTTCAACTTCGCAAAATGGCTACCTTTTCGCCGAAAAATAATGATGGGCAAACTTCAACTCTAGCGAAACCGAACTGAAAGCGAAGTATGACAATTGACGGTGCGCAAAAGTTCACATATTTGCAGTTTTACGGTCTTGTCTGAAACTGTGCATGTAAAACGGTGGACAAAACTTAGCTTATGAATGGCAGGGGGGAGGCAGTTGTGGCTTATTAGTAGGTTACCCTCCCAACACTCGTCTGTTGACTGAGGGAAACCACGAGAAAACCTCAGTCGGGAACGACGGCCGTGGAAACGAACCCAGTAATTTTAACACAATGTTTCACTTTCTTTCTCTCTCACACAAAAGTGAAATGACACGTTTACTTCATGTCACTCTTAATTTGACAACTGTTTATTTAATTTCAATATAAATAATTGTAAAACAATCGAGTACTTTCAATGAACTGCTTCCTCAACGCAGCATGATTCACTAACATTTGAGTGCATTTCATTGTGCTGTGACTTCATTGATAAGTTAGCATGGGAAGAGAGATATTTGTAGCCGCGCAAACCCGCCGCAGGGTCCCTCATTATTCCTCATTCCTCATTCCTCATCTTGTGCATGCGAACATGCCACGAATCCGAGAGATATTCATTCACTTTATGATTTCTCGTTCGTATTCTCGCGCGCAAAAAATGAAAGCGGCAGAGATGATTAGAATTTGTGAAATGAAAAACGCAGTGTGCGTGTGTGTTAGGTTAGTGCTAAGACCTACCACTGACACCAAGTGAAATCTCAGCTTGGTAAGCAATCGGAGTATTTACATAGTTTGAATTAATTTTATTGAATATGTGACATATATTCACAACACCTGTGTACAGTGACATTCAGATGTTGTTTTCCATATACCCGAGTTGGTCTGTGGAAAACTGGTTTACAATTTACTTCTGAAACAATTCTGAACACTTTTCGAATTCCAAATATCTGTAGGTCAAATGTCCTTAAATTGGAGAAGTTTTTGTAAAACTACAATTTTATTGGACCTACATCCTTTCAAAGAAGTGGAGATTTCAGAAAAAAAAACGTTATTTATGTTTTAAATGTCGCGGATATCCTGAATCATCCACATGAATTCTGTTGAAAAGTTGCACTAAAAGCAATTAGGGCCATTTATCAATGACTAACAGTCCGTTAGTAAATCAATACTTTAACTACGTATTGAAAAATCAGTCCTTAATCCAATTCACACAATTTATTTCACAATTTATATGGAGCAAAAATCACTGAATTATATTAATCGTTCGTTTCACCCAATTCAAAACCGTGTTTCTCAAATGTATTACGGAAGCAAGATTCATAAAGCGACATAAAAGCAATTTATATCGCGCTAACTAGGGTCACTCTTCTTCTAACAGCCAACGACACCCATCATTGATCATGGGGCATTTGGGAACAGGTGTTCAATCCTAGATAGAATTCGTTAATATGCCCTTGTTGCGCTAATTGCTTCTTTAAACTTGAAATCTCGTTATTAATGTTCGAACTACGGTAAAGGCTCGACATCATAAGGCGACATCATAAGTAATGTATTTATTATGACAAGTGTAACATATAAGTCATCGTTGGCGTAACTGCTGCTCTGCTATCTATGAATGAGATTCGAGTCCATTCATAGCTGTTTAGACATGTTTAACACCATCTTGCCAATCTTCATTTAGAGATCCCCATTCATAATCAGCACATTGATGCAAACTGGAACTCGACGCAGAATAACATGTCGGTTGATGACGCAAATTATCAAGGCGTTCTTGACCAAGAGTTTGATTATCTCATAGCAACTTATTGAGGAAATAAATTTCAGGAAAATCCACAACAATTAGTATGTTTTGTACAAAAAATGAATACACTTTGTATTTCAGATGTTGAAGGCCGGAAGTCCATATCAACGATTCTGAGTGAGCTCAAAAATTTGTATTTTATTCAACCATTATCATTCATAGTGACATGAGTCATGAGTCTTTTTATTTAATTCATCTTGACAATACCAGTGTTTCGGTTCAAATATTTGTATTTTACTAGTTGGTTCCTGGTATATTATCTTCTTCTTTCTTTTATTAATGAGTCATTGTGTTAGAGAATACTTCAATATAACGGTACTTGTTGACATTTAGTAAAATGGCAAGTTCAAAAGTTTGCAAAGCAAATTCGATCAAATGGACATCCGCCCTTCTACTACTGAAGTACTGATATTAGCGGATAGGCAATTGGACGAAGACACTATTAATTTAATTTGATGTTTGATAACAGCAAGTGACACAACTAGAGTTGCTGAGTGCATCAACAAGAGTGCCTAGTTTTGGAACATAGGAGCCTATGGTCCAAATGATCCCTGCTGCCAATCATCACTTTATGCGGGTGCTAAAATCACTTGAATCTATCATCGATGCCATTATCAAATTGTCGTGACTAATTAGTAATTACTAACAGGTCAAGTTGTATTAGCACCATTAGAATAAAACCATGAGTCATGTGTCTTACAATGAGGATCCTCAATTTGTTTGCATGTTTACGACTGTTTTGTACTCGAAATATCTGTAATTAGGAGCTCTGTTTGAAATGCAACTTTTATGATGTTCATTTGCTTTTATTTTATTGTCGAAATTTTACGAGAATAATAATCATACACTTTCAACTTCCACCTGTCATGGATATCATTACCAAATGGTCATTACTAATTATTATTAATTATTATTAACACAATTAAAACAACCACGGGTCATTTATCTTATGACACTACTAAATTTGTTTGCATGTTTGCGAGAGTAATGTACTGAAATATCTGTAATTAGGAGTTCTTTATGATACGCAATTCATATACCTACCTAATGTTTATATTCCTTTCGTTTTATTGTAGTATTTTTATGAGAATAATTATACATTTTGAACTTCCACTTTTCTTGATTACTGAAAGAAACATTCTGGGGTTTCGTTTTGGATGTTTGTTGCTTATTTTCCAAATGAGACCGTTTTGGGTTTTTATTACTACGTGTACTATCGTATAGTAAACGATAAACGTAAACGTAAAGAAACCGATTGAAATGACAAAACATTTATTTTACGTATTTAGAAGAAGACGATAAACCCTCTGCTAGGCTTACTCAGATTTCGCGGGCTTCTTGAGCTTTCGTACTGAAGACACATTAATTGAACGCAGAAAACTGTTTAACTTTGTATAGGATTGATTTAAACAAAACACTTGATTCATACAATTTTTAAAATGTTCGCTGTGATGTACACTAATACGTTAATAAACATGGCATTGTAATTATTAGTTAGGCACTTTTCCTCTGCAAGATGTGAAACAATGGCTGCTAGTCTGTAGTTAGCAGAAAGCAAGAAGGCGGTTTTCTCCACCCTTCGCGTCTGTCCATCGCAGCGCCTCGAGTGCGAGAGATATGTTTCTCGCACGTTAGTTATGTAAATCCAACACTTAATTGTGCTTTATGCCGGCTCATGATTCCGCATCCGGCTTCATGCCCAACAACGCTAATATCGAATTTATATGAATGCTCTTTCTCATTTTACTGAATAAATAAGTCACAACCGGCAATAATCACTAACTCAAGACCCCTCAAATTGTAGACCTACAATAATAACAGGAATTAAAATTTTAGGAACACAACTAGAAGTTGGGAAATGGGATAATAATACTTATTAAAAGCACAAGAATCCACTCAACAACTTGCTTTTAAAATGGTGCGTGAACTGTGGGCCAACTTTGGCGGTGGAGTCAAGAAATATGCGTGTTTAGTCATAAATAATATTTTTACTTTAGTTTAACCAAAACGAAATTAGAATATAAATTGTTTCCATTAAAAAAGAAAATGTTAATTACCTTGAACATAACCATCCAATCATAATAATCTGTTTTTACTTTTACCCACATTGATGACCTGGTAATAATTTTTATTTTGAAAATGTCGATAAATTTACCGTACGTGGATCGTTAATCAGAGGAAAAATGTGAAGTGTTAGTCAACGATGTGAGATTACTCTGTAACACCGGCCGCGCATTTCCTGCGCTCAATCAGGAGCCAATCTGAATTCCGATGCCTCTATGTGAGATGCGATGCGGCATGTGAGAAATCATCATTGCAAGAACACGAATTGCATAATTAAAAGTCCCAGTTGTATTGGACATAATCATCAATAAATCATCACAGATGTTCTTTAATAAACCAACAAGGTGTGGAGCTATTTACAACGTGACGGTTTTTATCGTGTTTTAATATCTTCCTCAGTGCCAGGTGGCAATCAAGCCGTGTTCATGGATTGGGAAATTGTTTAGCGCGTAGAGGATTCGCCGACAATGGTGGAGATTATTCTTCTCCTGACTTATCGAATAAATTACTGTCAGTAAAGATGCGTAATATATCTTTTCAATAAGAAAATCTGTTAAAGTTCATTCACGATTAGAATAGCAACCCGTAATGGCGGCGTGTACTACGGTAGTCAAGTGAACGTAAACCTAAACATGTAAACATCAATATAATAATCAAAAAATGTGTATAATACGGCTGTAGATAAAAATAAATCAATCTTATTGAATTTTTATAATTTTACTACTATTAAAAATTGTGTATTTGACATAATTTATACAATTTCAATAATACAAAGAAGAAAGTCTTGCCATTGACAGGGCAGTGTTCAAGTGACTGACCAATGAACGACGTGGTCGTCTAAAACGTCAGTGATATTCTTATCGTGAACGAACTTTAAACGATGTTCTGTCATTAAAGAAATACTTCGCAAAATATATTTATTTTAAAAATGAAAGGATGGTTTTTCGCTCACTCAACAAGAAAATATATTTATCTTAATTCAGTGAGCTTTTTAAAATATTCCAGATTATCACTCAAGAACTTTTGAATATTTTAAAAGACGCTGGAATCATGAATTTAAAATCATGGTAGGAATTCTCTTTAAATTATTAATACATTTTAAAGATTTAAAGTTGATATTTTGCAGATTCTCTGTGTAACGCGTTGATGAGTGAGAACCGGTATGTGCATATACCTCGAACCGAAATGCCCTAACGTACAGAAATAACTTTGCAGAAATTGCCCACGTAAAGCATAACACGATCGATCAATCAATATAACATAACTAGTATATTTTATCTGATTATTATTGCAACTTAGCCAATCAGTAGTGAAACCAAAACCAAATCATTTGCTTCTGATGGAAGTGGATGTGTTTACATTTCGAGTGATCAATTTTGACAGCTAGGTTAAAATGTCAGGAAGTCACTAAGTTCTTGGCCTATTTGGATGAAAATGTGTAAAATATAAAATATTATTGGGCTTGATGATTTTGTAAAATATCTACTTAATACGAGCGGTATGAATTTTCAATCAGAAGAGTTTTTCAATTCTAACCAATAAGAGGGCTTTGTTTCATCTACAAACCGGACCGGTAATCTTTACATGTATCTGTACAAAATATCAGCTCGATCAAAAGTATGTAAGACAAGCAACGTGAACAAAATAACCAAAAAGAGTCAAAAGGAAGTGAACTCTTTCTCTCACATAAAATATGTTACGTTCTTCTTTGCACATATTCGCCGTTACAATAATTTTCTCTGCTGTCAATTAGTCAACTCATACATATTTCCAATTAATTTAATTTTTTATGTTTCAAAACTATGAGTATTCACATGGCATGACATATGTAATATTCGTAGCGAAACATTTAATCTCGTGCTACTGGCTACTAAATGTCGGCGTATCGGTTGTGTTCCTAACCGGGTGATGCGATGGTTCATGAAGGGCCATCAGACCCCCGTCGGTTTATTTCTCAAACACTGACGCGTTATTTATTTACTTATTACTTTCTGACACACCTCACGGATGTCGAGGCCGCTAATTTCCGAGTTACACATCTCGAGAAACTAGTTTACTCGAACCGTGGGGGTCTGACGAATGTAAAGCGCGGATTCGGCGGCAAAAGATCGTGTCAAATTCACATGACGCAGCTATTTCAAATATTTCAACAAGTTTTATGGAACAAAATAAGAAGTTTTTAATCTGTTAACAGATGTTCTGTTGTGGTCGAACTACTTCGCAAAATATATTTTATTTTAATTAGGGATGGTCTTTCGCAGATTCTACAAGAAAATATTCATCGTAGCAAGTTCAGTGAATTGAGCTATTTGATATATCTTAGATTAGCAAGAGAAAAATTAAAGCACTCAACAACATTTGAATATTTCAAAGGATGTTGACATGGTAAAAATTCTCCTCAAATTATTAAAACATTTTAAGGATTTAACGATGACTTTTTCGCAGATTCTACAGGAAAAGATACCTCATGTCTCACATTCAAGAAGACACCGCTATTTCAAATATTTCAAGATTAGTTATAAAAGAAGATTTACGCAGCATGAACTTGTAAATCTTTCAAACGATGTCCGTCGTAGCAGAAATTCCTCACAAAAAGATGCTATCTAAACTGATAAATATCTTTGCATGGTATCAAGCTGAATTATATGCTTTCCACTCTATGTTCAAATCAATATCAGTCAAATTCTTTACAAGTATTCTATTTTTTGCTCCACTGAACACACTCTTCATCCATCCTGCAACCTACCGTGATACGTATTATCAATGTGGCGCGTAATTTGCCTCGGTATTGGGTGTAAATAACATGTAATCCGATTGCTGCGATGTGATCTAGTTAATACGCGGCACCGCCTTCTGAAGCCACGCACGCGAAGAAGACACCTGATGGCCGAGGAAACCGACACCATGAGCAGACCAATTATATTCCATGGCGGTTTCGTGCATACATCACCATGCACACGAAATTACCACAACTATTTACTACAGTACGACATTGCTACATCTTGTTTTAACGTCGATGCTATAAATGCGTTTATTACTATGGACTTACACTGTTACAGCACTTTGTACAAATTTTGACCACTCCCACATACTTTTTTAATAGCTGATACAAGGAGATACGATTTTATGCACACCTTTTATTACTTATTTTAATCGTCGTCATGTGTTTTATAATTTGTAACTTGTAGGTATATTTTTGTGCACTTTACTAGAGTTATTTTTTGACATTCTACTTGTCATAATGCTTAAACAATATTTCTGTACCATACGTTTTCTTGCTTTCTATAAAAAAAAAACAATTTATGTACACCGTTTATTGCTTGTTTTATTCGTCTTCATGTGTTTTATAATGTGTAACGTATATGTATATTTTGTGCACGTTATAAGTTGTATTGATTGACGTGTATTGACTACTTGTCAAATATTACTCTACCGCATACTTTTCAATACTTTATACAAAATTTACGATTCATGAACAAATAAATAAAGTTAAGAGTCTCAACAGTTTTCCTTTTATTAACATTGTATTATGTACTTTATTTTTTTCATCGTTATTCGTTTTGTTCATTTTAGCACATTTTACCCGTTCTAGTAAAAACGATTCCAACAAAAGTTATCCTCACCTAGTTTTTACTATTTCTATTTAAAGTTCTTTGGCTCATTTCCATGCTGTGTTTTATTTCGTGACGTCTAGTTTTGTGGCACGCCACTGGAGGCGCTGGAAGCGATGGAACTGAATGGTTTGCGTTACTCTTAATACGTATTTAATAACGTCGCTCCTTCACATCAGAGCAGTGAACATCAATTACATGTGTTACTCGCATGATGTCGGCTTGCCGTGTGAAGTCGCCGGTCATTCGACTGTTCGCTCATCGAGCTACTAGGAAAACGCTCTGTGTAACGCGTTGATAAGCGAGCCTTCGTATTGCATGCGAATTCCGCTCTACAGACCTTGGAAAGAGTCGAAACGAAATGCTTCAAAGAAGCAGTGATAAAATAACTTAAATTTCCTTAAAGAAGTTTGACAAATATTTGCAAACACGCATAAAATGTCTGTAAAATGTCAATAACTTTTGAATATAACGACATATTAGTCTGAAAATTTTCAAACATACCTAAAATGTTGGTGCCATTGACCATTTAAAATGTTAAGTTGATCGGTCAAACTGTTCCATTATAATTTGAAAAAAATCACAGGATCCAGTTAAAACACATTAGTGTGTGTGCAAAATTTCAGATCGATCGATTAAATGCTTTGGCCTGCGCTTTGCCTACTAAAATACAAACAAAACAACAGTGAAAGTGACATAAGATTCCCGATTGCAGTTGAGCCATTAAGGGGTTCCAGGGTTACGTCACCGGCAAAATAAGAAAGAAAAGTGGATAAAGTGATAAATTTACCACAAATCTGGTAAGGCTGCTTCGTTAACATGAATTATTTTGGCCTATAATAAGTGGACCTTCAATTAAAAGTATATAATTGGATCAAACGGTAAGCTATAATAGTTTTATGTGTTGTCGGCAGTCATGTATGAATTACAACATATTCTAAGCACCATGGCTGGAGTTCTGCTTCCACTTTAATTATCCACTTAAATGTATTAAAGTATTGCAGTGGTACCCTTCAGTAATCAACAGGTAATGATGACTTGACACTCTCTACTAAAGCTACGAATCTACGCGGTGGAGGAGCCGTGCTTACGAAGCTCCGGGTGTTGCGGTGGAGGTGCCGTGAAAGCTTCGACCGCAGCGCAGCACGCCGCGCCACTCTTCACAACCCGCGGAACTATTTGTTTGTATAAGTGCGCAAGTCGCAGGAGAAAACTGACGCTTAGCACATGTTTCTAAGTAAAAAACAAATCCACAACGTACCTATACTCTTATATTGTATAAAGGTGCGATCACAAGGAGCGATTTGTGCTTAAGTTCCAATCAATAAACACATTGCTCGGTCCGGAGCGAAAACTCACGTCGTATTTTCTGATTGGTACGAAACATTTTTACGCAATCGCATATTCCTCCTTTAATCTTTATCTATACAAACAAGTAAAGTTTTGAAACAAATAGGACAAGCCGCTATTAAAAAATATGGACCGCACGTAACTTCTTTAAAACCGACTAATATTAAGCTGGGTCCACATAGCCCGTTTTTGCGTTTTGCGTTTTCCGCTTTTTCTATTAACCAATCACAAATCTGCCGTGAGCGGTTTCTGGACTTGTTATTGGTTATAAGGGAAAAAAACGAAAAACTCAAAAACAGTCTATGTAAACCCCAGCTTTACCGACTGATTCTACCCAGCATGCCCCTGTGTGATTTAAATCGCACGTGGCGGACGCACAGTCTTTAGAAGGCTTCTAGTTCAACTCCGGTAACAACCTCCGCTCCTAACGCTCGGAATAAATTAAACCCAGTAGGTTACATTTCATTTCGAATACAAATGACTCACAACACGGTCATCCAATTGTTTTCACATACCAACGGGTGGTTGGTTTCGATGCGTGAATCGAGAAGGTCTGTTATAACATCGTTGTAATTGAATGAACCACAAAGCTAACGCGTGGAACTAATTGCATGATGCAGAGGACAATACGCTCGCTAAACTTCTCACTCGGCGCTCGCTGGAACTGAGGTGCTGTGCTTCTAACTGTTCATTGAGACGCATTGGAAAAGTGAAACACATCCTTCTCGACATTCCTACTGTCGACTACTTGATGGTATCGACGGTGAGTGAGATGTGATAAACGTTTCACTTACAATGTTATTACAGGAGGATTACATCTTCTGGATTGTGTTGGGTGTTACCAACGTTTAGCACCATGAAAACAGATGTCGGATTCAGTTTGTGAAGCCGAATCTTATTGGTGTTTGTAATACGGGGGATCAGAAGCTTTAAGTTGGGAAAGATGGCGGGGTGTGGCTGACAACTTTGTAAAATTAAGCTAACAAGAGCATATTTTTGTTACTACTATAGCATATTCTATACAATAGGATGTACAATGAGCTAAAACAATGAAAGACTGAAACCTACGTTATTTTTATATCGATTAACAAAATGCAGGTCAAAGATTTCAACCATGCAAGCAATCAGAAATTTTGCAAAAATACTTATGTAAACTAAACGGTCTCTTGTATAATTTTTGAAGATGACCCTTTTTTTAAAATTAAAACTGGACCCGTTAGACCGATCAACTTCAAATTTTGCATGGTCATAGGGACCAACATTTAAGGAGTTTTTGTAAATTTTAAGACTAATCTGTCATTAACTTCAAAAGTTATTGAAATATTTCGGACATTTTAATGCTTGTTTGGACAATTGTCAAATTATCACTTCTTCTTTGACGCATTTCGGTTCTTCCCATGGTCTGAGAGCAGAAACTTGCAAACACATGATGAATTCGCATGCAATACGAAGAGCGTTATCCTAGTTCATTAATGGCATACCTATAGGTAAATCACGTGAAACTCGGTAATCGGGATAAGTGAAATAAGTGAAACTTTAGGAAACTAAATCTTCCCAAAGAGTAGGAAACTCTTCCCCCGCCGAATAAGTCTGTCTTTGGTCTGACGTCACCACACTGCATATGCCTGCTAATGAGCGCGGCGCAGACGCAGCCAGATGGAAACAACGCTGGACCGCGAGTGCAGCATCACGGTCTATCCGATTACATCGCAGCGCATCGCCAAGATGTTATTCATATTCTATTTAGCGGGCCGCGAGTTGGTTCTGCAGAGTCACAGCGTAAGTCACAGAGTTCACAGCACTTCGCAGTTCGCACCGACAGGCCAAATGAGTCGGCGAAATCAGAGCTCTTATTCCGAGATGTGAGGTGAAGTTCGAGATCCATTTTATTCATTTATACAAATCTCCGGCATACAAGATCGAATTCAGTCTTCGCCGTAAAACCTTCTTGGCCGTACCCTATTTTAACACTATAGGAAACACTAAGTGTAAAGCTAAGTTCACATACTTCGCTTTCGTTTCGCATTCGGTTCGGTTTCGCTAAAGTTGAAGTTTGCCCAACAATATTTTTAGGCGAAAACGTAGCCATTTTGCGAAATTGAACCGAAATTGAAGTATGGAAACCCAGCTTTACGCGTTTATAATTGCAAGCCTTCGTATTGCATGCGAATTGAAATGCAGCTGCAAGTTTCAGCTCTATAGACCTTGGAAAGAGCTGAAACTAAATACGTCAAATGAGCAGTGATAAAATATCTCAAATTTCTTTGAATAAAACTGTCAATTTTTCGAGTCAAGCATGAAAATATCCGTAAAATGTCAATAACTTTTGAAGCTAGAGAAAGATAATATCTAAACCTGATAAAAAAACATCGACCCAATGATCATTTAAAATTTTAAGTTGATCGATCAAACGGTTCCCAACCATCGCAGGATCTCATTCAAAAACTATACACAATACCGCTCATATGACATTAGTGTGTACCAAATTTCACATCGTTTGGTTGAACGGTTTGACCTGGCCATTACCAGCAAAAACACATACAAAAAAGAGAATGTGCCATGAGTTTCGTGATAACGCTCGTTTCGCTCGCTATATTAAGCTAATTCAAACGCGGTTATAATACAATGTAGCACAGCTTTACTTTAGATCAACACCTCCAAACCGATGGACTAATTAACATTCAATGCTCTGGTAAATTTAAACAGTTGGTTAGGGCTCATCATGGCAACAGCCAATGTTAGTGTCAATGGTGGTGATTTAAACATTATTATGTCAGTTTTTATGCATAGAAGTTAACTAACAAGTGAGTATTTTCATCGTAATTTTATTAATTTTGTGTACGCTTTCCAGTCAAATATTTGACTAAATCTAGAAGGTCGGAAGTCAATTTCAATTATTCTCATAAACCAGTGTTTCTGGGTTCATCCGCAATCGCATTTGTAATGAGTCATTTTGTAAAAGAATACTTCAAAATAATGAATTTGTTGACATTGGTTAAAAGACAATTGAAAGGGCTCGACTCCCTACATTATTCCAAAAGTGTGCAACGCAAAATGGAGAAACATGAATTTCCGACCTTCTATCTCTGAGTTAGATACAGGCGCGTAGGATCCTCCATACAGGGGGGATATTTCCCCCCCCCCCCCCGATTCAATTCCCCTCCCTATGTCCTTATACATTTATATGTCAAGATAAAAAAAAATATGATTAAAATAACGTATAAATGCACTAAATTCATGCCGGAATTCAAAATTTTCCGGGGCTGTGTGCCCCGGACCCGCATTTCCCTGGAGGGCCCTTCCCCCAGACCCCCCCACTGTCTTCGGAGACACTAGTATCTCCGCTCAAGTTCTTTATATAATATTATCCCCCCCCCCCCTTGCAAATTTTGCAAGATCTGTTATCCACATCTGTTATCACCATGAGGTAACACACGACGAGGTTCGAACTCATGTCCACTTACCGCGAACCCCAACAAGCAGCCGACGAGCGCCCAGCCAGCCATCTTGATCCGTCCAAGTCCAAGTCCAAGTCCAAGTCCAAGTCCAAGGGCAAGTCTCATCGTGCGTCCAGAGAAGACCTCCTGCAAGCAAACGTCCAGTTAGTAACAACCTTTTTTTATCAACTGGCAAAACAAATAAGTTCAATCGTTCAATGTTCTCTAATTGAGCGTAGCGACAGTTACTAGGGTAGTTTCACACCCTGGTTGCTATAGTAACAGACCTTCATCTTGTTTCTTTTGCTAGGGGACGGGCAATCTTTCAATTGTTTAAATGGGTCCAGTTATGAAAGAATAGAGGCATATCCAGGAAGATAATGATTTCTTATCACTTATTTACTGAAAGCATCTGTCCCCGGTTAGATTTTAGACAGCTGTGTGTGTCGCAGTTTCCCTGTACATATTGCGACTTTCTGTCCTCTTTGTCAGCACAGCCCAGGTCAAATCAATCAACCGATCTATCTGAAATATTACTCACTCATTCATACTACTAGTGAATAGTTTGACATGAATAGTTTTTGAACAAAATCCTCTGAATAGTTGAAAAGAAATAATGACCCGTAGAGCAATCAGAATGACACTTTGCATTGCATGGTCATTAACCAAAGGTTTTGCCAAAATTCCCATTTTTCGGTAGATTTCTCAACCTCTTTAGCCGATCTTTCGAAAGTAAATGCATGGCACCTCGACCTTGCAAATGATTGGGGTTTGTTTTTACTCCAGATAAGTAGATTAGTAACTCAACACAGCATGTTTCCTAGAGTCATGAGAATTGCTCGCTTATTAACGCGTTACACAGCAAGTTTTCGCAGTCGCTTCTAGCGTGCAATTGTTTTACACATTTCTAATGTTCCATTCAACACGCAATCAGAATTAGCTCTGCTTCAAACAATATCAGTAGCATGATTAGTGACCGACATTCAAAAGTAGGGATAAAGTGAACCAGCGCCATCGTTGTTTTTCGTGCAAAACTATTGATGAAACCATATTCCTCATGCAACAGCATAGCTCAATTAATTTTAGTTATCTTACTGTGTGATCCAATTATATGGTCTTAAATGAATTTTCACTCTTACTGTGCCAAAATAATTCATTTTTGCAGTGCTGCGTTGCCAGATTTATTGTACATTTTCACATTATACACTTTTTCTTTCTTACCTATATGGCCGGTCAATATAAAAAACATAATTGCTAATTGTTTGTAATATGGTTTCATTAATCTTTGGTATGAATACAGCTAACCCTGGAACACCCTATTGGCTGTTACGATGGTAACAATCAATGTAGATTTATTTTCGGGTTAAATCGCATCCTTATTGTAAACAGTGATAACTGCAACAACACTATTTTAAAGTGCGATAATCCTGGATTGAAGAGTATACAACACTGTAATGATTAATGAATGATAATAACAACGATTATCATTCCTAATTTACTCTCAATTCCAGAAAATATGGATTACTTCGTATATTTGTGATGTGCAGTTGCCACTGTTTTACACGGATACGATTTTACAAACCGGACCTTAATTATTTCGATCTCTCATTTAATGAAGTGAATGATGTGCTGGGATAGTACCATGCCGAGTGCTGTGATAGTTCCGAACAAGCCACGTGTGCTCGCTGATGTTCGGCTCTGCTCGGCTCTGCTCGGCTGCTGAAGATGTTCAGATCGTGAAGGATGCCGTGGAATGTTGCTAGCCGTGTGTGACACACTAGCGGCATGGATTACATATTCACAGCATCCACTCACAGATCTGGAGCATTGTCTCATCTCGCTGCAATGTGCAGTTATCGGCTCCCGAACACACTGCAAGCCTCTGTCAGTGTCACTCTCTGGCATTTCCTTTCGTTTCTTAACGCTTTTGCATTGATTTGTTTCTGTTTTCTGTTTGTGTTTTGCTTAATCTTCTAATCGATTGAAAACGGAATTAGTTGTCTGGGCCGGCGGGCCCTAGGCAACCTGCGGGACTTTTTGGTGAATTTCAACACTTAAAAGTGACTCTGGGACGATAAAATAAAGTATTTTTCCCATTCAATTCACTGTAATTTGTCAATTCTCAAAACGCTACATACTTCCTTCGCTATACTATTGTATTCAAATAGTTCACCTATTTACCTATTCACCTATTCACCTATGGCTATGGAAGTTGGTTAACCAACTCCAGATTTGATCGGAATTACAGAATATAGATCAAATCAGTTTTGTCACAGGTGGTCAAATTGTGGCTTTAGTTTAGAAGTTAGCTTTTTAGTTTTGCATGTAATAGTTTTAAATCCGAAGCTTTTCTTCTCTACTTTATATTCAGATGTAATAAAGTTTCTTGGGACGTTTTTGTACTTAGTTGTGTTTTCGTGATATTTTACTTTCTACTTGTTGAACACTTTTGGTAATCGAATTTCTGTGACTTAGCAAGCTGAAATTTGGCCGCCAAATAAAAATCAGTCGTATCTCCAGGGGTGGGATCATGTAAAAGGACAACTCTTGTTTTCGGGTGACAATAGCTTCTCATCTCACCCGAGAATACCGTGAATAACATTGAGATGAGAAGATTGTCAAGCGAGAATTATGTTGTCACTTAATATAATCCTAACCCCGATTATGTTCGTACAATACCCCATGGGTTGTAAATGAAATTAGGTAAAGCCAATCAGATAATTAACGAATTGGCTTTTCATGATTTTTAAATCAGTCGCCAAAATAGAGCCAAAGTTGAGCAACTCGCGCATGGCCGAGAAATGCTCTTTACTCAACGCGTGAATACAAGCGTTGTCGGGTGAAATATCTGGAATGTTTGTCTCAGTTTGAGCAGAGGTTCTGATGTTTGAACTGCGAATGTGTCTTGAGCTACAAGTGTTGAGAGCTTGTGTCCAGGATCTGTTCAACAATGCAATGACTTGTTGTGTGGGTGTTGATATCCACATCCTCCAGTCGGATAATTCACTCACACACAAACATTATTAACACCATCAAGCTCGTACACTTTTTCTTATAATTTAATAGAATTGCTTGTTGATAGTGCTGTAAAGATGGTGTATAAATTTTAAACTTGGAAAAGCGTAAGAATTCTTGTGAGCTAAATGCTTGCATATTGTAATAAAATTTAAGTGGCAAATTTTATAAGCAATTTGCATTTTATTGCTTATTTCGCTGTGAAAGAAGTACGTGCAATCATTCAAATTATTATTATACGACATTAGCACTGAATAGCGTCGCGTTGACGGTTTATAAAGAAATAGTTTTATTTTCTCGTAACATTTTCATTGAAAGAGAGCACAAATTAATCTCACGGCACACTGTATCCATTAATGAAATCCACAACTGCTGCCGCCCTCCCATTAACGGCCTCCTACGCCGTGGACGTCATTGTTGCCTCGCGTACTACACCCGAGGCGTCACTTTCGGGCCCCCACCGGTGGCTCTTCGCTGGTTACCTCAAAGCAGTGGCGTCCATCGTTCGAAGATCAAAGGCTCGAATCACCGGCACCGCCCGCTCGGCCCCACCTAACAACGCCACTGGCCCCAACTTGTCAAAACGGCTGACAGGGACGGCGAAATATTCCATTAATAACGGTACAGTTGCGTAACTACACACTAGCATGGTCACCCCTCGCCCGCAGCAAACCGGGCTAGTAGTTTACTTATGCAAATGACGAACTAATACTGACGGAGCAGTCTAGTGAGATTTTTCGAACCAATATACGATACTAGTGACTTGAATGCGTGGTAGACCATTGTTTATTACTTTTCAAAAGATTTGTTACCTCTGAACATGTAATTTCAACTCGATCATTTCCAATGTAAATTATCATAAAATAAATCATAGTTGAATGTAAATCGGTTGTCGATCTTGATTCGTAGTTTCGAAACATTGTCGGTGACGTCCACACCCATGTTTAATTCGTTGAAACTCTTAGTGTCTTTATTGTTCCACACCTTGACTGTACCGAAGTTGTTTAACGACTTGGAGCAAAACGCTTCCACCTTCCACCGAAACAAAGGGCCACTTGGAGCATTCAGAAGTCTCTGCTTCGATCTCCGGTTAGGTCCCTTTAATTCAACATGCATGAAGATAAGTGATTTTCACGAGAATGTTCTTGATTTGATTGGTCTTTCAGTTCCGACAGATGATTGAGCAGATATGACAACAATATTCAATCCCTGGTTCCATCGCATTGGAGGGGGTGGGCACCCCAACCCTCAAACACTAATTTATAAATTTAAAAATTTAAAAAAAAAATATATTATTTAGTAGTTTACACCTCTATTTCGGAGGGTCAGTGATTAGTAGCCCATAATAAAGTAAATTTTTGTAATTTTCAGTTATTAGACGTTGAACATTTACATATAAATTGGAAAAGCTATGGAGCTCACAGTTACCTGAATAAATGATTTAGGGATTTTCTAAAATGTCGAAATTAGTTCCATTGAGGTCCCGTTTTGGAGTTTATTCAACTGTTTCAACCTAAAAAGAGCGAATTTGAATAAGTATTTCAAAATGGCCGAAATGTGATATCGAGAATACACTGGAACCTTCAGTATAGCTCCACAAGTTCTCTCCACCTTGCTCAATCAAATCACCGTAAATCAAATGTTCTTTTGTAACAGGTAAATCTGATTGAATTTCTCAGTGGAAAGTACAATATTATGATCTGCACTGAAGAGTTTTTAAAACATGTTTGAAATGCAAATAATTTGGCACGGCACCTCCACCACGTCTCCCAACTGTTCAAGGGCACGTATGTGGCACATCTGAAGAGCGGCTTGCATAAGTAAGTATAAATATGTATAACACCTGTTCTTAGAGAGTAAACCACAGGATAAGTGGCTTGCAATGAATCTACTCACAGAGCTGACATGATGTTTTGACCACATGTGTTAGGTCAGAACAGTTATGTGAAATTACAATATCTTATTAAACATACCATAAAACAGGGGTTGTTGGAAATTGGGACAGACAGCGGTTTTATTCAATTGTCGCAAGCTACATTTGCATACGTAATTTATACCTAGATTGGGACTGAAATCATACTTATTATGATTATGCAGGAGCTTTACAATACATGTAATTCTATAATATTGTTTGAAACAGTTTGACATAGTTAAATGGCATACGTATAAAAGTCGAAGAAAAAATATATAAAAGTCGATATAAATCAAAGAAAGTGGTGAAAATGTTTTCCCTTGCGGTAGTTCAACAAATCGTATACTATTCCTTTCGATTCAAGAGAGCGAGAAATGTTCACGATCATGGAAATCACGTAAACTACAATCCGGAGGTCCTGGGTTCGATTCCCGCGACCATCCTTCACGACTGAGGTGTTATCGTAGTTTACCTCAGTCGAGTGGCAAATGTTGAACTAATAGGCCACGATCACTTCATTTCACGTGGCCATAGCCTAGTTGTAGAATAGAGCGACAAAATATAAAACATCCAAGAGATGATCGTGAAAATCATGGTAAACCACGATGAGTCTACCCAGGCACAGGACTCGATCCGAAGTCTCACGAAGCCCTCAACTATCTGCAACTCATCGCACGTTTGTTATATTGACGAGCAGAAGAAGAAATCGATTCCCGCGATGTCGATTTATGTTTATGTTTATTGAGTACTCACAACTTCATCAGTAAGTTTATCGCCGTTGTTTTCCCCCGCATCAGATGCGGAGGCTGTGGCTCGTCAGTCTGTGTGGCCGTGGCCGAGCCGCGTCATGACCGGGGCGACGCGACGAGCTAATGAATGGGGCTAGGTGTTTTCCACGCCCGTCCGCCCCACGAGCCCTCGCCTCGCGCAAGATCGGACCAACAGAACAGTCAATGGGAGGCGGGTGCAATCGTTCTATTCAAGAATTCTTGTTAGTCTCGAAGTTAGCAGCAGCACTTGAGATGATCAAAGAGTTGGTAAACAAATACAATAGGATGTAATTATAATGGGACAATAAAGGTAGGGCTTCGGTTGATTGACCGTCGTGAACGCGCATGTGCAGAGGTGAGTCAAAACAATCGAGAGGCTTGTCAATCTTTTCATTTTAAATAGATGAACGGCTGGTTTTCAGGAAAATCTCTGCGCAGTGTTTTTATCATATTTGTACTCTAGAAAGTGTGGCGCAATATTTTCAGTTAATTATTAAGAATTAATATAAGTACTCATTTGTTTTAAATATTAAAAGCATAAAATTATGTTGATGTAGAAAAAAATCCAGATGCTGCATTCCAAAAATAAATTAAAGAAAAATTGTTTTGTTCCGATCAGAATATTTTTCCCCTCCTAAAAGTTGTAATTTTCTTTGATTTACGCGCATAACTGTGAAAAGCATATTATTATGTCTGTTAGTATTTTTACAAGAGAATAAGTACGCAATCCGCCGAGCGAGCGGAGATTCATGTCCTAATAATCGAAGCGAATCGATGGAATATATTGTAGTAATTTGAAGCGATGAGCTCGCATATAATATCTCCTAACATCCTGATTAAATAACAGACGAAGTCGGAGGGCGAAGACTTGACAGAGGATTCGGCAGTGTGGGGAAACCCCAATCATTCGCAATCAATCAAAAGTTTCATTCGGGATTTTGTAGTATTTGACTTTCACAGTAAAAAAAATTGATAAACGCATTTTTAAAGAATAGCCGCAAACTACAATTACTATCTAATTTTGTAATTTATAACTTTTTTTTTATAGAATGAGTCTCTAGGGATTATTGTTTTTGTCAATTATTTACGATATAAATCAATAACAATGAGCAGCAACCCGATGATGAAGATAGAAGTAGTTTAACAAACACTACCAGTAAAAACAACACCGTCTTCTCTTCTCTCATCCATTACTGCACATCGTTCACCATGAATGAGCAGCCGGAACGAAGTACACGATCTTCCCATGGCAGCGCGATGCCAATTAAATACATTAAGACGCTACGAACCTACTTCCTATTCAGCCGCCTCCATCCGCGATTTAGGTGATGCACTTCGCGCTGACATACGGCAAGCACTTGGCGATTTTGTGTTTGTGGGTGAATCCTCGCCATATGCTTTTAACAGGTGTCAGACAGACATTTGCTTATCATCGTGTATCAAGGAACTAGAAAATCAAGGACAACGCAGATGGATTTGGCTGTATACATTGACTGTTACTGCTTGAATTAAAATTACTCGGACGTAAAATAATGAACGTTGTGAAGCAATTTGATTTGAAGCAGTGGTTTTCGAAGGCACGGCGTGGGTTGGTGGTTGCATCCAATTATTTAGTGTGCATTCTCTGTGACTTTGACTCAGCCCACTGAAATTGCATTTGGAAGAACTGATGCATCTTGGATGCATACAACGAAACTCATTATCCATTCGTCGACTTGAATCATTCGCGATTGAAGATTAGCACAGATTGTTGGAAATACAGGCGAATAAGTGGACTTGGTTTGATATAGAACAAGTCGGGTGAAATTGAAAAGTACTTATTACTAGAGTAGATTGTTGACCGATTGGTCTGGAGGCGTATTCTAGAACGTTTTCCCAATTCCATTCCTGATGGAATACGGTCATGGCCATAAGGATTAACATTGCACCGAATCAGATTCCATCAGAATTGGGAATATAAAAGTTCTAGAATACGGCCCATGTCGGGTCATATTTTGTCTTCTACCAAATAATTCGGTCAATAATCTCGTGGAAAAAGTAATATGCATTTTTTTAAATATTTATTTACCTTAGAGTTGATACACATTTTTTTGTGATATTTCTGTGTGTCATATTGCAGTTATTTTTCTGTACTTTGCACTACTTTAGCAAAAAGTGTCATATGGCAGGTGCATATAATTATTTCAAAACTTAAACACCTGTACCTAAACACAAAACAAATAGCCAGACTACCTCATTTTACATTACCAAAAGAAATTCAGTCCATTGACATTGAAACATTTCTGTAATTTGCTGACTGTTGAAATAACCATTTTCAAACTCCACTGCTAATAATTGTATCAATTAAAAAAAATATTTCTGACAATGAATGGGAAAAAATCATTAACTAAGAATTCTTAAATAGAATAGACTTGAAAATCTATGTGCACACAATTGAAGTTGTTTAGTTGATGTTGTGTCGTCCTCCTATCATGATGTGAAGTATTGGCAGCTCACTGCTTGGGTGTCCCAGGGTCGTGTAAACTCTTCCTGAGCTCATCTCAACCTATGGTTCTATTCACGCCACTACACAACCGGCACATTAATAATCGACGACTTTGCGTATTAATCCAAGTCATTCTAAACTCCTTACATTAAGAACATCTTAGTATTACAATGCTTTATTCTTCCGGGAGCTGAAGAGAAACCAAATCTTCTCACCAAACGCGGATCTAAAAAGAATGTATGTAAATTTTTTATGTTTGGTAACTCCCAATGTAAAGGATTGGCATTTTGCTATCCTCAATGCCATTATTCCTCAAGCATATTTTCAAAGCTTATTTCAAATAAGAGACATTGAAACCCAACTTTTTAAAATTATTTTAATGGGTTGAACGGGTCACTGTTTTCGGTTTTGCCACGTATAAAGCTAATGCCAATGGATGAATGAATGATATGATGATGAGAGGGTACAGGGAGGAGGTACCGTGCTTATTGTTCTTTGAGATCAATCCCAACATTGGCATTTTCAAATTCGGCAAACCAAGAAAATTAATGAAAAAAAAACAGAGGATAATAACGGGAATCGATCCTGGGTATTTGGAAAGAGGTTCATTGTTTTACGCACCGAGTGTGTAAATTTACTCTATTTGTTAACAACTTTAGTATCTTTCCATACATATTGTAGTTTGTAAATAGTATATGTTCATGCAAGTTTTCCAATACGCATTATTGTTTTAGTTGATATTTTGTACTCGCTGGACAGCCATCTTGCCACATGTGAAGATCCAGTACATTCTTCACATGGCTGAGTTATGCAGAGAATGCAGGTAATTCTGACGTAAATATTTCGTGACGACATTCATGTCAGCTGGTCAATGACAGTTTTACATCAGCGAGAACTAATATTGTAATTACATCAACTATAATGATTAAATTGTTGTACATAAACTATAAATGTAGACATTACTATCATAGTAATAAATAAATAGTATAATTTGAAATACCAAGTAAGGCTAAATTATCGTGTAGTATTGATGACTTGAACGACACAAATAGCAACGGTGAAGTTATTGCGACAGACGTGCTAAGTCCGTGTGCAAAAGTCTCGAATTAACTGCTGCAAGTTCCTCCAGCGAGCAAGTTCCATGCAGTTTATGGGTGTCGTGACGCCATTATACCACATATGCAGAGCGCGTGCGCGATTATTAATCTAATGTATTGATTAATCGAGATCTATATATCTTCTTTTCAGTTTGTAAGTAGAAATGAAGATATCTACATAAATTACTTGACTTTATCTTTTAATTACGACTGGAACACCTAGCTTGATGGAATCACTTTACACGTAGCAAGAAACACAGATTTAATAGCCTCTATTTACTAGCGGTGACATTTTAACTGCAATAGAATCCTTGACACACGCCAGAACTTGAGGAACGTTATGGCTTCTTTGACCTCGCCAAGAGATGCACTCCGATGCAAAATGAACTCGGAAAAATACTGACTCTTGAATGGACACTCGGGAATATCTGTGACATACCGACATTCAAGCTTAAGAAGGTCAATGGTATCATCTTCCTTGTCCGAGAACTCGCATTCTCAAGTCTCTGAAAACTTATCCATAACTTCAGTTGAAGCTGAAAACAATAAAATATCCTGCAGTAATATATGAATGGAGCACGTTGGATCATGCGGTAAGCCGTGGACTCGCACTAGAGGGCCGGATTCTGTTCCCGCAGGCAACCTTCTCGGTCGAGAGGCAAATACCGCGTAAGTTCTGAGATTAGAGACAACGACCGCCTCCTCCCAATCCACCCATCCCTGATTCATACTTCTCCTTTCTTCATCATCATATTATACCAAACTGATCATAGATGTGCATTCAAGTCTCCACACATTTCCCTCAGACAAAGTAATCAGCGATATCGCGCATTCAAGTCTCCACACATTTCCCTCAGACAAAGTAATCAGCGATATCGCGCATTCAAGTCTCCACACATTTCCCTCAGACAAAGTAATGAGCGATATCGCGCATTCAAGTCTCCACACATTTCCCTCAGACAAAGTAATCAGCGACATCGCGCATTCAAGTCTCCACACATTTCCCTCAGACAAAGTAATCAGCGACATCGCGCATTCAAGTCTCCACACATTTCCCTCAGACAAAGTAATCAGCGATATCGCGCATTCAAGTCTTCACACATTTCCCTTAGACAAAGTAATTAGCGATATCGTGCATTCAAGTCTCCACACATTTCCCTCAGACAAAGTAATCAGCGTATCGCGCATTCAAGTCTCCACACATTTCCCTCAGACAAAGTAATCAGCGATATCGCGCATTCAAGTCTTCACACATTTCCCTCAGACAAAGTAATCAGCGATATCGCGCATTCAAGTCTTCACACATTTCCCTCAGACAAAGTACTTAGCGATATCTCGCATTCAAGTCTCCACACATTTCCCTCAGACAAAGTAATCAGCGATATCGCGCATTCAAGTCTTCACACATTTCCCTCAGACAAAGTAATCAGCGATATCGCGCATTCAAGTCTCCACACATTTCCCTCAGACAAAGTACTTAGCGATATCTCGCATTCAAGTCTCCACACATTTCCCTCAGACAAAGTAATCAGCGATATCGCGCATTCAAGTCTCCACACATTTCCCTCAGACAAAGTACTTAGCGATATCTCGCATTCAAGTCTCCACACATTTCCCTCAGACAAAGTAATGAGCGATATCGCTCATTCAAGTCTCCACACATTTCACTCAGTCAAAGTAATGAGCGATATCGCGCATTCAAGTCTTCACACATTTCCCTCAGACAAAGTACTTAGCGATATCTCGCATTCAAGTCTCCACACATTTCCCTCAGACAAAGTAATGAGCGATATCGCGCATTCAAGTCTCCACACATTTCCCTCAGACAAAGTAATCAGCGATATCTCGCATTCAAGTCTCCACACATTTCCCTCAGACAAAGTAATCAGCGATATCGCGCATTCAAGTCTCCACACATTTCCCTCAGACAAAGTAATCAGCGATATCGCGCATTCAAGTCTCCACACATTTCCCTCAGACAAAGTAATTAGCGATATCGCGCATTCAAGTCTCCACACATTTCCCTCAGACAAAGTACTTAGCGATATCTCGCATTCAAGTCTCCACACATTTCCCTCAGACAAAGTAATGAGCGATATCGCGCATTCAAGGCTTCACACATTTCCCTCAGACAAAGTAATAAGCGATATCGCGCATTCAAGTCTCCACACATTTCCCTCAGACAAAGTAATGAGCGATATCGCGTATTCAAGTCTCCACACATTTCCCTCAGACAAAGTAATCAGCGATATCGCGCATTCAAGTCTCCACACATTTCCCTCAGACAAAGTAATGAGCGATATCGCGCATTCAAGTCTCCACACATTTCCCTCAGACAAAGTAATCAGCGATATCGCGCATTCAAGTCTCCACACATTTCCCTCAGACAAAGTAATGAGCGATATCGCGCATTCAAGTCTCCACACATTTCCCTCGGACAAACTTAACTTTCCGCATCATTTTACTTTTTGTTTTAATGCTGATTCCCTGCCCAATTGTTTATAGACTCAGCTCACAATTCATGCAGTTCATGTCTATGCAATCTTCAGTGCTTGTAAATTCATTTCTGTGCAAATTCGTTTACTATTTTTGTGCATGTTCTCGCGATGGAAAAAAACGAAAAAGTTATGATGTAGAAAAGAATTGAGAGGTAAATACTAAAGATGCATTGAACTTTGAGATGGAGGAAGCGATGGGATATTCAATATTAATATACATCTCAGCATCTTTCGTGAACACCCATGCTGACCCCTGTGTCTCAAACTCTGTTATTTTGGCCTCCTGGGCCTTTATTATGAACTTAGCCGGCTTCACGTGGCCACTTCATACTGGAAGAATAACCAAACCAGTGACACGATGTCTGTGGTGCATGAGTTACAGAACAGAGACACTTGGACAGTCACCTGACAACCTTCTGGCCTCAAATAAGAGTTTCTATTTATTTTACCTATAATGAATAAATCTACTTATTCACCACATGCCGCATACGAGCAGGTCCGGGTCGCGACCTCACAGGATCAAACCACAAAGTTGTCCGCTAACCCCGGACCCGTATAAATCAACGCCAAAGACGAACAGAAAGGACTCGGCAATCTCTTGATTTGAAATGAAAGAACCGAGTTCACATATAGAAACATAACGTCACAATCATGCCAGAGCGAATGGCTAATTGGTTGAACGTAACATCTGTTATGCGAGTAGACGTATTATCATTTAGAAAGAAATAATAATATTAAATAACACTTTACACCTCGTTTCATTTTTAGATCACAACAATTAAACACATAAGCCATACGAAAGACAACGGGACAATTAATTAGGCAAACGGACGGAGTTTTAACAAGTTGAAAAGCAATCTCAGTGACTGTTAAGTTTACTTGAGGTAATGATTAGCATTATGATAACAATGTGCGGTAGAACGAGACGTAGAGGCGTTAGAATGTTTTCGCCAGTGACAAATCAGCGTAACTATTATACGCGATGATAAATGTTTGGCAGGAGTTGATTCATGATGGAGGCATGACGCACGCAACGGCTCGGGATCTCACAGAAACCAGCTCCCAACTTCTCAATGAAAATCTTTCCACCGGGCACCGAGGAGGAGAAGACTTAGCCAACTGTTTACCGAGGAGTAATGGATCACGAATTTCTTCAAAGGTAATATTTATTTAGCATGAAGCTACCACAGAAACGTGGTTTGAGAATAAAGAACAAGTAAACGACGGTCATAGCCTCGGGGTGGATTGGGTTTATTTCTAGAAAACTGCGTCGTCTTCATTATGGGTGATGTATTGCATATCCAGATTTAAAAGGACTAAAGGCGAAAGTTTTGGGATTTTTAAGGGCCTAAATTTTTTTCTTATTGGTTTTGGGTGTGTGAAATACTGACGACGATGACGAATAAAAAAACCACCGTGAAGTTTATTTATATTATTTATTTATTGGCATGTGGTTTATTGATTTATTACTTTATTGGTATTAATTTATAACAATAATTTATTTAAAAGTTCGTTCTGAGATTCAAAAAAGGTTATTAAAAAAGACGTTCCCTATGACATTTGATTTAGTTTGAAATCGCTTTCGAGTTAATTTCGAAAGAACCGCTGAAATTACGCTTATTTCATGGTATCTGGCTCTACACACATCTGACACGTATCATTTTCATACAAACACTGTGCTTACAATACTACTAGTTGCACTGTAATGAAAGAAATCTGTCATATTTAGACATGCGTATGAAGACTAATAAGGTTAATTATCAGAGAGTATCTTCATTCTCCCACGCTCGGTTTTCATACACTCGCTCGTTTGTTTACATTCTCAATGATTGATACGTGCCATGTACGCCAGAAAACAATAATCATACAACAATCTGGACCTCAGAGGTAGAAGGCCTGAAGTGCATTGTCTCGATTATGCGTTGCACACTTTTGAATTCAAGTAATCAAGCTATCAATTGCAATTTGACTAATGTCAACAAATACAGCTATTGAAGTATTCTCTTACACAGTGACCATTACAAATTTGATTGGATGAAGGCAGAAGTACTGCTTTTGGACTCACCTCAATAATCATGGACTTCGTGCCTGCTATCTCTGAGGTATAGAACTATTAAAGGACCAAATAAAATTAACTAGGAAAACGCTCTGAGTAAAGCGTTGATGATCGAGCACGGATACGCGCAACACCTCGAACCGAAATCTTGTATGAAAACCTCCAAAAATTTCAAAAATATTGGTCCCAAAAACCATACAAAGTTTTAAGTCGATCGATTTGAACCTTTAAGCCCCATTTACACGGTGCAATTTCTTGAACAACTTCTGTGTCACTAAAGTTCTGCACATGTGCAGATTCCCTTTATCATCTCAAAAGTGATACTGCGCACGAGCAGAACCTCTGTGTCACAGTAGTTGTTCAAGAAATTGCACCGTGTAAATCGGACTTTATGATTGAATGTTTCCTTGTTAATTTTTAAAAATCACAGGATCTTGTTCCAAAAATATACCTGGGACCACTCATATGATATAAGTGTGTGTACACAATATCAGATCAATCTGTTGATTATTCCCACAAATAAGTGATACGTGATGGAGCCACTTCTGGCAAGATGGCTACTATTAGGTCCACATATTAATTTTTTGTTTTTACATTTCGTGTTTCCATAAAGCAGTGAAAAAACAAAAAACAAATTAAATTGATATTTAGTCATAAATTTACTTTTTTGGCCATAACAAACAACTATATCAACTATTTGTATTTATATTTATGCAAATGCGCCCTTGATAGCCGCCATTTACCTAGTACCACAAAATCCACCAGAGGTCAGTTGTGTTCCTTATTTTCTCGAATAAGTGTCATAATTATGCGTTTGAAAGTTTCTGTTCTAACTACCTTGGAACATTGGAACTAAGGCGTCAATGTTGCCGTGATCTAGAGCAACAAGCAAAATGTCCGTAAAATGTCAATAACTTTTGGATTTAAATACAGATTTGTCTGAAAATTGTCAAAAACACAGATAATGTTGGTCCCAATGACCATGCAAAGTTTTAAGTTGATCGGTTAAACGGTTCTAGTTTAAATTTAAAAAATCACAGTAAAGATGGTTTTAAATTTTAACCAATGGAAGGATTTGACTAAAACTTTGTTTGATTGGGTAAAATGTTAGTGGTAATGACTTGTCAAAATTTCAATTTGATCAAACCAACCAATCGAAAGATAATTTTTTTTTAAATATGAACCAATCAGGGGATTTCAAAAAAATTAGGGTCTGCAACGCCCAGAAATGGTCAGTACATGTGTGCAAAATTTCAGCTTGATCAAAGAAAAACTGTGACTTGTATATCGTTAGTAACAGAAAAAAAAAAAAAAAAAACACACAAAAAAAAACAGAGGCACGTGCCAAAAGAGCCAAAAGGAGACGCTCGCTTCGCTCGCTCAACAATTAACTTTGGGGAACAGTACGGTAAATTGAGATTTTGTCAATGAATAGGAGGATCATTCGAAAAAATTGCAATTTTTGGGATTAAAGACTACAGTGGAAAAATTGTAGAACCGAAATTAAAAAATGTGTTCTACTACTAGGAAAACGCTCTGAGTAACGCGTTGATGAGCGAGCACGGATAGGCGCAACACCTCGAACCGAAATTATGTTTATCGAAAATGTCCTTAAAAGCCAATAATTCTTGAATTTCGTCACAGACTTGTATGAAAATCTCCAACAATTCCTAAAATATTGGTCCCAATAACCACGCAAAGTTTTAAGTTGATCGATTGAACCTTTATGATTGAACGATTCCTTGTTAATTTCCAAAAATCACAGGATCTCGTTCAAAAAAATGTTAAACGGTCATATCAGTTTCATAATACGTTTGAAAGTTTCTGCTCTAACAACTTTGAAGTGAAGATTCAAAGATTCCGTGAAATATGAAATTCGAGAAATATGATAGCCAACACGCAAAATATCCTTAAACTGTCGATAACTTTTGAATTTAAACACAGTTAAGTCTGAAAATTTTCAAAAATACAGATAATGTTGGACCCGATGACCATGCAAAATTTTAAAATGATCGGTCAAACGGTTCTGGTTTAAAATTCAAAAAGCACATGAAATATTTTTTTAAATTTTAACCAATGGGAGGATTTGGCTGAAAATTTGTAAAATAAGAGACAATGTTGGTGTTAATGACCATGCAAAATATAAGGTCGATCACATTTGTCGAAGTCCATTTTCATTTTTCGGCCTATCAGGAGATGTTTATTTAAATTTCAACCAATGAATGGATTTCAAAAAAATTAGGGTCTGCAAACAGAGAAGGTTGGTTTTACATGTGTGCAAAATTTCAGATCGATCGGTGAAACGGTGCGACCTGTGTATCGGCTATTAGCAGCCAAAAAAAAAAAAAAAAAAACAGAGGTCCGTGCCAAAAGAGCCAAAAGGAGACGCTCGCTTCGCTCGCTCAAAAAGTGGTCTACGATTTCAGAGAGATTAAACTAAGAATTCGTAGCTTCGACAAAGTTACAATTCTAAGCTTTGTAGATTGGATTGAAACGTAAAATGAGCTCTGTAAACTACGTCACAAACCAATACATTTCCATGCAGCCTCTGTCGGCTGGAAGAAAGGTAGACCAATACCGTAAGCCAGTCTGTCGGCTGAATACGAATGAGCGATAAACCCGATCAATAATCAATAAACATGTCGTAATGTGATGATAAGGTGCCAAGGAAGGAAGGAGGATGCATTCCTCCACATCAGCTATCTTGGCATCTCAGAACAGAAGGACGCAGCGCACTCGATCAATCAATACGAGTGCTAGACCAGAGGTCACGCAGGGGTCACTTCAGCAACAATTCATCTAGACGGACTGTTTTATAGTGGGATTAACGCCGCACGGTTATGCAACTAGACGAATGGCAACGGATGAATGATTATGATGATGATGTACAGAATGGGCAGGAGGCGGTCGTTGCATGTGAAGGAGCTGTCCAGCCTTTGCTTCTCAACTAAAGGAAATCATGAAACATCGTCAGGAAGGGTGGCCGTGGGAATCGAACACAGAGTCTGGAGTTCATGTCCAGAGTTATCTTTACCAGAGAGCCTTTGGGCCATCGACGGATTTTAATGAATGCAGCAGCCTTATCGCAAACACATGGAACCAAATGCTCACAACAACGATTGAAGTTTCATGAAGAAACCACTTTGAATTGAATAAAATCACTTAAGCCTAGTTGTGCAATATCCCGATGAGTCGCCGAGTATTTGGCTTGCCGTGGTAACAACTGACTTATACAGCCGATAACGTAACCGACATATTGCATAGGTAACTATAAATGATACAATCAATTGAAGAGTTCTCACGTGGCTTGAAAATCATGGACGTGCGGTTGTGAAGAGGAAGCGCCTGTCAGAGTAGCATTTTAATAACGTACCCCGTTTTGTGTTTACGATTATCATTTGTTTTTTGCCTTGTGATTTATATTGGCAGTTTTAATTCTTGCAACTAGTAAACCATACGAAAAAATAAATCATGTAATTTTGTGATTTTTCATATATCTTTCGGCATTAACATCGATTTACAAAATTGTGCCAAAATCCGTACATCACTGATTAGTAGTTCATATTTGTCGCAGATCAAACATAAGTACTTACTGACTTACCAGCTACTTAGAGTCATTCATTACAAATAATTTAAGATACCAATTAATAAATAAACTCCCAAATGCAACGGTATAAAAAAGCAGTCATAACCCTAGCAGTGGTCCGACGCGGCATCATGCACATGAGCTCGAGCTGTGATTTCCTTGTAGGTAGTATTTGTGCGCTAACATCACACAGTGTGCGATCTCACGTCACGGTGCAGAAGATGGTGCTCTGTTAAGCACGTCAGCGAGCAGACACGAGCTTCCTGGTAGCCATTGACGAACTTATTAACTTCGAGTCGGAGAAATTGATCATCCCGTGATCGAGATGATTTCAATGTTACTACAAATCATGACTAACCAACCGTGGAGAAGAGAGCAATCAGCGGACGAGGAGTAAATCGAATCCTAACGAGGTTTGCATATTCGAGCTCGATAGGGAAACAAATTTCACTCATTCGTAATGGGAGGATTTTCGTTTTAAAAATACCCATAATCAGTGCGCGGTGTTTTGCCGTGAAATTTTGCTGGCCTAATGATGAGGTAACTGAAGTTCCGAGGACAGCTGGCGGAATGAAGATGCCAGATGGGAAACATTTGCGAACAACAATCACCGAACTTTGCACATCAATCATCTGTCAAGTCCCACAATGCACGGAGTTTCATTGAACATTCGTGGAGAATCGTGAGATCTCAAACTTCAAACCCGCAGTGATTTATTTATATTATTATTTTGCGATATTCACGAAGTTGAGAACTGAAACGGGATTGTATCCAAATCCAAATCCAAATCCAAATACAAGGTGTCGTCCAAATACAAGATTTATGTCTATTCTGTTTATTCTGTATTATGTACGGTGTGTATTCTGTAACCATTATACAATTAGCTGAAAGAAGACACTGAACCAAAAGAACTCAGATGCCGAATTGGTGTTACAGAATAAGTTCCAAGATATCAAATGATATCAAATGTTGGATTATGGGGAATGCAGGATAGTTTTGTTAGTTTTAATCCATGGTGATATCATAGATGTCCACACAAGAGGGGGGGGGGGGAGGGGGGGGAGGGAGCCCCCGCCTGGAACATCACAAATACCGATAATAATACTTAAAACAAATCAAATCTGCTATAAATTGGTATTAACTTGTTTTTTTCCGTTTCAGTTTACATTTGTAAAAGATGGAATACGCAATTGTTCAAATACAAAACACATGCAATTTTGAAATTTTTGTTTCGTTAATGGATAATGTCCAAAACTCACCAAAATGCTATACGAATCGATTTAAAATGTATACAAATTTCTCGGTTCTTCGCGTCCCGGACCCACATCATTTGCATGGGGGGCTCTTCTCCCAGACCCCCTTTTAATTTCCCCCACCTGGCATAAACCTTACGGTCACCCATACCCGAATGGGTATTTTTCTGAATATTTAATTGCAATGCAGCGACACATGACAATGAAAACAGCATTGGAATGTATTGGTCGTGTATAGCAACGAGCTAGGGACAGCTATGAATGGTCTACACATCCGCCACTATATACGTCATAAGTTGCACCAAGTTTGTTTGTTCATGACCTCACATCACTCCTTGCTTCACTCACTCACACTCGCTTCGTTCGACCAGCTTTTTCTGACGTTTGGTTGACTTCAGAGAATCGTTGTGTTGGTTGACAATCGATGGAACATGGTAGTTGTTCAGAAGGTTGTGTGTAACCTGCTTGGTGCACATCATCTCGAGATAGAGTTGACCTTGGAGAAGAGGATCAGGTGATTAGGACCTTACCTCAACATTGGAGCAGCTTCTAACGTGCTTGAACAGAGATACTGTTATTCAGGAGACGAGATTAGGTCTCGAGAGATTTTCTTCAGTGAAAACAGTGATTCAAATTGGGAAACTCAAATCTGCAGATTTCAATTGTCCAATTTCTCTATTGTGATAGTAAAAAAATCCCTTGGATAAGAATCTTTTCTATTTTGCTAACAGAAATTTTACATTTGAGATACATTTTTTTCTGGGGCTTAACGTCCTACTGTTCTGCAGCGAGGCTAATGGCGACGGATTAATGATTATGATGATGATGATTGAGAGGTGTTGGTGAAGATTAGGTAAGGATGGAAGGGGGGAAAGAGGCGGTCGTGTCCTATTAGTAGGGTACCTTCCCAGCATTTGCCTGTCGACTGAGGGAATACCACGAAAAAAAACAGCGGGAAATTGAGATAAATATAGAGACTCTAGCATTGTAACTATAACTTCGTAATATTTAATCACACCTTGTATAAAATCAAATATTAACAGAAACATTTAAAGCTAATTGCTGTTTAGGACTATGGTTATGAAAAAAACATAAAGCTAACATAACCTCAAACCTTCAAAGTGACACACACGAACAAGATTTGAATTTGGACAATTTGAGTCTGGGAATATTTGCCCAACTTGAATTGCATAGTGTAATACCCACTTATACAGCTTTTCACCAAAGTTTGACTTTGACATGACCCGTACTCAGTGCCCTTAAACACGGAACTCCGGAATCAAACTGTTGGCCACTTTTCGTGTCTCACTACATCGGCATTTAGTTGAAACTGCGGTGTCTTAAAATGACTCCCACACAGCGTTCTCTTTCCTTCCGTCAAAGCGCTAATACATCTCTCTATTCATCGGTGACTAATCGATCGAAATCGATCTAATTTCCTTGGTTCGAGTTAAAAGAATCGCCGTCACGGAGGCTGACAACCGTGACCGGGGCTCACATGAGTAAGCGCACGGGCTCTGGAGCGGTGTCAATGGATTAAATGACAAACTCGAAGAGCAGTAGCTTGAAATTGAAATTGATTTGCTTTTTGTTATTTAGACAAATAGCGTGGAAATGGCTAAATAAGTACATGAAGAGAGTTGGAGCACGCTGGACCGACCAGAGCGAAAGAAAGATCAAGGTGTCTCAAATACGTCCGTAACGCCGACTTCCTCGTGTTATAATTCAATTACAGGTCTGGAAATATATCTCAGGTTTTGGTTTATCTTATGCGTGGATCTATGTTTTATATATTAAATCACATAGCTACGCCAGATAGTAAAGTATATAAATTATTGCATTTAATTTAATTTATTTCATATATCTTGTAAATGGTTTTAGCCAGTGGCGAGGAAATTACATTGTATAACATTTATAATGTAATTTATATTGAAGACGTGCATCTAAATATCATGACAATAACAATAATGCCAAGCAATTTGATTATAGGTTGAATGTGAAATGATTTCTGGAGAAAAGTATTTTAAGGAAACTTTTCCATCCCTTTTTCAGTGGCGAGTTTGAAGTTTCTGAAAGTATGAAGTCACTTACATAGCTAATGTCGATCCACTATATTTGGGGGTCAGAATTAAACAATATTAAACGAATCCCATTTCAGATCCTTGACTGGAACGTGTTTAGAATCCATGATATTAAGGTACATAAAGTTCCTATTGCAGTTTACAATTAAAAATTAATAGATTAGATAAAAGAGAATGTATATACTAATGGAGTAGTATAACAGTTTTATGTGGTTATAAAATGTAACGCAATTATATGGATGAAGCTCTTTTTATCGATTACATCAAATGATTTCTATTGCCATTGAGTGTAGGTATAAATAAGGACTCTGTTCAAGACATAATAATGCAATTTAAAACTCTGCATCGTTTACTCGCAGGTTTGGAATGACATTTGTCATTCGCATCAGAAGATCGAAGTTCGCACAGAATCAAGAACAACATCATTTATTGAGATCTTTGGATCATCACCGGCGCAGGCGCAGAGAAAAGGGTTTGTTTCCGTGAACAGGCCCAGGGCACGACGCAATCTAATTAACTTGAATAAAATTCATTCTGAGAAAGTTACAATTCCTATTATAATAGCGGTAGGTCAATAAAATATTAAATAATTCGTTGAAATCTTTTTTTGTGGGGTAGCTTAACTTGGAGAATCTAAGATTGTTTGAAAATTACTCACCACAAATGGAAGAGTAATCGTGAAATGATAACTTAATCACGCCCGATGGCATCATTCTGATCTACTTTAGAACTTCTCAGATTTGTGTGGAATTTCCAAAATATCTCTTAAGTGGTTGTAATAGGAGGGTCATAGTAATACGTCATAGTGCATACTATAATAAAGATGGGTGTGATCATGACTATATTTCTTGATTTGAAGTAGGTACGATATAGAATCTCTTTCAATAATAATGTCATAATAATTTTGCAGCATCAGAATTATATTTTAGGTTATTATCATTAATATTATAGCCATATTTTTTTTACAAAATATCATTTGACAACATGATTAATATTCTTAGTTAGGCTACAATGTTCTGTATTAATTCTAGTTTTAGTATTTTGACTTGGAAGTACCAGATCTCTTCCGCTGTCAATAGCATGTCCTGCCACAAACTTTGCTTATAGGGGCATGGAAATTTCATAATTGTAATTGCTATGTATACCTACCACTTTGGAAAATTAATAATCTTGAAACAACTTGAAACGAGAATGGGACAATTTTGCTTCAATCAGTTTTTAAATTTGTTTAATGGTTATAGCCAACAATAGATTTTGAAGTAACTGTATAACATTAGATGACAATGGAATTCATACAAATAATGCAATTTTATAAAATCTAAAATTATTTCATGGTTTAATTTATTTTGTAAAGATAATATGTGGATCAATGTCACGTATGTGAAATAACAGTACAATAACGTTAATTTCATGCAAACAACCGTTTAATAAAGCATGCTTTAGCCATGGACGTTGATGGTATTAATCTTAGACGACAGACTTCGGAGAGCTTTTCCAGAGCTTTTTGATCAAACATTTTTGCCATGCTTTGGAACGAAGTTGTTCTCACAGATTATTGAAATATTTGCCTCAGTTCTGAGATTCGTTCTACAAGAAATCACTCGTATAGGAAGTAAAAAAATACATTACATATTTAAAAGAAATGTTACCAGAGCAATCGGACAGCTTAACTTGTGAAAAGTAAAGTGCCTTCTTGAAGGGTAACTTAAAGTTCGACAAGTTTCAATTTCTTATCACCTATTTTTCAATAAGAAGAATTGGATAACGGTGATTCCCCACACGTATCTGAGCGCATTTCACGTAGAGAATCGAGAAGCCCATTGCACTGATCATCAGCTGCTTGTCGAACTCACATTTCCTTCTGATTGAGTGATCTGATTCGCTCCTTCAACTGATCAAGCCACGTAAATGACGCCACGCAATATTACTCTCTGCGGACGAAGAGGAGAAGAGGAATTCAAGGCTTGTAATCATTGAAATTGGAGGCCTGAGGGGTCTTCTGGTTCTAGAGCCATCTGCTGGAGGAATTTACGCACCCGCTTGTCTGCGCTCTCGTACCGTTGCGTCTTCAGCAAATACGAGACAGAGTCAACGACAAAAACAATTCCATGTTATTAGGACGAGAATGTCGTTTGGTATGCCGAAAATATTAGATTTTCATTTCGGAATCTGTGTAGATGGAATCTGTACCCAAAGCTATTCTCGCGGCCACCTTGGAACCCCACCGGCTCTCTGAACAAATTGTGTTCACATCACGATGATTATCTGAGTATTTTGTAATTAAACTTTGTGCAAAGTTGCATAGATTCCGCATGACTGTGCGAGAGTACAGAGCGCCTATCTGATTGTGACTCGAGACGTGTTCGTCCAGCCGGACTCTTGTCTTGGCTGTGTGTGTGAATGAAATGTTTGGCTCATTCACTGGCGGCGGAGGCTGGATCCAGCGAACCATCTCATCTTCACCTCGGCTGGCAAACTCGCAGCTATTAGGCAGATGAAACGCTTACGCGAGGCGAATACCTTATTATTGTGCACTTTACTATATAATCATTCTTATGCTGCTTACTAGCGTTTGCATTTTAAGAGAATTAAGCCCACTTGAAAAGCATACGATTCCACTGCAGTGATTAGCATAATATGTAAATCGAAACTGCATATCTATTTAATGGATGGCTGGAAGCGCAATGCATAGACAGATTACGATGCAGGGGCCACAACGTGATAAATTCTATTAAATTGTGCATTTAGCTGCATTGCAGAAGGAGCATATTGATATCTGAACATTGGTACAACATCACAAGACAAGCATGTCAAATGCGGTATTGTTCGAGATACTTTTATTTAGTAGTGCACGCAATACAATTAAACATTTGGAACAAGGTAGAGCTACGTACTTATAGGTTATTGTATTTGGAAGTACCTTGTACTAAATTAGGGACTTTTTGCCGACATGGAAATTGCCGTCATCTTTTACCGTGATATAGAACCATTATATAAAAATGACATAGTCCATTTTTTCGATTTTGCGTTGTACACTTTTGGAACCTAATCAATATAACCTATAATAGTCTACAACCTAATAATATAGACCTAATAACCTAATATAATAGTATTATAATATAGGTTTGGAACCTATAATAGTCAATTACCATTTGACTCATGTCAACAATGACTCATGTCACCATTAAATTTGAAGGAAGGAGTTACTGTTTTTAGCTCATTTCAATAACAATTGAAATTGACTTCCGGCCTTCTACCTCTATGGTTCAGATTTAACATTAAATCTTAATTGATAATTAATATCGACCAACGCGATAAGCATGATAATAAAATTAAAAGCGCTTGAAACTTTGTTAAAACGTGTTATCTTATTTTTACCTAAAATTTAGTATGTCAATTAATGTACCTGAAGAACATAAATGGCCAGGTAATGGCAATAATATACCTAAGTAAAAGTGTACATAAAGTACAAAGGTAAAATAAGTTACAACCTAGGTATTTATTTAACACTAAACACACTGGTCAAAAGGGTGGCGAATACTGAATGAAAAGGATTTGGAGGCTTGTCTACTCCAGCATTCAACTCACTATCCCAAGTTACCGTTGCCTTGTGTGATATAGGAGCCCTTTCAACCTACTAATGGTTACTATAAATATGTCTCCAATGGCTTTTGTAATACCTGATTCAAACATCGGAAGAACCAATGGATGAGATTGTGTAAGCAATGGAGCAGATTGTGTAAGCAACGGAGCAACAAAACACCACAACAACCAGTTCTGAAATAATTTTGAATTATGTTCACGGTAAGTCAAAGGTTACTTTATAATGTCGAACTCGTTTAAAAATAATGTTCCGCTTTTATTTTAAATATTATCTAGAAACTTGTAGAACGACGTCGCAGATAAATGCTGGTTTATGCTGTGAATGAAAAGTAATAAATGCGGAATCTCCTACAAGTAATCAAATCATCTGTTTGTTATACCACATCATCTCCTATGTTGAGCCCACCCAGAGCTTATGTGTAGGTAATCAAACACTTCCCCACTAGGCGATTGCAGAGTCTACAAGCTCGAAAGATGTCTTACAAGTAATCACTGGGATTTTAAAGGGGATGTAAATTATAAGACATGAAACGGTAATAAAGCGAAAAGTCCGACAAAGGCAGCGCATGCACTGCGGGGAAAAAATAAATAAATTAACTATCAGTCTGTCATGTACACAGAAAATTTGCACAAAGAAGGCGGCGATTTCGATTGATTGTAAAAACATACAGAATATCTTCCCAAATATTTCAATAAGTGATATTATATAGTTTACGAATAATATAAGTAGTCTGATTCACATTTAATAAATAATGGGATACGGTGTCCATCTCTCACAGAGAACGGTACCAAAAGACATGAAGACACTTTTCCCCAAAAACCGCTCGTTTCGCATATGGCTGACGTCGTTCTAGCTTTCAGCTTTGACACCCGACATTATAGTAAAAGTCGGTTAGAAGTCGGTAAAGAACCAGAACCATTAGGTGTGCTAGATAGACCGGGTGAAGCACAACCAGAGCCATCTTGCGTGCTAGATAGACAGGGTGAAGCACAACCAGAGCCATCTTGAGTGCTAGGTAGACAGGGTGGAGCACAACCAGAGCCATCTTGAGTGCTAGATAAACAGGGTGAAGCACAACCAGAGCCATCTTGAGTGCTAGATAAACAGAGTGAAGCACAACCAGAGCCATCTTGAGTGCTAGATAAACAGAGTGAAGCACAACCAGAGCCATCTTGAGTGCTAGATAGACAGGGTGAAGCACAACCAGAGCCATCTTGAGTGCTAGATAGACAGGGTGAAGCACAACCAGAGCCATCTTGAGTGCTAGATAGACAGGGTGAAGCACAACCAGAGCCATCTTGAGTGCTAGATAGACAGGGTGAAGCACAACCAGAGCCATCTTGAGTGCTAGATAGACAGGGTGAAGCACAACCAGAGCCATCTTGCGTGCTAGGTAGACAGGGTGAAGCACAACCAGAGCCATCTTGAGTGCTAGATAGACAGGGTGAAGCACAACCAGAGCCATCTTGAGTGCTAGATAAACAGGGTGAAGCACAACCAGAGCCATCTTGAGTGCTAGATAAACAGAGTGAAGCACAACCAGAGCCTTCTTGAGTGCTAGATAGACAGGGTGAAGCACAACCAGAGCCATCTTGAGTGCTAGATAGACAGGGTGTAGCACAACCAGAGCCATCTTGCGTGCTAGGTAGACAGGGTGAAGCACAACCAGAGCCATCTTGAGCGCTAGATAGACAGGGTGAAGCACAACCAGAGCCATCTTGAGTGCTAGATAGACAGGGTGGAGCACAACCAGAGCCATCTTGAGTGCTAGATAGACAGGGTGAAGCACAACCAGAGCCATCTTGAGTGCTAGATAGACAGGGTGAAGCACAACCAGAGCCATCTTGAGTGCTAGATAAACAGAGTGAAGCACAACCAGAGCCATCTTGAGTGCTAGGTAGACAGGGTGAAGCACAACCAGAGCCATCTTGAGTGCTAGATAGACAGGGTGAAGCACAACCAGAGCCATCTTGAGTGCTAGATAAACAGAGTGAAGCACAACCAGAGCCATCTTGAGTGCTAGGTAGACAGGGTGAAGCACAACCAGAGCTATCTTGAGCGCTAGATAGACAGGGTGAAGCACAACCAGAGCCATCTTGAGTGCTAGATAGACAGGGTGGAGCACAACCAGAGCCATCTTGAGTGCTAGATAGACAGGGTGAAGCACAACCAGAGCCATCTTGAGTGCTAGATAAACAGAGTGAAGCACAACCAGAGCCATCTTGAGTGCTAGGTAGACAGGGTGAAGCACAACCAGAGCCATCTTGAGTGCTAGATAGACAGGGTGAAGCACAACCAGAGCCATCTTGCGTGCTAGGTAGACAGGGTGAAGCACAACCAGAGCCATCTTGAGTGCTAGATAAACAGGGTGAAGCACAACCAGAGCCATCTTGAGTGCTAGATAGACAGGGTGAAGCACAACCAGAGCCATCTTGAGTGCTAGGGTGACAGGGTGAAGCACAACCAGAGCCATCTTGAGTGCTAGATAGACAGGGTAAAGCACAACCAGAGCCATCTTGAGAGCTAGATAAACAGGGTGAAGCACAACCAGAGCCATCTTGAGTGCTAGATAAACAGAGTGAAGCACAACCAGAGCCTTCTTGAGTGCTAGATAGACAGGGTGAAGCACAACCAGAGCCATCTTGAGTGCTAGATAGACAGGGTGAAGCACAACCAGAGCCATCTTGAGTGCTAGATAAACAGAGTGAAGCACAACCAGAGCTATCTTGAGCGCTAGATAGACAGGGTGAAGCACAACCAGAGCCATCTTGAGTGCTAGATAGACAGGGTGGAGCACAACCAGAGCCATCTTGAGTGCTAGATAGACAGGGTGAAGCACAACCAGAGCCATCTTGAGTGCTAGGGTGACAGGGTGAAGCACAACCAGAGCCATCTTGAGTGCTAGATAGACAGGGTGAAGCACAACCAGAGCCATCTTGAGTGCTAGATAAACAGGGTGAAGCACAACCAGAGCCATCTTGAGTGCTAGATAAACAGAGTGAAGCACAACCAGAGCCATCTTGAGTGCTAGGTAGACAGGGTGAAGCACAACCAGAGCCATCTTGAGTGCTAGATAGACAGGGTGAAGCACAACCAGAGCCATCTTGAGTGCTAGATAAACAGGGTGAAGCACAACCAGAGCCATCTTGAGTGCTAGATAAACAGAGTGAAGCACAACCAGAGCCATCTTGAGTGCTAGGTAGACAGGGTGAAGCACAACCAGAGCCATCTTGAGTGCTAGATAGACAGGGTGAAGCACAACCAGAGCCATCTTGAGTGCTAGGTAGACAGGGTGAAGCACAACCAGAGCCATCTTGAGTGCTAGGTAGACAGGGTGAAGCACAACCAGAGCCATCTTGAGTGTTAGATAGACAGGGTGAAGCACAACCCTCACTGAGATGGTCAGACAGTCAGAGTGACAGGGCGATGACAGCAAAACTCTCATTTTCCAAGAAACAGGAAAGAAAAACAAGAGTATCCGGTTCTCTGGCTTGCTGTAGATCGGTGGTACTGCAATGTACGGTCAGCGAAAACCAGGACTTCTTTCCGAGTCGATGTCGTTGCGAAGTGAAACACCGGCAATCCATGTTGGCCAACTGAATAGGGAATTCTCTTCGAATGTAGAATTAATTAAAACCATGAAATATTGAAAATATAACTTCATACTCAATGAACAAAAGTTATTTCTCTGTGGTAAATAGACGTCCATGGATCTCCATTTAAAATTTGACTCTAATCGAAAGCGTCAAACTCAAAAGGCCCAAAGAACAGCGATGTCACAATCCCATGCAGAAACATACAAACACAAAGTATATTCATTTGATATAGCTGATAACATTGACGCCATTTTCCATGTCGTTGTCAAGTGCCGTTCTTTACGCCCGAAAATACAGTCGAAATTTCAACGGGAGATTTGTCATTGAAAATTAATGTGTTTGATGAGTAAAACAAGTTTATTCAATCATCGTTTTGCTCTAGTTTTTAATTTGAACGAAATAATATCGAATGAGAGTTCCTTATCCTGATCCGTCGACCCGGAACATTCAGCACTCGCATCAAATCACACCGACAATTCAATTCCCCCAGAACATGCGAGTCCTTGATCAACTACAAGCATGACACATTTCACGAACTGCCCAGACATTGTAATCTTCACGATTATGTTTAGCTTTGGTACGGTATTGAAGTTTGTGTGTGTAATTGAATGTTTCATTGTTAATTTAAACACTACACTTTGATCCGAAATCGTACCAATAACTTGCAGTTCGCTAGATAACACCCCTTAGTTAAAAACATTCCAATAAAGAAGTAAGTAGGTTAACTCGGTAACAATGGCAACAGCCAATGAACGAACTTATAAATACTGATTCTTTCACACGAATCTCGTATGTTTGAGGCTATGTCGGGAGTTGATAGTACAGAGAGGGATAATAAATATTAGAAAATCTTCTGTACGACAAAAATTGGATAATTTAATTTTAAAAGTTTTAATTCTCTCTGTACTGCTGAAGGTGAAGAGTTTCCAGTAGTGTCAAATAGAAATAGTACACCAATCTGGTATGCTTTAGGTTAACTCATTTAATTACGTATCATATAAAATCATATTTCATCTCTACATTTTTAAGATTTTTTCAACACAAAGTCAACAATTGTGGAGAGAGGAGGAGAATCGGAATGAGTTAGTGGAGAGAAAGTATGTAAAGGTGGAAGAATGCAGCGAAGAGGCTGTGAGATGAGAATGAAAATGAAGTAAAGAGTGAGAGATGTGCAGTGAAGATGATAAGTTAAAAGAAATTGGCGATGATTTTGGCCGGCATGATATTGAAATGTTCATTTTTTACCCCAAATTTTTGATAGATGGATTTGTATTATTTCCAAATACAACCCAAATTAATATTGAAATGGTTGTAAATAGAGGATAATCAATGTTGTAAGTATAATTCAAAAAAAAAATATGAGTCGCATACATTACACCTTGTAATCTAATTGAACAATCATGTTGATTTTCCACAACGAAGATTCAATATTGCAGCTCGTCAAGTACCTCGAACGCTCAACGGACCATGAGAATAGCTCGCAGCATTATCTATGCATGAATAAACCTAGCTATAAATCAGATACGCAATGATAATGCGAAGGAGGTACAGATGGTTAGCACTTGCAATGATGCAGCAATTGTCACAATTGCACATTGGTATAATTGTAAACATACAATTATTAGTTCATCCTTTGAATAGAGTAGAAATATGTGTTATTTCGTATAATGAAGCATGATTATCTAATTAGAAGGATCTGTTATTATCTGGCTAAGTTTGTTACTCCACGACAACTCGGATTGCAATTACACTGCTGCGGGCTGAGCTGAGTCGTCCATCAGCCATTCGAGTCTCGTTGCTGCGACCATAGAGGAGGAAACGTGCGACCAGAGATGTGAAAAACACGACTCCATGCAAAGTAATAATAGACGTTCTCGAACTGTCCGTTCCCGACAAAACTCGCGAGAATAATTATTGCGTTTACGTGTCTTCGACAACACTTGCTCTCGTACAACGCATCTTCTTTGCATGAGGCGATTCTTTCAAGTTGTTGAGAAGGAGCAAGATTGTTCTGGCAGTAACGCTATAGACTTGTTTTCAAGGGTCAACGGTTCGATTCTGGGGTTTATCGTGGTCCCCTCACTGAAGGAAAGTTCCCTGCGAATAAGCCACGACCGCCTCCCTTCCACTGAGTCTTCATCATCTCCAAATCATCGTCATGATCATTAATCCGTCACCATTTATAGTTGCAGAACAGGGCGAGGTTAAACGTCACTAAATAAATATCATCAAAAGTTAGAGCTTTCAGATGTCATGGTCATGGAAAATGTAAAGACAACTGTAGACATAAAGGCCTCTGAATAGTTATGAATATGTTTGGAAGATGATGACGTAGAAAGGATGGATATAGAGCGGTCGTTGCTTATTATAGAGAACCTTCTCAGCATTTTTGTGTAAATGGATATCTAAGTCGCCCAATAGGAGTTGGAGCTTTCAAAAGAAGGGATGAAGCATTATAAATGAGCAAAGACAAGAGGTGGAAAGAAAGGAGCAAACATTGGAACTGGATGACGGAGAAGGAAGAAAGAGAAGAAAGAAGTTGAAGTATAAGGATTAAGAAAATGTTATTATTTGCAGGTTTCACCAGCCGATTGAAACACTGGGTATAAGATTTATAATGGTAACAATTTCGTCCTTGATTATAATGTTTTAAGATTATGGGTTAGATGTTAAGGTTAACTATTGGGATATGAAAAGCTTTTGTTTTATAACTGAAATCTCTGCGAAGTATTAATGGAAAATGATCTAATATCTAGCGCATGTGGGTGTCGAACACTAGCAAGCTATCTACAACCAGAGGGCAATAAAAGAAACAATACTTTGACTCACATTCACCCACTGGAAAGTAGAAGGTCTATCAAAGCTCTAATAAAATACTTATTTGCTTTTAGTACCGAGTACCTACAGTCACTGCGGCATGTTCTGGTAGCCCTTATCAAGTTACACCCATACACACACCCTTCACATCCTCTAAACATGATTTTATAGGTTCTTATAACATCAACTTTATGGCGAAATCGTAATAATTCGTTGAAGTTCTATCAATACATATTCTAGTGGGCATCTTATTCTTTAGCTTAGACACACTAATAGCATTTGATTAGAATTGTTTAAGCTTCACTTACTATAGATAAGGTGAAGTTCCAGTAAACTAGTTTTATGTTCCTCCCTTAGGGATACATCCCTAAGGAAAAGTGATATCATATTCATAACATATCCTGTTGACTGTACATAATGCCTGATTTAAATATGAGAGAAGATGCAACAGTTGAAGTTCAAGTGTTCGCTCGTGATTCTTCTTATGTTACTAACTATTACTTAGGAAGGGCGAAACCACATCCATATCATGTCCGTCGCATGATAACTTTGCAGTGGAATCTTCGAGCAAAACAACTATTTTGATTATTCCCAAGTCGAGTAACTCCTATTACTTAAAACTGTACTCCTATTATTGGGTACCTATGAAATCGAAGTAAAACAATTAGAAAAGATCATAGAAAATCTGATTGTGTTGTCTGTTTTTCTCTACGTGATGTCGTCACGATTAACACTAAAGTTATTCAAAGAGTGTTAGTGTCGGATCATAATGCTAATTGACCGATAATGATAGCTGGGCAGAATTCATTACATATCAATGCCCTAGAATATGAAAAGTACCTACTAACAAACACATAAAAGAATGTTTCCTTCATTCCTGAGCCCTGTTATTCAATACTATCGGATTGTAATTCCAGGTAAATAATTGATGTTGCCATGGAAATATAGCCCTAATCAGCTGTTAAACTTAACAATGATTAACAGTCATTGACGAACCGTCCCGTAGTATTGATATACTGTTTGGTTCATATTTCATTGATTTCCCGTAATACTTTTTCTTTTACTGTACATAATTGTTTTGTTATTAGATTTGCTAATTGAATATCAAGCTGTTAAATTATTTATGTAACCCAGTTAGGGACGTAGTGGAAAGATCACATTAGTAATAATGATTTATGCAAATGAAGAATGCAATTGTTTCACCTCGTAAATGACTGCACTTCATGGATCTCTTTGGCTGGATTGATCTTATTTGGACCATTATCGGTAATGTTTATACGAGGAAAGCCGTATTGTTGATTGAACTCAATATTATTTACATTATTTATCGGGTTTAACGTCGCACAGACTTGCAACTAGGCTATAGGCGCCGGTTGAATGATGATGATGATGATGATGATGATGATGATGATGATGATGATGAAAGTTGGGAAGATGTTGGTCGTGACCTATTAGTAGGGAACCTTCTCATCATTTGCCTCTCGACTGAGGAAAAAACCTCAGTCAGAAAAAAAGTAATATGAATCGATCCCGGGACCTCCGATTTTACATGCTCATCGGGACCAACATAAGTGTGTAGGGAAATTTTCAGCACACTCTATCTAGAACTTCAACAGTTATTGCCATTTTTCGTACATTTTATGCTTGTTTTGTAATATTTGTCAAATTTATTCAAAGAAATTCTGATTAAAAATTATCACTGAACTCGCTTTGACGTATGTCTTCCTAAGCTTTCCAAGCTCTCTACAGAGCTATTCTATATAGCAGCAACTTTCACTCAACTATGAATTCGCATGCAAAACGAAGGCTCGCTTATCAACGCGTTACACAGAGCGTTTTCCCAGTTTCTACTATTCGACACAGAGTGACAAGAATTTTAAAACAAGAGACCAGGAAATCGTCCATTCGAAACGGATGACATGTGGCTCGTCTTAATATTGTAATTTATGCACACCTTTCTCAATTAAGAAGGCGTAAATTGGTGGTTTGTGGCACTAGTTAGAGCGAAATATTCCGTTTCGTGTTGTTTTACTCGCCCCTTGACAATTCGACGAACGACCTGCAAGATGGATAAATGATTCATGAAGAGGGCCTCTCGTCTCCCTTCTGTTTCTCACACGGTCATTGTTGTGCCGACACAAATACCAGCGCCAGCCGCTCGGTTACATGTAAATTTAATTAATATTAATTAATGTTCCCCGGTGTAAAAGTGTGTGAATGAATGGTTCTTCTAATTCAAGCGCCGTTATGGTGTGGAAATGTACCCTGACCACGGGCAAGTGTTTTAGCCGAGAAATGAGATATTTCACATGTTTCAAGAGTGATGAGAGGGGAATGTGAAACGCGGTATTGTTGTTCCTGGATTTCAATAATGAGATGTGAATATTCAAATATTTCACCTGAGTTAGAGGATCGGAAACTTGTTGCTGATTTTAGTTTTTATTCTTTGTAAGAAATGCAAACGAATAAAGTACTAACGCTGGTCACGAGATATAACTACACATTTCATGATTATGGGAGCATGTTGGGGCCAAGATTTGTATAAGTAATATTGTAACATAGTTTAGTTAAATGATATTTTTAAAATTAGAATTTCCCAGCTATCAAAAGAAATCAAATTTATAGTGAATAGGAAGGTAGTTAAAGTTTTATAATTGTGTATCTACCATTCTTAGATCTAGACTTTCCTGTAACGATTAATTATTAATAATAAATGGAAATTTCATATTCTCTTTATTATCTAATTTATATCCGTTATTCTGTGACATTATGACAACCATTTTAAATGGCAGCTATTTTTATTAATCAAGTTATGAATAAAAGAGATGTTTCGGAACAAACCGAGTATAAGAAAGAAAATCTCACATAACGAACTAAATGGAGATGCTTATACTTATGATGTTTACTTATGATGTTTACTTATGATGTTTACTTATGATGTTTACTTCATCATGTCTACTTCATAAGTCAAAGAAATAAAATTATTTCAATGGCAACATCCATTGAAATACCTAGAACAAGACTTTAACACTCTGCTAGTAAATCAATATTTTAATACTAGTTGATAAAACCTGGCATAAAAGTTAAATCAATTAAAAGTTCATCATGTACTTTGAAGTTATCTTCATCCCAGAAAGCAGGGAGTTGATATTTCTCGTCGCAGAAAACGTGTTGAATTGCATCGGATTGTTCGAGCTGCGTGTGTATGAAGTAATAGGTGATCCAGTATCACGTCATGTACCCCTGCTGATTCCCACGATTGCATTTACATAATTAAAAAATCACATCTCTCGTATTTGTATTTGTTTAAGAAACTGTTCTGCTTCCGATAGGAGATGGAGAACTCACGAACGCAAGAGAACAAAACAAAGTTTGCTGACACTTGGATCAGTCTTTGGTCCACACGCGTGGCTTCAACGTACACTCGGCCAAACATAAATTGATCGTTGATCAAATTTGAATGACTGCTGGTCATGTCCCATACCAATCAAAGCTTGTTATTATAATTGAAATGTGGGGTCACCTACTAGAGTAAGACAAGGAGATCGCTTGGACTGACTTGGGATGGTGCGATCTTACATTTATCAGTCAATCAAATTTGATCAACTTTGACTGAAACCGAAGTGTTGCTTTGATGCAGATCATTTCAAGGAAGTATCGACAATTAGGAAGCATTTTGTGCAATTATGAACTGATGACAGTAAGTATTTAAAAATCAGAAGAAATGCTGATGATGATGACATTAACAATTATTCTAAGTAAGTAGTCTATCGAAAAGCCAGGAAGAAACTTTCATAATTTTAAGTAATTACCGAAAAATAGAAATAAATTATCGAAAAGTGTGAAGAGAACTTGTGTACATTTACGAACTGAAGACTTTACTTTTATACATTTACAAAATCTGGATCAATTCCACCTCCATTCCATCATCCTGCGACTTGTGCACCTACTTTGTTTCCATTCATTTCAAAGAGTCAAAACGTCATTAAATACAATATATTTCAAAGGCAATGGCAAATAATCCCACCAAGACAATTAAATAATTGAATTGAAGAAATTCTGCCAAAGAGATTTATCATTTTCCCAGTTGTATATTTTGTGATAGTATAAAAATGTAGATTATTTCATTGTCAAAGAATGCTTCACACAGACCAGAAGCACTTCCAGGAAGATGTTTTACCTTCATGCAAAGAACATTGCAGACGTAATTGTAATTTATTAGAAATTAAACGATGTAAAATCCGTCTGCATTTTTTCCGAACATTGTGATAAACCGGCGCATTCTTTATCCTTCAGTCACCTGGCAGAATGTTACAGGACATTCATCCCAACTAACTGAATTTCATCCAGCTCCTGAATTTGGCGAGAGCAATAAGGATTAATTGTAAATAGTTATCCTTAATTATGTGCTAAAATCATAGCAAACAATAAGACTGACTCTTTAGCAGGTTACGAGCACATTATTTATTATATTTTGGCTGTCTGAAGTTAAAAAGAAACATAAATCACAACCTTAGTCACAACTCTTTTCTCTACAATGCTGCATTTCTCAATAATAAAAATGAAAAGACTCAAATCTAAAGTGTCTGCTTATAGTAGTGATTTATAATCATTATTGAATATTATAAATAAACATTATAAAGTGTAAAAGATCCATGATATTTTCTGAATTGATGTTTTATCCAGGAAACTCTAACCCTTTTTCTATTAGTTGACCTTCGAAAGTTGGCACCTCCACTGCTGTTGCGATCAGATATCAAGTTCAAAAGACACCGTCACTTGTCATTGCATTATGCAAACATTCTATTCCGATAACTGCATCGTTTCAACGGCAGTTCGTTCTCAGAACGTCTCATCCGATTTCATCGACAGACATTTTCATGCGCAATGTTTTCAAAGCAAGACTTTATACTTTTGAACCGTTTTGGAAGTTGAAGACGCCAAGAGGCTTCAATACCTCCGCAGTTTTAGTTCATCAACATCATACGAGTGCACTCTTGCATAGAGTTTAGCTAACGTAATGTGCATTTTCTATTCAACGCGAATGACCTTAAAACTTGTCTATGATTGAGCGATTTCTGTTCTTATTGAATTAATTAACTTCTAAATGCTAGCTTGATGATTATCCTTAAACAACTGTTATAAATACCAAGCTACGTCAGCAATTACCCGCCCATTAAAATGTTCTGCTGCTTGGATGCAGCTCATGAGGCCTACTTGAGTCGCAAGTAGAACTAATGTCGTCGGTAGGAAGATGTGCGCTGCAGATGCACCTATTGTTATGGTCACTTCAAGTTAATTACTTAAACTGAAATAATTATAGTAAATCACGCTCTTATTACTCAATAGATCTTGATCGGGATTAATGTGATATTGCCACCACAATTACTGGTTGAAAACGCGAGTCAAAGACGCATGTTCATTTAGACGAGACGAGACACAAAACAGTCGAATGCAAAAGTAAATATGAAAGAATCTGTTTAGTGGGTTCTGAAATTTGCCAAGCGCACACGCACGCAAATTATCTAGGTCGTTCTCTTCGTAACGGAGAAAAATCGACTTTTTTTATTCGAGTTACCGTTACATCATTTGAAAAAGAAAAGACTTCCATAATAATTCCGAAGACAATGGTCCGAACAGCACATCATGATTTCCAAAATATGTCGATTGATCGCTGAACTTGACGTTCGGTTTCGTGGAAAAATGGTTCAAATCCACCGTTTCGTTCGGCATTGACGTCATGCTTTTCAAACAACAGCGCGCGGTAAAAATATGTAATGTCTATTATCGTCAATTACCTTTAAAGATATCTATTGCTTTACATCGTGTCTTAATTAATTTACCTCATGAAGAGTAAGTGTTAATTAGTCCTTTGAGTCATTCACAAAACCAGTCACATCGCGTCTGGCGAGAGAATCTTTTGACAGATATTTCAAACGGGCGTTGCGGATATTAATTAAACCACGCGCCAAGTAGTTCTAATAATTATGATCTGTCTATGTATTAAAGGATTTATTTCCCAAGAGGCGGGGATCTAGTTTACTAATAACTTGAGCCGTGTATCAATTTCATATCCCAATTATGCGTGGCCGGGGCTGTCCGCCGTCCACCCTTCGGAAACAGGTTCGCGATGACACGGCATTCCGGATCCCAGCACTTGTTGAAAGATTCGGCAACACGCGGCAGGTTGACACATGTCGGACATACCTGCAGACACGTGACGGGCATCAACAGCAGACGGTTATTGTTGACGGCACATGGTTGAGGAAGGCGGAAGCAGCAGACGCCAGATGTCCTAAGTCCCCTTGCAGTCGCATGGGAGCCACCACATAACGGAACGTCACTGCAATGCACCCACTAGTGTCATCCTCCAACGTCACCGACACTTCGCAATCATCAAAGTCCTCGGAGTCGGACGATTAAAAGAAAATAACGAGCCCGAAAACCCGGCGGCTCCGTCGAAATATCACCCGGTTCACGCGCCCGGTCTGTAGCCTTGACCGTGGTTGACCACTCGATAGTGACGTGTGTGAGTGTGTGTGTGTGTGTGTGTGTGTGTGTTGGCCGCGCACTCCCGTCGCCGACGATACTCGCGACACTCTGCGACACTGACAACGACGACCACGACTAGGACTAGCACATGCACTTGTTCGTCTCGGAGCCGATGGAACGAGGCAGCAAAGACGCTCTGCTCAACGTGTAGCCAGCAAGAGTTCGCACCACGGCCACCAATGCTCGGCAGGCTCGCGGTTGTTTCTACTCTTTGGTCTTGGCAGGTGGATTGTGAGGAGAGCAATGGAGGAGAGGAAACTACCGGCCGGTCGGACGGCGAGTGGGGCAGACAGAAAAGGGCAACGACATTACAGGGGCAAGCACATAACATAGCGACGTAACAGCATCAGACACAGCTCAGGAGGGGAAAGGAATTCATAACTATTTCGGCGTGGTAGGTAGATTTGTATGTATACGTCGGGATGACCGCTAGTATGCGTCGACGTCGGACTGCGGGTAGACGATGCACAGACGACACCCAGCCTCAGCAGCGCTAGCCCGGCGAATAACTCGCATACCTCCCTCCAGCCATATGATGGTCAGCTCAGTCTGGTATAATTAATCTAGTAATTTGTTCCTACTCCACTCGCCGCAGTAAAACTTATGAAAGCGAATACTCGAGCACACACGAGCCGGGCAGTACACATGTGTCCATGGCAGTACACATGTGTCCATGTCAGTACACATGTGTCCATGTCAGTACACATGTGTCATTGTCAGTACACATGTGTCATTGTCAGTACACATGTGTCCATGTCAGTACACATGTGTCCATGTCAGTACACATGTGTCCATGTCAGTACACATGTGTCCATGTCAGTACACATGTGTCATTGTCAGTACACATGTGTCCATGTCAGTACACATGTGTCCATGTCAGTACACATGTGTCATTGTCAGTACACATGTGTCCATGTCAGTACACATGTGTCCATGTCAGTACACATGTGTCCATGGCAGTACACATGTGTCCATGTCAGTACACATGTGTCCATGTCAGTACACATGTGTCAGTACACATGTGTCAGTACACATGTGTCCATGTCAGTACACATGTGTCCATGTCAGTACACATGTGTCCATGTCAGTATACATGTGTCAGTACACATGTGTCCATGTCAGTACACATGTGTTTATGGCAGTACACATGTGTCCATGTCAGTACACATGTGTCCATGTCAGTACACATGTGTCCATGTCAGTACACATGTGTCCATGTCAGTACACATGTGTCCATGGCAGTACACATGTGTCCATGTCAGTACACATGTGTCCATGTCAGTACACATGTGTCCATGTCAGTACACATGTGTCCATGGCAGTACACATGTGTCCATGTAAGTACACATGTGTCTATGTCAGTACACATGTGTCCATGTCAGTACACATGTGACCATGGCAGTACACATGTGTCCATGTCAGTACACATGTGTCCATGTCAGTACACATGTGTCCATGTCAGTACACATGTGTCCATGGCAGTACACATGTGTCCATGTCAGTACACATGTGTCAGTACACATGTGTCCATGTCAGTACACATGTGTCCATGTCAGTACACATGTGTCCATGTCAGTACACATGTGTCCATGTCAGTACACATGTGTCAGTACACATGTGTCCATGTCAGTACACATGGGTCCATGTCAGTACACATGTGTTCATGTCAGTACACATGTGTCCATGGCAGTACACATGTGTCCATGGCAGTACACATGTGTCCATGGCAGTACACATGTGTCCATGGCAGTACACATGTGTCCATGGCAGTACACATGTGTCCATGTCAGTACACATGTGTCCATGTCAGTACACATGTGTCCATGTCAGTACACATGTGTCCATGGCAGTACACATGTGTCCATGTAAGTACACATGTGTCTATGTCAGTACACATGTGTTCATGTCAGTACACATGTGACCATGGCAGTACACATGTGTCCATGTCAGTACACATGTGTCCATGTCAGTACACATGTGTCCATGTCAGTACACATGTGTCCATGGCAGTACACATGTGTCCATGTCAGTACACATGTGTCAGTACACATGTGTCCATGTCAGTACACATGTGTCCATGGCAGTACACATGTGTCCATGTCAGTACACATGTGTCCATGTCAGTACACATGTGTCAGTACACATGTGTCCATGTCAGTACACATGGGTCCATGTCAGTACACATGTGTCCATGTCAGTACACATGTGTCCATGGCAGTACACATGTGTCCATGGCAGTACACATGTGTCCATGGCAGTACACATGTGTCCATGGCAGTACACATGTGTCCATGGCAGTACAGCGGCCCAAAGTGTATTTACATGTCATTACTTAGACCATGAGGTAGTTGCGATTTCATTACTGGAGTGATAGGGATTTGTAATCTCATTACTTTAGTTCGATGTTGTAATTGTGTCAATACTTGAACCAAGGAGGTAAATGCAATTACTTTAGCCCAAGTGTAGGTAATTGTGTAAGCAATTAATTATGTGTAGAGATTTGTCATAGCGTTGCTTAAGTTCAGACTAGGGCTGGTTTTTTAATGCACTCTTAAAATGTACATATAGTTAGTGATCATTCTAGAAATGTCATTGGTTATTGCCATTTTAATCGAGTCCGAATCAATTGTTAAAAGTTAACAGAGCATTAAGCTTAAGTGTATGTAGTTGTGATGCTATTACTTCTGCCCAAGGGTTGGTTGTGAAGGCATTTCGTCACGCTAAGGGAAGATGTTGTGAGTTGCATGTCATTACTAATTACTTAGGTCAATGAGGTAGTTGATTACTTCAGGGGAAATATGTGGTTGTAATGTCATTACTTGATGGACTTGAGGGTATGTATGTAATCATGTAATGTAATGTCATTATACTTCAGACCAGGGTATTAGTTAACATTCGTCCGGAACGCAGAAACACATTGGATATCGTAAAATAATTCGATACCTATCTTTATAAATTATCGATCATTTCATTCTTGTTTCAGGTTATAACAGGCTTAATTTTTAAGCAGTCTCAGGGTACTTTTAGCCCATTACTTCAGGCATCTTCAGGCAATAACTTATTATGTATAATTACTTAAGGCAAATGGTATTATTAAAACCATTACTTTAGTCATAGGGAAATTTTTATACCATAACTTCAGGTCAAGGGTACTTTTAATCCCATTACTGCGGGTACTTATGTTATGCAATGTTCAATGAGTACTAGTAATGTGATTACTTAAGGCAAAGGGTACTTAGTAAGCTGATAATTTAGTGCCAGTGAGTGTTCATTACTTCTGGCTAAAATACATTATAATATAAGCATACGAAATAAACAGAAATGGTTACTTTACATCACCAAACGTAGTTACTGAGAATGTGAATGTAGTTGCAAAGGAATGTGAGAGCCATTACTTCAGGCCAAAGCTTCATGAGTTTCTTAGCTTCATGGATCAGGGCTTCATTCATGTGTGGATGATTCTTGATGTCTCTCAAAGTTTCTAGCAAACCACCGACTTTCCTAACACTTCCCCTTTTTCCACGATCAATGTAAAAAGCTGTCCTTGCTGTCTGATACCGAGAAGTGCTCTAGTGCTGGTCCCGGCCATGTAGGGCTTTGTGTGACAGACTTGTCTTCTGTCTTCGCAAGCTCATCTCGGCAGCGTCGAGCCTGCATTGCACACTTCCGGAGAAATAGAGGACGATGCAAAAAATAATTCACTTACTACTTTACTCAAATATATGTAGGAAACTCGCCATTGTTTTGGGATAATACCTACACTAATTTATACCTTCTTAGTGATGTTGCTTTGTATATATAAAATACAATAATATAATTTGTAATAAGAAGTTTTAAATGTGTACTAAGTATGTTTTAGTCACAAATGAACGTAAAGTGTTTCATTTTCTGAACTGTTTCTCTCGCTGAGGCTAACGTTCACCATGTTGCGTGACAATTGTATTATACTTCTCATTACTTTTGATTCAATCATTATTACATTTCAATATTATTTATCAAGGTTTGAAAAATATTCAAGTATAGTTAGTTTGCTTGTTTTGGGGTGATAAATGAATTGTGAATAAAAATATACCAAAACTATGTTTAAACGTATTTGTTGTTTTTACTAAATTGTACAAGTACATTTTACCATCTTTATTTATATGATATCCTTATTTATATCCTTATTTAAATCTTATTTGAAGTCGGTAAAGGCCGTCCTCCCAAATCACGTCAAAAATGTGACTACATTTTGTGGTCTTCCTCAATTTAAGAGTCAATACAAAGTGAAATTCAATTGTTACCTGAAAATTATTTCTGAATAATAAGAATACCGATGTATTTTTCGGACTCATCATAAGTAGATATTGTAAATAAGTAATAAGTTTCGATAAGTATTGTAAAGTTCAGTTTAATTCAACAATGCGAATAACGTTAGGTAAAACATGAATTTGTAGTTGAATTTGCCAATCCCTACGAAGTTGTCACTGTAATTTACAAGATACCATTTTCAATTTGCATGACAATTTCGTCAAATTTGAATATTCAAGTATGATTCAAGTTACTGTACTTTATAATGTATTCTAAAATATAGATTTTTACTAATTGTGTGTGTAGAAAAGTAATTTTGAGGCTCAGCATACTCATGTAAAAATAAGGCAGCATAAGGAAGTGTCATGATATTAGATTTCAGAATAATAGTTATTTTATGAAAGTTGAGATGTTGATGAACACATGTGGTATTATTTTTGTTTTGTTCATGAAGAATAGGCGATTGCTCTTACTAAGCTCAAATTTCGAGAACTTTATTCCTACTTCGACTGTAGAATTCAGTCATGAATGCAAAATCCGGTACTCAATACAATTTTTTAGTTCAAATTGAAAAACAAATTACAAGGGGCAAGATAGTCTATAACTAAATATCTGACCATGGAGTTATATAAATAGTACTGACTGACTCCACTCCATGATCTGATGAATAATCTCTCAAGTTTTGTGTCATCAACATAAACGTTTTTCCCTATTCTTTGGTGTAAGTAACGTGCATTTTACAAATTTGAAAGCGTCCCGGATTTATTTGATACGGCCAAAAATTACTAATGTCACTTGATGTCATAATATGTTACCTCTAACGAAATATTAAGAAAAAAATATTGACATTTATTCAGTCAAATCGCCTTAAACTACGGCGCATCCACCAAAGTCTTCACTCAGACATATAAATCATTATCGTGCGTTCATAGCGACTTTTATAAGTATTATTTCACTTCCGTCTTGCATGCTCATTCCAATTCTTTCTAATACCTCTGCATTATAATTATTGTTTCGGGCCAATGTATTAGAGGAATGATCTACGGCCAATGGGCATCTATTAGGTCGACGCGTACCGAAAAACAATATAAAACAGTCCGAGACGAGTTCTATTGGTCCCAAACACGCAACAACACAAACGCAATTGCTCCGCATCACTGCGGCTACACACTCATTGTTTACACTCAAAATCATTTAGCACCCATTACATTTAGTTTGTTTTAAAGGAATTGAGCCATGTAAACTGTCACTACGGATAGTCATTGAACATGTTCTTATAAGCATGACTGAGAACTTTAGTCGAAATTTAAATTCGAGCTTGTATGTATTAGATGGGGAATGTTGACCAAAAGAGTCAATAAAAACCATCGGTCCGTGACTACTAGCAGGCTAATAGCATAGATTGTTGATTTTATTTTCATGTTCAGCAGAAATCTAACCACATTATCACATTCAAGAAGATTGATACAATTTCCGAACAGTCCAAATCCGTGTTCCTTGAGTTCTTCTTCGGCGTGTCTTGTAAAAAAGAGTGTGTGTTTTTTGTTGTTGAGAGTGCAAGATTCGGAAGTGGTTGGAGGGATAAGAATGCTCTTGAACGGGATTGCACATTAGCTGTCTTCTTGAGGTATTCGGTGCACCTGAGGTCCGTCTGATGAAGAGGAATGGGCTCAGAACAAGAGATTGCTAGTTTTAATGACCCTCAATCATGAGACATGGAACAAAAACACGGACAAAAAACTAACACCCTTAACGATGACCCAAATAGAAAACAAGGTGGATTACGTTGAAGTAGGAGATTAATACTCCCTTGTGAAATCCGATTCAATCCCCGATTCAATCCCTGGCTATAGCTTTTCGTATTGGAGTATCATTGTGTAAAGCAACCATGGGCGTCGCTACACGATTTATGACAGGCAGGAGGGAAACATTTTGGGGAGTGACCATGTGTGGATTCATTCGGGGGAAGTGTTTTGGACACTGTCTATCAAGTCAATTATTCCAAATGACAAAAATCTACATAATATAATGTATTACTTTTTGTATGAGCTTTTAAGCTTTAAAAGAAATTAAAAATAATATACCAAACACACTCACACATTTAAGTTAACTTTCTGAAACTTAGGTCTACAAATCTTACTAAAATAGCAAATATACACTGATTTTGTCATAATGAATACATGTCTCATCTTTAACCATTGCGCGCTTCCTCGTCTATCACGTAAGAAATAATTTGGAAAACTCTTCTCATTTGACTGAATGACGCTGAATGGTGTGTGTTTTCACGTCGTTCACGTGTATATGTGGAGTTGCAATCTCGATCGTCCCGCCCTTCTAACCGTGTCTTCAGGCCCTTGGCTTGGAGTTAGCAGTGCCTTGCCTCACAAGTCCGCATTACACTCGCTCAAAACCAACACGAGAACATTCATCATTCATGAACATTACCTCATTCATGTCTTCGTCGGCTCTCCAACCGAACACCCAATTAGTACTGATTTTATTGCAACTTTCCATCTATTCTGAAATAATTGAATAACAGATGAATTTAGTAATTTTCGATTAAACTTTTCTGACAGCGATGTCAACACTCATAAAATGTCAATATGTCTGTAATAACTTAACTGATTGGTCTGAAAATATGTAAAATATTAGATAAGATAATGTTGGTCTTGATCTCTATTTAAAAATTAAATTTAATCGGAACGTTTTGATGTTTGACCAATCAGAAGATATATTATTTAAACTCCAATTTGAGTATTTTGCTTCTTTTTAAATTTGAACCAATCAACGGATTTAAAAACAATTAGGGTCTGCAAACCCCAGAGATGGTCCGTACATGTGTGGAAAATTTCTTCTTCTTCTTCTTCTTCTTCTTCTTCTTCTTCTTCTTCTTCTTCTTCTTCTTCTCCTTCTTCTTCTTCTTCTTCTTCTTCTTCTTCTTCTTCTTCTTCTTCTTCTTCTTCTTCTTCTTCTTCTTCTTCTTCTTCTTCTTCTTCTTCTTCTTCTTCTTCTTCTTCTTCTTCTTCTTCTTCTTCTTCTTTTTCTTCTTCTTCTTCCTCTTCCCCCTCCTCCTCCTCTTCCTCCTCCTCCTCCTCCTCCTCCTCCTCCTCCTCCTGGATTGGTCACGTGACCTGCCCGATGTAATGTGGGCTGCATCATCACGATTCTGTCTACAAAATGTCCGTAACATCGTGACAATTGTGGGGGAAATTGTAGTGTGGGCGAATTCAATTACCATCCACTATGTCGGCCGGTTCCAGGGGCTGTCCCGATGTCCGCCATGATCCAATCATTGCGATTAGAGTCCAGGGGAAGATGAACCACAGACCGTTATGTAAACTAATAGTTGAGCAAACAACAGCCGCTGGGGGACAACGCATTTTATATTGGTTTCAATGGGTAATGGTGTTATTTATAGCGGTTAAGGACGCACTCTCTGCCAACAATATCGTAGATAGAAGATTCGAAAATGAATTAATACTATCTTAGCATTATCATCAATTTGACATGAAACAGAACCTGGGGGCTTATTCCTGAAAAGAGTGAGAGTGAGTATGAGAAAAAAATAGTGAGAAAATCAGTATCATACATAGCCAATAGAATCTAAGCCTGCTGGATTCCTATTGGTTGATAACAATTTTCTCACTATTTTTTAGTCAAATAGTAAAAAATAGTGAGAAAATCAGTATCATACATAGCCAATAGAATCTAAGCCTGCTGGATTCCTATTGGTTGATAACAATTTTCTCACTATTTTTTTCTCATACTCACTCTTACTTTTCAGGAATAGGGGTCCTGCAGTGCGATTGTATAACTTCTTAGCCGAGATAATGGATCGTTATCGATACCAATTGATGAAAGTAATTTAGCCTATCAGAAGGTAAAGCAATTCAAAGTGCGTTAAGTCGACTTCCTGAGATAAATAATGTGACTATATTTCATATCCTCGTAGCTTTTGCACAATTCAAATGATTAACAATGATATTAATAGTTTACTTTCATCCAATTGGTATAGATAACGATCCATTATCTCGGCTAAGAAAGTTATACAATCGCCCTGCTGGAAAATAAACGAAGATACTGTACTGGGTATAATGATTTAATAAAAACTACTCTCAAGTTGTGTATAAAAACTACACTAGTACTACTACTACGCAGTACTACATCAAACAAATAAAACCTACCCTCACGCCCCCCGGTCCGTCCCCATTCCGGCCTGGACTTCCCACCAGTGCTGGACTCACCCGGATCGGGCCCGTCAGGTAGACCCCTCCCCATGTCCTCCACGTTTTAACAAAATTAAATGTAAGAAGTCATGTGCGCAATAACACCTCGTCGTTGACGCGCCGTTAAACCATAATAATCTAATCTAATTAAATAAAACCTAAGCACAGAAGTTGCGCCTTGGTTTTATTTGTTCGACGTAATACTGGTGTATAGTTCCTAGAGAGTAGTTTTTATTGAACTTTAATGTTGTATGTTTCAAAAAATTCAAGAGTTCAGCTGAGAAAATTGAACATTTTCCCGCCGGGTCTATGCGCCCTTGACCACGATCGGGCTAAGGGGCCCTACGTCTCCTCATTGTTTTCATGTGTACAAAATAATATGTGATTGTGAATATAATCGTCCCCTTATTTCTAATTCCACTGTTTCGCATGTTTTGTTGTCCTACCCCAAGACTTGGTAAGAAAATCATCCCTGCCAGTGTGACATTGTCACTGACTTCCATCAGTTGAAACTGAAAGTGTCGACGTCGAGTGTGCGATGATCTGACCACGGTCCAGCCCAGCCTCTTGGTCCATCTGAACTCATGTCTCTACATCAAGTCCACCTCACCTACTCGCCTCGCCAGCGCGGTTAGATCACCAGAATGGAATTTAGTCCAGAATATTTAACCGTGCATCTTCTACATCTGAAGCCAACTCGCAGCCTGGCACTGGCAGTTGAGATCTTTACGGAATCCGAGATGTTAATGTATGCAGAGTTTAACAAGTAACAATTTATTGTCTGTGTGCGAAATGATGAATGTTCCATTCTTTGGATTTGGTAGTGAACTAAATGCATGGTGTATCAAATTATAATAATTAAGCGAGCAAAGCGAACGGCTAGTTTTGACATGCCATCAAGACCAACGTTTTACAATATTTCAACCAAATCGGTAACTTAATGATATTTTAATCTTATTTTGAAATAGATGTCACCACATGTAGATTATCCGAAAATATTTTTTGTTGGAATTACCATTTTTATTAATTTTTTCAACAATTTTACTATATTTTAACGTAAAAGATTCATCAAATATCTGGTAACTCGTAAATTGAGTTTTCAATTTTATGTTTTCAGAATATGAGAAAATTTAACACAGGAGGTATAATAAAATTATTTAGATTTTGGTTTCTAACTTTTAAAAACGTACGGGTAGGTGTTTATAAAAATGAGCTATATACCTTAATGTCTAAAACATATAGTATTCGTTTTTGGTTAGAATCTATTGGCGGAAAATAGTTTAAAACTAATATTTACTAGGAAAATGACTTTGTTTTTTCGACTTGCCATGTTAAAGATAGGGTTAACTCAAATTTATATAGTGATATCTTGAAAATTAGCTCGGCTTTCCCACTTTCTCTTGCGTTTATATGGTGCACAAGGAAAAGCATAATTGTTCAGATATCTATCAAAGACCTCTAATTGGGCGTCCCCCCTTAAAAGTAAATGCACCGCACCCTGATCAGTGATCACATATTGGGTTAGTGTAGATGACTGTTACTAAGTTGAAATTTAAAGAGCTGGATTGAATGTTGCAGTTATTTCGTATTGATTGATTATTGATTATATCATGTTGCGTTCAATTGGCATACATGTTCTGCGCGGGACCAGAATTGAGTTCGGACGACCACCTGATACATATTGATCGCTGTTACAGATCGTTACTGATTATTGATGAAGGCCGCCACACTTATCGTTTAATAATTACGCGACAGGATATTTGACATTCTGTTTATGACTCTAATTAGAAGAAGAATATCTCAAACGTCCGGCGCCAACTGTTAGGCGCCACTTTAGGATCTGTTTTTACGTGATGAATATTTACAAACGTGTATGTAATTTTACTTAAGAATTATACCTACACTGTAAAAATAACTGGCCAAAGGTGAATCAAAAACAGCTTTAGTATGTTTTGGTTCAACCCCAAAATGTGAAAAAATAGTAAAGTATAGTTATTTAGGCTCACATTTTAGAGGTAGGCAAAATACGACCCAAAATACACTCCATTTTCTTACATGGATTTTGATCCATTCTCTTTTGGCTCCTAGTTTTTACAATGCACTGCTTTATTTTAATACAATACGGCTAATATTAATGATTTGATTTGCAGATGTTGATAATGGGGAATAGGTAATGATGGACTGTAGAAAAGAAGCGGTCGTGGAATGTTATCAAGAAACCTTCCCAACATTTTCCTCTCGACTGAGGAAATCCACGAAAAGATGTCAGTCTAAAGGATGGCCGCGGGACCTCGATCTCAAGACCAACTAGAATTACATGAATCACCAAAACCAGCCTAAATCCGAGGAATTAATGGCATTCGTATTTGTTTTCCTGTTCTTCTCGAGGCATTGACAAAAGATTCCTGGTAGGCGCGTAGGAACCTCCCAAATTGGCGGTGTCTGGTGAAGCTTAATCGCGACATCGTGCTACCTGTTGCTCAGAGAACTGCAATTACCGTCTTCTCACAGGCTTATGCAATCACCAGGGCCTGTCACATGTAAATGTCCGCCAGATGATACACATTCACATCGCCAACACAAGGATGTCAAATATCATGGACATTCGGTTCAAATACACTCAGTGCTACCTGATGCTCGGAGAACTGCAATTACCGTCTTCTCACAGGCTTACGCAATCACCAGGGCCTGTCACATGTAAATGTCCGCCAGATGATACACATTCACATCGCCAACACAAGGATGTCAAATATCATGGACATTCGGTTCAAATACACTCAGTGCTACCTGATGCTCAGAGAACTGCAATTACCGTCTTCTCACAGGCTTATGCAATCACCAGGGCCTGTCACATGTAAATGTCCGCCAGATGATACACATTCAACACAATCGCCAACACAAGGATGTCAAATATCATGGACATTCGGTTCAAATACACTCAGTGCTACCTGATGCTCGGAGAACTGCAATTACCGTCTTCTCACAGGCTTATGCAATCACCAGGGCCTGTCACATGTAAATGTCCGCCAGATGATACACATTCAACACAATCGCCAACACAAGGATGTCAAATATCATGGACATTCGGTTCAAATACACTCAGTGCTACCTGTTGCTCAGAGAACTGCAATTACCGTCTTCTCACAGGCTTATGCAATCACCAGGGCCTGTCACATGTAAATGTCCGCCAGATGATACACATTCAACACAATCGCCAACACAAGGATGTCAAATATCATGGACATTCGGTTCAAATACACTCAGTGCTACCTGATGCTCAGAGAATTGCAATTACCGTCTTCTCACAGGCTTACGCAATCACCAGGGCCTGTCACATGTAAATGTCCGCCAGATGATACACATTCACATCGCCAACACAAGGATGTCAAATATCATGGACATTCGGTTCAAATACACTCAGTGCTACCTGATGCTCGGAGAACAGCAATTACCGTCTTCTCACAGGCATACGCAATCACCAGGGCATGTCACATGTAAATGTCCGCCAGATGATACACATTCACATCGCCAACACAAGGATGTCAAATATCATGGACATTCGGTTCAAATGCACTCAGTGCTACCTGATGCTCAGAGAACTGCAATTACCGTCTTCTCACAGGCTAACGCAATCACCAGGGCCTGTCACATGTAAATGTCCGCGAGATGATACACATTCACATCGCCAACACAAGGATGTCAAATATCATGGACATTCGGTTCAAATACACTCAGTGCTACCTGATGCTCGGAGAACTGCAATTACCGTCTTCTCACAGGCTAATGCAATCACCAGGGCCTGTCACATGTAAATGTCCGCCAGATGATACACATTCACATCGCCAACACAAGGATGTCAAATATCATGGACATTCGGTTCAAATACACTCAGTGCTACCTGATGCTCGGAGAACTGCAATTACCGTCTTCTCACAGGCTTTACAATCACCAGGGCCTGTCACATGTAAATGTCCGCCAGATGATACACATTCACATCGCCAACACAAGGATGTCAAATATCATGGACATTCGGTTCAAATACACTCAGTGCTACCTGATGCTCGGAGAACTGCAATTACCGTCTTCTCACAGGCTTTACAATCACCAGGGCCTGTCACATGTAAATGTCCGCCAGATGATACACATTCACATCGCCAACACAAGGATGTCAAATATCATGGACATTCGGTTCAAATACACTCAGTGCTACCTGATGCTCGGAGTACTGCAATTACCGTCTTCTCACAGGCTTATGCAATAACCAGGGCCTGTCACATGTAAATGTCCGCCAGATGATACACATTCACATCGCCAACACAAGGATGTCAAATATCATGGACATTCGGTTCAAATACACTCAGTGCTACCTGATGCTCGGAGAACTGCAATTACCGTCTTCTCACAGGCTTACGCAATCACCAGGGCCTGTCACATGTAAATGTCCGCCAGATGATACACATTCACATCGCCAACACAAGGATGTCAAATATCATGGACATTCGGTTCAAATACACTCAGTGCTACCTGATGCTCGGAGAACTGCAATTACCGCCTTCTCACAGGCTTTACAATCACCAGGGCCTGTCACATGTAAATGTCCGCCAGATGATACACATTCACATCGCCAACACAAGGATGTCAAATATCATGGACATTCGGTTCAAATACACTCAGTGCTACCTGATGCTCGGAGAACTGCAATTACCGTCTTCTCACAGGCTTACGCAATCACCAGGGCCTGTCACATGTAAATGTCCGCCAGATGATACACATTCACATCGCCAACACAAGGATGTCAAATATCATGGACATTCGGTTCAAATACACTCAGTGCTACCTTTTTTATGGGGATAAATTATACATGAAATAAACATCCCCATAAAAAACACTCCTTGTAAAAATACCAGCCAACTCTCTACAACTAAAAAAAAAGCTATGAAATCTTAAAATTCTGCACTGAAAAGTAGTGATATCAAAAAATGAGCCAAGTCAAAACTTAATTTGAAAATCAAAAAATACTTGGCGCATCGTATACTTTATTATAAATAATTTAGAAGTACAGTCCAGATATAAAATATACATATAATATACCTATAATGCCCTAAAAAACGATGCGCCAAGTATTTTTTGATTTTCAAATAAAGTTTTGACTTGGCTCATTTTTTGATATCACTACTTTTCAGTGCAGAATTTTAAGATTTCATAGCTTTTTTTTAGTTGTAGAGACTTGGCTGGTATTTTTACACGGAGTGTTTTTTTGGGGGAAATCACTCCTTTTTTTAGTTTATTCTTAAAATTTGTGACACAAATCGATTAAACAATTTCTAAATCCTGTAAAAATACTCTGCTACATATTTGCTTAAATGGTCTTTCATGAATAATAGCAAAGGTTTCATTCCAATCGGTCAACCCAGTTCCGACTTCCGAGATATGGCAACACTTCGGTTTTCAAAATGGCTGATAAACTTACTGCACTGCCACATAGAATGTATATCTACAATTAATGTGTATCATATTAAGCTTTCTGAATATGTATACATTGTATAGAATGGGGATTATAATATTTTTAAATTTGAATGACGTCATTTCCGGGCTCATAAATAGGAAAATTCTAGTTTGACTGTTCCCATTCCTTAGAGATGCCCTTCCGAATCGTTTCGCGCTAGATTCGTACCGATCAGTCTACCAGTTTTCGAGATACGACGATACTTCCGGTTTCAAAATGGCTGCTGAAATCTCTGACCCCTTGAATTTTAATTCAAACATGATTACACCTTATTATAAGCTGTCTCAAATAGTATATTTATTGCATCAAAATGTAAATTTGTGAGATTTTTAAAAAGTGTGACGTAATTTCAGGTTTTGGTATAGGAAACTGCAAATATTACTGATGATATAACATATAGTTAACCGTCTAAATCGTTTAGCGCTGGTTTCGTTCAAATCTGTTTAGCCGTTTTTGAGATATGATGTCACTTCCGGTTTCAAAATGGCGGCTTCCGTTTGGTTTTATTACAAGTCAAATGAGATATTAGAAGTACATACGATACATAAATATCAAAATAATCGGATCAACCTTTGTTGCCGAAATACCAATCGATGTATTTCAAATTTTATGACGTCATTTCCGGTTTCGTTAACATAATTTTTATTCTTTTGCTAATAATAACCTATATAGTTGACAGTCTGAATCGTTTGGCGTAAATTTCGTTCTAATCGGTCCAGCCGTTGACGAGATATGACGTCACTTCCGGTTTCAAAATGGCGGCACAAAAAAAGTCAAGGGGGCGAGGGCAAATCAGACGCTAAAAGTGCACACGTGGTAAAAATTTGAAATCAATCGGTTCAGCCGTTTAGGCTGTGGCCTGTTTACCGGATTTGAATTCCAGGAGGATACTACTAAGATTATTATTATCTAGTGGAGCGGTCGCTCCACGCCAGCCAAGTCGTATGGCGCGCGCACACTCTCATATAAAGGCTGGAGCAAACCCACTTTTACTGTAAGCATCAAAGTGGCATTTTCGGCCTACTGGATCTCAAAATTGGGCAATATCACATTGTTGCAAAATCTCTTAATTTCGAGCTATGGCCCAACCCACCCAATATACCAAATTTGGTAACAATAGGATATGATGTTTGCGAGCTAGAGGGCCGTGAAAACAGTGAAATTGTACGGCTTGCTTCAGATGATAATAATGATTCATCTTCCAATAAATTCTGCGGTCTCCGCCACAGCCTAAACGGCTGGGTCGATTGACCCGAATTTTTCACCATTATACAGCTCGTCTGCCTGATGATACCTTGCCCTTATGATTTTTTTGTGCCGCCATTTTGAAACCGGAAGTGACGTCATATCTCAAAAACGGCTTGACCGATCGTAACGAAATTTGCGCCAATCGATTCAGACGGTCCTCTATACGAAATCACAATAGTGAAATTAAAGTTTTCTAATTACTGAAACCGGAAATGACGTCATAGTTTAGCGAAATCTGCCTAAATTCACTTCCCCTTTATATAAAAACCAACTACATATTCAGAAGGCTTATAATGAAATATTAGTATTTATATACATATTAATACAATGTGTAAGAGCTTTCAGCCGCCATTTTAAAAACCGGAAGTGATGCCATATCTCGAAAACGGCTGGACCTATTGGAACGATGCTTTCGCAATTCTTCATGGCATATCACTTTAAGTTTATATTTAGCTCCAAACAATATTTTTCTTAGTAACTAATTCGGAAATGGCGTATTTTTTTAAAGGAATTAGTCATTGTTGCCCCAATAAGTTTTACAAGTTGTGTAAATTAACTAAAAAAATAAGTGATATCCCCATAAAAAACACTCAGTGTAAAAAAAAACATCCAAGTCTCTTCAACTAAAAAAAAAATTATGAAATCTAAAAATTCTGCACTGAAACGTAGTGATATCAAAAAATTAGCCAAGTCAAAACTTTATTTGAAAATTAAAAAATACTTGGCGCATCGTTTTTTTAGGGCATTGTAGGTATACTATAATATATGTATTTATATCTAGCCTATACTTCTATGCTATTTATTTACACGATGCGCCAAGTATTTTTTAATTTTCAAATAAAGTTTTGACTTGGCTCATTTTTTGATATCACTACGTTTCAGTGCAGAATTTTTAGATTTCATAATTTTTTTTTAGTTGAAGAGACTTGGTTGTTTTTTTTTACACGGAGTGTTTTTTATGGGTTATTATTATTATGAAAACCGCCCTAAAACACGGTTTTCACGGCCCTCTAGCTTGCAAACGGCATAACCTATTGTTCCCAAATTTGGTATATGTTGTAGGGAGGGCCATAGCTCGAAATTAAGATATATCGCAACAATGTGAGATTTCCCAATTTCAGATCCAGTAGGCCGAAAATGCCACTTTGATGCTTACAGTAAAAGTGGGTTTGCTCCAGCCTTTATATGAGAGTGTGCGCGCCGTACGACTTGGCTGGCGTGGAGCGACCGCTCCACTAGATTAAGAGATAATGAAAATTTAACTTAACTGTATTGTTAATAATAGAAGTTATAATAACGAAGAATATTGAATAACTTTTTTTAAGTAATCAATTGTGTGCAGCTATTGCTAATAAGAATATAACAAGATTATATTAAGGAGATATAGCTTTAGTATAATTTAAAAGTAGAATAGAGATGGTAAATATTATTAATATTATTTTCCAAATTTTGGATTTTTTTTTAAATAAATGTTTTATTGAATTGAATAATTTATATCTAAATTCAAAGAGATTATCACAATCCTCAAAATGGCGTCGGTCAATTGTCCTCTGTTCCTTCTCTTTAAACACCCTCCATCGGAAATGTAAGTGGAAAGAAAAGTAGAACCAGGTCGAGAGAACAGATCTCTTGCGAAAATGTCGAATAGGTCGATATTGCCTCGCTTCACGTCATAGCTCACTGCAAACTGTATCACCTATTATCTATCCAAGGTGTGAAGAAAACCTAAGTTATTGCTTTTAGCCTAAAGATGAAGAATGAGGTTTTCGCTAACTCTTAAACTGCCACTTTGTAATTTTATAAGAACAAAAACATCCAGAAAAACACCTTTTATGATTGATTGAGTGTTGCTTGAAAAAAACTATTGATGCAAATACTTGATGATGTGAAGATTGATCGGCTGTTTGTGATGGAGCACTTCCTACAAATGGAATGAGATTTGTTTTCATTTACAAGTGTCAAGAATCGCAGGATGTCAGACTTGAAGATCTAAACGCAACACGTTGTAATCCCACTCAAGTTGTTAACACCTGATGATCTCACGTGAGATCTAATACTGTCTGTGTAAACGTTAACATGATTGAGATGAGAACTCGTTCCGTTTCCTGTTTGGTCAACAAACAGACATTCGGCACTTCTCACGTTTCAATAATAGTGGAATTAATTTCTTGAATTAATTCTTGAATTTCTTGAATTAATTTCGAGGAACACAACTTTTCAATTTAGTGTTTTGTTTATGTGTGTTTAGCGTCGCACTGATCTGCAACTAGGTTGATGGCTCCGGATGAATGATTATGATGATGATTGGACGTTAGGAAGAAGACGGTTGTGGAACCTTCCCATCATTTGCCTCTCAACTGAAGGACAAAACCGCTGATCGAATCTGAGACCTCCAGACCTGCTCTCAATGGATGTAAAAAGTGAATATTCGACCGAACCGGGGCTCGAACTTGGCACCTCTTTTCCCGAGCAAAAGCTCAGCCAAATTAACTCTGTATGGACCTCAGAGGCAGAAGGTCAGAAGTAAATTCTCTAGATTTGGTGATGTACATTTTTGCAATGATGTAATTAAGCTCTCAATTGCAGTTTTACTGATGCCAACAAATACAGTTATTGAAGTATTACCTTACACTTTGACTCGTATATCACTATTACAATTATGATTGAATGAAGGCAGAATTACTGGTTTTTGAGCTCACCTCAAGAATCATTGAAATGGACTTCCGGCCTTCTACCTCTGAAGTACAGAACTATCCTGATGGCATTTCCTGGGAGAGAGGTACTGGGTTCGGGCTCCAGTTCTGTCGGATATTTATATCACATCTTATACATCGCTTGCGATTACATTATCTATTTCAATCAACTTTTTCTGCACATAATTTGAAATGACAACTGATCGCAAGTGAAGAAAAATTACACGGCAATTATAACTAAAAATAATGATTTTGAAATTGACGGACCATTATAAATGTATCATTGGGGTAATTTGAATACATATTTTATATTTGAGTAATTGGAAACTGCCACGTGTTTCTGTAGGATAATTGAATTCCAGATGCTAGATTGTTTAAATTGTTTTCTATAGTACTCAGATCAACATGATGGCATTTAGCGTGTGACGGGATCATGTTGCCACAGTTCTAGAATCACATTCATTTACATATTATTAGCCACACACTGCAGATGATTTCTGTCAATGTGGACACTAGGGTTATTTGCTTCTGCTTGGAATCATGTGCAAACAACAAGACTTGTGAAGCATTCGCTATGTATAGCTCTTCACACAATCTGATCCTGGCCATTCTATCCAAGAGCACACATTCCCTTTAAATGATTATGAAGGCCCATATAAATTATTCCGTTTGAATAAATATCCATCATGACCTGAACATTGGGAACATTTATGAATCCACTTTACGATAAGTCGATAAGTCTTTACGGTCAGTCTTATCAAATTTCCCGACTGAGGATATCCGTGGTTTCCCTCAGTCGCGAGGCAAATGCCGTGAAGGGCACACCGTGCCGTGTGCCCGTGCACCGTGCACCGTGCCGTGTGCCCGTGCACCGTGCAGTGCCGTGAAGGGCACACCGTGCCGTGTGCCCGTGCACCGTGCAGTGCCGTGTGCCCGTGCACCGTGCAGTGCCGTGTACTGCGACGATTCTTCCCATCCCACAGTGTATTATTCATCACTACCATCATTCATCCATCGTCATTACAGTCTAGTTACAGAAAAGTACGGCGTTATACAGCAATAAAATAAATAAATTGCATTCTTATAATGCTGTGATTTATTGGCCAATCAGCAAAATGCATAGCATAATAATGCGTATTATTCAAATATCTGAATAAAGAATATTTAAATTACTGACCGACTGACCGCACTGAAGATGTTTTGGAAGACATTCTTTAATTGATTACGAAATATGATTTCGCATGCTAATTAATAACTGCTTAATCAAAGTAATTGGATAGATTGTCATGATTTATTAGTTTACAATTATCCTACATCATGTTTATTGAGATATTACTATTGATTTTCACGCACCCAACAGATGTAGGACGAACAAATGATCATCAACTGATTAAGTTTATGGCATTACGTATTGAACATTTCCTAACACGCACACATAGCCTTATTTCGCAACCAATTACATTTGTAACAGATATTGATAACAATCGAACACGCTAAAAACGATGTGCTGTAATAACATTAAATATCAAGTGTATGTATTCTAATTTATAGGTAATAATCAATTAGAATCAATCATTGACTTTGGGACATTTTTCAACTCAAGTTGTAGGAGCATACTTTCTCGATGGAACAATTTTGACTAATATTTCAATCAATATAATGGGTTGAAGTTAAAGCTTTTTAAAAGTTCTTGAATGATTTGATTTGTCTTAATATTTATGGTTTACATAAACCATACATAGTTATGGTAACATAGTTATGGGTTACAATTATGTTTCAAATACTTAGTTATAGTTTTTAAGATATTATGTAAACCCCTTACCCGACATTGTTGGAAAGGTTGGAATAAAATAAAAATTTGTCTTAATATGTCTTAATATTTGTAGCCGATTGAGAAATGTATAGCCTTAGTATGTCTGGTTAGGCAGTGAATGAAATTATGTAATGTAATTTATGAATTGTCTTACTCCCTGACCCAAATAATATTTGGAACCAGGGTTTGGAAAAAAAATGTTATGTAAGTGTAAGTGTATTCTAAATTTTGGAGCTCATTGTCAAACTTCAACTTGATCGGAGAAACGGGGGATTGCACTGTTCAACCAAAGGATTGCATTCATAAATCATACATGTAATTTTGGGTGTTCATCGCAATCACTTGTTCATAATTCAACGTGATCAGAAGACACGGATCATTTTCACTGATCTCCCTTGTGAGACGATTTGGTTCACACTAAATCTATTGCACACATGTGTTTTTAGTAGGTATGTTTGCTTTCATTAGAGTCCGGGTGGGATCTATAGTTAAATGCAGTAGGTAACATAATATTTCAAATGCATTCTAGAGTCATGCGTTTCATGTTTCAAAGATGCAAATAAAGCAAACTTGATGTTGCACATTATTTGGCATAATAATTTGACCCTATTTTGGAAAAATTGCATAAATCGTTCATAAAATGTAGTGCATACCTATTCGTGCATAAACAAGGGGTTTTTACATTTTTGTAATTTTTGTAATTTTTTTTAATTTGTAATTTTTTTGTGACTACTAATTTCATAAAAAGTAATTTATTATTTTTATTTTAAAATACAAAAAATTATTGTTTTAGTCAAAAACTCTTGTTGCTAAGCAACACAAATTCCCAGATATTATATCATGATTAGAAATTAGGTTGGGTTATTAAACTTGAGAAATCGCGTAGAAACGCACTAAATGAACTCATGAAATAAAAAAAAATCCGAGGCTATGCGCCCCGGACCCGCATGGTACTGGGGAAACCCTCCCCCCAGCCCCCCAATGTTATAGTATTTCCCGTCATACGTATTTTACGCGCCAAAGTGGTCCGCGAAGTCCAAAGTTGGCGACCTCTGTTTTAAATGGTAGCGCATACAAATGCATATTTCTTGGGGTGTTGATAATGCATAATTGCATGCATATATCAGGGTTTTATACTGCATAACTATCCTGACTCGATCACATAAAATGACAACTCTTATTCTCTGGTGATCTCCCCGATGAGTAACATGAATAACATTGAGATGAGAAGATCGCCACGCGAAAAAAATGTTACGATCCCGCCTCTGAAACTGCCTGAACATAGATTCAGGGGGACGATAGTGGGTGAACGGAAATCTTGCCGACGAACTTTTTGCCGAAAGACATTTTGCCGAAAACTCATAGACAGAGGATATTTTGCCGACAGCTTAAGATATTTTGCCGAAAATTTATTTTGTAAAAGTAAAATAAAGAAACAAAAAAAAATTTAACTAATAAAAAAATTAAGGTAGCTCCATGATTTCGATATAAATATTTACTCAAATATGGAAAGTGGGTAAGTAGTTTGCCAAGTTTTACCTTTTATTTTTTCAATGTTGAATTTAAATCAACACTATTATTTAATTTTCCAGAACCCACTTTCCAAAACCCATTAGGCCTAATGAATTCATCAATGAGATGATATTTTTTAACATTTTAACCAATCGTAATATTTGGATGAAAATTTTATTATGTCATAATGACCTTGCATACTTTTAATGTTTTCACGTATTTTTATGGTCGAAAGGGAAACAGGGAAATAGTTGTAGTCATCAGACCGTTAAGGTGCTGCAAGCGCGAGCGATTTTGCTGCTTTTGTAGACACTTTTTGCGATACGATTGGAGACGAAATGGGTAGACCAAATTATTTGAAATTTTAATCGTGATTAGATAAAAGACAAACTTAGGGTTATCCCTTGGTACATTTTTAATTTTTTGTTTCGTTAATTAGTAATAATTAGTGGATTTTTGGTGAAAAATTAGCTATTTTCTCGTCTCTCTGGGCGCCGTATAAAATTAAATTTCAAAAATGTGTCAAGGGATAACCCTAAGTTTGTCTTTCATCTAATCATGCTTAAAATTTGAGATCAATTGGTTAACGGGTTAGGTCTCCAATCGTATCGCAAATTTCATCGTTTTGCGCGGTTTTGTTGAATAACCAGCGCCTAATTAACGATGCAATAAGCAAAAATTAAAAAGTGCTACTAATAAACAATCAGACTTATCATGTGAACATCCTGTAAAAGTTACACTCACTTATGACACAATTTTTCTCTCTCAATTTTCTAAAACGGTCGAGCGCTAGTATCACCTTAAAGCGCGTTTCGCGTTTTGCGTTTCGCGTTTTTTTTTTTTTATTGTGGCAGTAATTGAAAAAAATAAGTCGAGAGTAGGTAGTTGTCACTCAAACATTCAAAACATTATAAAAGCATTTCTTAAGTAGAAACACAAGTTAAACAACCAATGTCCAGGTTTGGCAGTGGTGACGGTTTGTTCCGATGAAAGTGCTGGTGGCCCTGATAAGGGCCGTTCGCGACGTTTCGGAAGCTTTACTACTTCCATCTTCTGGCGGCGACGACATCAATGTCCAGGTTTATTTAAAAATAAATAGACACCTTAAAACTATTGTAGAGAATATTGAAGTTATTCGGCAAAATGTCCGCGGTCGATGTGTTTTCGGCAAAAAGTCCGTCTGCAAAACGTCCTATATGATATGAGTAAATGACACAGTATTGAGCAGGAGGATGCAGGATGTTGGTCGAAGCAAAAAGTCCGTCTGCAAAACGTCCTATATGATATGAGCAAATGGCACAGTATTGAGCAGGAGGATGCAGGATGTTGGTCGAAGCAAAAAGTCCGTCTGCAAAACGTCCTATATGATATGAGCAAATGACACAGTATTGAGCAGGAGGATGCAGGATGTTGGTCGAAGCAAAAAGTCCGTCTGCAAAACGTCCTATATGATATGAGCAAATGACACAGTATTGAGCAGGAGGATGCAGGATGTTGGTCGAAGCAAAAAGTCCGTCTGCAAAACGTCCTATATGATATGAGCAAATGACACAGTATTGAGCAGGAGGATGCAGGATGTTGGTCGAAGCAAAAAGTCCGTCTGCAAAACGTCCTATATGATATGAGCAAATGACACAGTATTGAGCAGGAGGATGCAGGATGTTGGTCGAAGCAAAAAGTCCGTCTGCAAAACGTCCTATATGATATGAGCAAATGACACAGTATTGAGCAGGAGGATGCAGGATGTTGGTCGAAGCAAAAAGTCCGTCTGCAAAACGTCCTATATGATATGAGCAAATGAGCAAATGACACAGTATTGAGCAGGAGGATGCAGGATGTTGGTCGAAGCAGTTAGCAGGTTGGCAGAGTCAACATTTGCAGAATATCGCATCGCACATCCGTATTAAATTTAAAACACGCGATATTCGCTGATTTACGAGCATGTTTTTGATTACCATTGTCATGTAAGATTGCAGCTCCCGTCCAATAATGAGTTTTCAATTTTAGGTCATCAGGGATAAGTTCTAGGAAAATTATTTAGATTTTTGTCTAACTTTAGAGTACTATGGTTTGTTTTAATATTTTCCTATGTCCATGTCTATGTCTATGTCTATGTCTATGTCTATGTCTAAGATCTTCATTATAGCCTAATATTTACACGATTTTCCTTGGCTGCCATAAGAGAACATGGAGGAGGTAACTCCATGTAGTAGGTACCTATCTAAGAAACTATAGACATGAGAAATGTTGAATATTTCGATGGATTGTGTATGGCATGATTATCAATAAGCACAAAGAAATGAAGATCTGAGACCATGTCCCGAGCAATGGGTTTTATATCTTCACAATTGTTTCCCGTGCTTTTTTCTTTCTCTACTCTGTTTTACAATTTACGGGCCCTTTCATTTGTTATTCAGGGACTTTTGCGCTCTGTCTGCTGCGCTCAAGCATTCACTTTCAATTTCATTCCGAATCCTTCTGAACTCCTGTGGTCCCGGGTTCCATGACAGATCTAATGTTGAGAAGTTGTCTACTAATAGACATTGACCCGTCATAAACTCATTGGCGCGATGATAACCAAGCTGGCGAACAGTGCGACGTTAATGCACTTGAGACGCATGCGCAGGTGCGAGTGTTGCGGGCTGCATCCACGCATGCGCTGTGAGATATGCGAGGAATGCGATGTGGGTCAGCAAGGCGACCTGCAGGGTCAAATGTTTCTGCGTCGCCGCGTGAGCAGGGTCATGCACCTGTTGAGTCCCAAGACACTGCGTTGACACTGGCCAAGGAGACCAACGTCAAAACAAACAAGAACAATTGCTCATTTCGCAGTCAATTACCTTAGGGAATAACATCCCTTTATTCACGATAAATACAAGAACATATCCAAATTATTTGAGGTAGGATTTGGATACATATCCATAGCTCAAGAATTTAAATCTATGTAATAATTAATATAATGACTACACCAGTACCTTTATGCATGTAATAGGTATGAGCTTTATTGTTGTATATTATGTGTGTAAAACTTTGGCAAAGAACTGACTTATCTGTGGACTATTGCATATACAACAATGTACTACAAAATTGATAAAATTAATGAAAGGAAATGAAGAATGTCCCAGGATAGAAATATCGCTTCTCGCAAAGCAAAAGAGTGTGCAAATGATTCTCTGGTCGCTCTCGTGTGGGCTTCTGGATGTCAATACTTTCATCTCGGGTCATCTGAGGTCCGATTCCCACGACACAACCTCTCATCATTTAACAACTTCCTTCACCTACTCAACTCTGCCCAAAAAACACCTCCACGCGAATACAATTCATACTCTTCGTTAGCGAACGAAGACATTTCAATTTCAACAAACAATTCCATTCCAAAAGCTCGCGAACTTGAAAGCTGCTTTAACTTCCTGCCGCCATCTTGGACGCCGCCATCTTGAATCAAGTTGATAAAGTAGTCAGTCTGTGTGATCCTGCGTCCATGTCATCTGATTCTATAGTTTGGATCAATGACTATGAATGGTTTTGACTGCGGGTGATAGGGTGTGGTTGAGGAATGTTGACTGCCTAAGGGGATAATACCCCTCTTTAGGCCCCCACCCCTCCCCCTCACTTATCTCATACGCCCCTCATCTACCTTATCCTGACCCCTAAAAAAATAACGGTTCGCCTTCGCCGGACAGTCCGCGCGTTTGTATACCTCGGATCAAAACCATCAACTAAATCACAGCCTTATATCGCGCTCGCATTTAATTATATGCGTTTGAAAAACTTGACATGGACACCGCATAAAGCGCATCTGCGATTGTTTATATGGGTGTCTGTGGAGAATAAGAAAAAACGCTATTCAGTTAGAAAGGTTTATTGGCAATTAGACAGAGTTTTCAATTTGGACTGTTCGCAAACTCCACCCATCCATTGCCAGGACCGAACGAATAGACATTATGCGTGATGCATTTGCACGGATAATTACTTTCAAAAATAATTGCTCGCAATCTTTATTGTAAAATCTAAATTATGGGTAGGTACTGGACGTAACATTTCTTAAAGTCAGTGTGAAAAAAACGTCCAGGTATTTCCTCTCGACGTCTGTGCAACTCTGTGAGATGATTCATTGTTGACTTAAGAAGATGATAAATAACTCAAAGATTCGCAGACATTATGACTCAATGACTCCATGACCCTAATATTGACCTACAAAAAACGATCATCAACAGTGGCGTGCCGAACCTATCTTGAGGACCGGTGCTTATTCATTTATGGGTATACCCACCCACCCCCAATGGTCAAGAACATAAAATTGGCAGAGATCGCAATGGGGTCTGGGGAGAGGACCCCCCAGTAGGTACATGCAGGTCCGGGGTACGCGTCTTTCCATACCCTAATCGAGCCCAACTCAATACAACTGTTTAGAGACTAAAGAACTGAACAAAATATTTTCTAGCAATTCAAATTATTTTGTGTCGTCCTTCTAGTGACTTCCTACTGTAAATTCTTAGTATACCTTAGGTAGTTACCTAAGCACCTAAGCACCTGGTACCTGTTTTGTAACACAAAAACACTCATTAACAACCATCTTAAATTGGTATATTGGACATACAATAAACCTAGCTGACAATATTAGAGAATCTATTCTGATCAAAAACATTCGCTGGTATTAATGCGAAGTCCAAAAGTAGGTGGTACTTTTGCGTAGGCCTATGGAGTTGACCTGAAATATTGTTCTTAATTTAATTTTCATGATTATTATAATTATTGATTAAACCCAACCTCTTCTGCTCATTTTGTTTCGCCTTGCTTATAATCAAATGCAATTTTGTCTCGTGTCCGAATTTTGTTACCAGAAATTTGTATCTCCTTATAAAGTGTTTAAATCTACTTTCCGAATAATGTTCTTTACTTTCAAACTTTCAACAATTACGTGAGTAAAACCTTCAATATTGATGAGACACCTCACTTATCTGCTTCATTATGAATGGGAGTGTTAGAATGTTTGGTTATACCGAATTGATTCGGCTTTAAATGCGCGTAAAATGCAAAAATTCAAATCAATGAGCTGGGCTCGATTAGGGTATGGAAAGACGCGTCCGGCGTGCGAGCATAGCCTCGGAAAAAATTCAATTTCAATACCAACTTTGAAGGTTTTTGGTGCATTTTAGACTTGAAAATAATGTATCATTGTTAATGTTTGATGAAGCACCTCTTAAAACTACAGAGAAACAAATAAAGTGAAGTGAATTATTTTAGTTTTAGCTCTGGGAAGTAATTTATTTAATTATTAAACGGTTTGCACCCACACAAATGCCGCGCATCGATTTTTTCTCTTTTGGTTATAGACGGGTTTACAATAAGTTTACAGGCAGGTACGATATTTTTGAAGGAAAACAGAACAGTCAGTATAATTTATATTAGAAATAAAATCAAACTGAAAATGCCGCTCAGCGAAATTTTGGGATTTTGACTACATTAGAACGAGTTTTAAATGATTTTACAGGTACGACGATTTTGAAAGAAAACTGAAAATTCATTCATGTATAAAAATCACACATAAAAAGCCGCGCAGCGAATTTTTTTTTTGGCTTCATTACAACGGATTTAAAATGATTTTACAGGTACCTACTAAGTATAATTTTGAAAGAAAACAAAAAATAATAAAAATGCATACATAAAAATGCCGCGCAGCCGGCTACCTTAGGCTACCTTAAAATGCCGGCTACCTTAGGACGGGTTTAAAGTGATATTACATTAGCAATAAAACCACACATAAAATAGCCGCGCAGCGAAATTTTTTGTTTTTGGCTACATTAGAACGGGTTTAAATGATTTAAGTGATTTAAATGATTTTGAAATGAATAAACAAAAACGCGATTTATTTATAAAAAGAAAAGCACACATAATAATGCGCTGCAGCGAATTTTTTGGTTTTCGTCTACCTAGGACAGGTTTAAAATTATTTTATATTACTCTGTTTTTTAAGGAAAACAGAAATGTTCTTAATTTATATAGGTAAGTAATAAAATTATAAATAAAATAGCCGCGCAGTGAAACTTTTTGGTTTTGGCTACATTAAAACGGGTTTTAAATAATTTTACAAGGTACTGTATATTTGATAGAAAACAAAAAAGTCATTAAAACAAAAAAAAATGCGGCGCTGCTATTTTTTGGTTTTCAACTCTACATGAGCACACGTTTAAAATGTTTTTTCAGGTAGGTACAATAATTGTGAATGATTATTTTTTGTATTAGGCTACCCAAGGGCGTATCCAGGATGAAATTTCGGGAGGGGGGGGGGCCGACATTACTAATATTTTGAAAAATGACAGTGTAAAACAGGGGGTTCGGGGGCGCCGTCCCCGAGAAAATTTTGGATCAAGGTCATTCATTTAGGTGCAATTTTGAATCGCAATGTATAGCTATTTTGGGAAATTATAAATTACAAAATATCAAAAAATTAGACTAAAGTTCGTTCACGATAAGAATATCACTGACGTTTTAGTCGATCACGTCGTTCATTGGTCAGTCACTTGAACACTGCCCTGTCAATGGCAAGACTTTCTTCTTTGTATTATTGAAATTGTATAAATTATGTCAAATACACAATTTTAATAGTAGTAAATATTATAAAAATTCAATAAAATTGATTTATTTTCATCTACAGCCGTATTATACAAATTTTTTGATTATTATATTGATATTTACATGTTTAGGTATACGTTCACTTGACTACGGTAGTACACGCCGCCATTACGGGTTGCTATTCTAATCGTGAATGAGGTTAAAGAAATGTGTGTGAATTTAAACTCAATTCTAAACAATTTGGAACGTTTTTGACATGATCTTAGATCTATCTATTTTTAAGTTTTTTTCCACATATTATTTTAAATGTGCTTATTTTCTTAGATGAAATCCTGATTTCGGGGGGGGGGGGGGGGGGGGGCCATGGCCCCCTCGGCCCACCCCTGAATACGCCCTTGCGGCTACCCAAGGACGGGTTTAAAATGATTTTGGTGCAATTAATTCAATGGATTCAATGGATTCATGTTCGTTAATTTACATCCATCATAAATTATACACAGACAAACTGTATCTCAGCGATATTTAAATTTCCTATGCTTCTTTGCTGATAATAAATACTATTTTCGATCCAGCATGCAGGAGCATGAAAGAAAATACCTACAGAAGATGATTCTCTAACCGATAAGCTGGGTTCCCATACTTCGCATCGAATTCGCTTCCGGTTCGCTTCGCTTTCGCAAAATGGCTACCTTTTAACAAAGGAAATCGTCCATGTTTACATTCGCATGTTCACTTGTTTCGATTTCGTTTCGGTCTCGTCAAAGTTAAAATTAGCTCAACTTGAACGAAACCGAAACACGGGAACATGCGATTGTAAACATGGACGATTTCCCTTGTTAAAAGGTAGCCATTTCGCGAAAGCGAAGCGAACCGGAAACGAATTCGATGTGAAGTATGGGAACCCAGCTTTATGCTGTTTTTATGATTCATCAAATCCTTTCAATAAGTACTGAAAATGGGTCAATTCAATATTATTTCATAAATATTTTAGAATCCATCCACCCACCGAACCATCAACCTGCAGTTTTTGCAACCATCCACCCACCTAGACCTACTCAACCCCTAAAATGTATCAATTGCATTAGCACTAATGTACATGTTCACTGCATACATTTATTGATAAAAAATCTTTTGTTCCCTTTCCATTATTGATATTTACAATGTTACTGTTTGCTGTGCAGCAATACGACGTATACACCCTCATCACCATGTTTGTGTGAATACATTAAGTTGTATTAGTGGAGAATGTATCACTGTTACATTATAAAATGTGTCGCAAGGTGGGTAGGTCCCCTGGCGGGGACCACCCACCCCCAAAAAATGACTGTGCTCGAGCACCAAATTTAGATAGGTTGGCACGCCACTGATCATCAATGACTCAATGATTCAAAGACTCAATGACTCGACACTCTTTTATTGACCCACAAATAATGACGAATATAATGACTCAATGACTCCATCGCTCATGCCTTATAATGGATCCTAAAAAGACAATGAACAGTTGCTAAAAGTGAAAAATTTCCTAAAAGTGGCACTGAAAAATCAGTGTTTCGGAATATTGATGGAACTGATGTTTCAATATTTTGTCCACGCGTTATGTAACTATTTTTAAGTGAAACCATGTGTGTACAAACCAAGAGGGCCACGTCGGTTTGTTGTGATCTTACAGGCGAGTCCGGGTCAGTCCACGTGAAGGTCCGGGAGACGGGACTCGAACCCACACTGCTGCATGAGCACATGTCACGTGTCTGTGCACGTGGTGAGTCCGGGTCGGTCCACGTGTGATTCATGGTCCGGGAGACGGGACTCGAACCCACACTGCTGCATGAGCACATATCACGTGTCTGTGCACGTGGCGAGTCCGGGTCGGTCCACGTGTGATTCATGGTCCGGGAGACGGGACTCGAACCCACACTCCTGCATGAGCACATGTCACGTGTCTGTGCACGTGGTGAGTCCGGGTCGGTCCACGTGTGATTCATGGTCCGGGAGACGGGACTCGAACCCACACTCCTGCATGAGCACATGTCACGTGTCTGTGCATGTGGTGAGTCCGGGTCGGTCCACGTGTGATTCATGGTCCGGGAGACGGGACTCGAACCCACACTCCTGCATGAGCACATGTCACGTGTCTGTGCACGTGGTGAGTCCGGGTCGGTCCACGTGTGATTCATGGTCCGGGAGACGGGACTCGAACCCACACTCCTGCATGAGCACATGTCACGTGTCTGTGCACGTGGTGAGTCCGGGTCGGTCCACGTGTGATTCATGGTCCGGGAGACGGGACTCGAACCCACACTCCTGCATGAGCACATGTCACGTGTCTGTGCACGTGGCGAGTCCGGGTCGGTCCACGTGTGATTCATGGTCCGGGAGACGGGACTCGAACCCACACTCCTGCATGAGCACATGTCACGTGTCTGTGCACGTGGTGAGTCCGGGTCGGTCCACGTGTGATTCATGGTCCGGGAGACGGGACTCGAACCCACACTCCTGCATGAGCACATGTCACGTGTCTGTGCACGTGGTGAGTCCGGGTCGGTCCACGTGTGATTCATGGTCCGGGAGACGGGACTCGAACCCACACTCCTGCATGAGCACATGTCACGTGTCTGTGCACGTGGTGAGTCCGGGTCGGTCCACGTGTGATTCATGGTCCGGGAGACGGGACTCGAACCCACACTCCTGCATGAGCACATGTCACGTGTCTGTGCACGTGGCGAGTCCGGGTCGGTCCACGTGTGATTCATGGTCCGGGAGACGGGACTCGAACCCACACTCCTGCATGAGCACATGTCACGTGTCTGTGCACGTGGTGAGTCCGGGTCGGTCCACGTGTGATTCATGGTCCGGGAGACGGGACTCGAACCCACACTCCTGCATGAGCACATGTCACGTGTCTGTGCACGTGGTGAGTCCGGGTCGGTCCACGTGTGATTCATGGTCCGGGAGACGGGACTCGAACCCACACTGCTGCATGAGCACATGTCACGTGTCTGTGCACGTGGTGAGTCCGGGTCGGTCCACGTGTGATTCATGGTCCGGGAGACGGGACTCGAACCCACACTCCTGCATGAGCACATGTCACGTGTCTGTGCACGTGGTGAGTCCGGGTAGGTCCACGTGTTGTTCATGGTCCGGGAGACGAGACTCGTACCCACACTCCTGCATGAGCACATGTCACGTGTCTGTGCACGTGGTGAGTCCGGGTCGGTCCACGTGTGATTCATGGTCCGGGAGACGGGACTCGTACCCACACTGCTGCATGAGCACATATCACGTGTCTGTGCACGTGGTGAGTCCGGGTAGGTCCACGTGTTGTTCATGGTCCGGGAGACGGGACTCGTACCCACACTGCTGCATGAGCACATGTCACGTGTCTGTGCACGTGGCGAGTCCGGGTCGGTCCACGTGTGATTCATGGTCCGGGAGACGGGACTCGAACCCACACTCCTGCATGAGCACATGTTACGTGTCTGTGCACGTGGTGAGTCCGGGTCGGTCCACGTGTGATTCATGGTCCGGGAGACGGGACTCGAACCCACACTCCTGCATGAGCACATGTCTCGTGTCTGTGCACGTGGTGAGTCCGGGTCGGTCCACGTGTGATTCATGGTCCGGGAGACGGGACTCGTACCCACACTGCTGCATGAGCTCATATCACGTGTCTGTGCACGTGGCGAGTCCGGGTCGGTCCACGTGTGATTCATGGTCCGGGAGACGGGACTCGAACCTACACTCCTGCATGAGCACATGTCACGTGTCTGTGCACGTGGTGAGTCCGGGTCGGTCCACGTGTGATTCATGGTCCGGGAGACGGGACTCGAACCCACACTCCTGCATGAGCACATGTCACGTGTCTGTGCACGTGGTGAGTCCGGGTCGGTCCACGTGTGATTCATGGTCCGGGAGACGGGACTCGAACCCACACTCCTGCATGAGCACATGTCACGTGTCTGTGCACGTGGTGAGTCCGGGTCGGTCCACGTGTGATTCATGGTCCGGGAGACGAGACTCGTACCCACACTCCTGCATGAGCACATGTCACGTGTCTGTGCACGTGGTGAGTCCGGGTCGGTCCACGTGTGATTCATGGTCCGGGAGACGGGACTCGAACCCACACTGCTGCATGAGCACATATCACGTGTCTGTGCACGTGGCGAGTCCGGGTCGGTCCACGTGTGATTCATGGTCCGGGAGACGGGACTCGAACCCACACTCCTGCATGAGCACATGTCACGTGTCTGTGCACGTGGTGAGTCCGGGTCGGTCCACGTGTGATTCATGGTCCGGGAGACGGGACTCGTACCCACACTGCTGCATGAGCACATATCACGTGTCTGTGCACGTGGCGAGTCCGGGTCGGTCCACGTGTGATTCATGGTCCGGGAGACGGGACTCGAACCCACACTCCTGCATGAGCACATGTCACGTGTCTGTGCACGTGGTGAGTCCGGGTCGGTCCACGTTTGATTCATGGTCCGGGAGACGGGACTCGAACCCACACTGCTGCATGAGCACATGTCACGTGTCTGTGCACGTGGTGAGTCCGGGTCGGTCCACGTGTGATTCATGGTCCGGGAGACGGGACTCGAACCCACACTCCTGCATGAGCACATGACACGTGCCTGTGCACCAAGTACATCTGAACTGAACGCACTCAGAACAAAGTACAATCAGTACAAGTTGATATCGAGAAAGACAGTATTTTCGAGTGGAATCCATCTTTACGATCTACAAATCGTCTTTTCTTCCTAATTTCAACCGTCATTCTTTGCTCCCAGACTCTGAGATAGAAGGACCGATATCCATTTCAATGATTCTTGCTGTGAGCCTTCACCCAATCATATTTGTAGAAGTGACCAGTAATTTATTAAGAAAATACTTATCATCAATATACCTTTATTACATGATTCTAAAAGTGTGCAATACGAAATCGAAGATATGGACATCGTACCTTCTCCACTATAAGGTACAGATTTTCGGAAATGAAAACCACAATTTACACAAACTACAAGTAAAGCAAGTTGTATCAACTCGGGAAGCCCAGGTTCGACACAAACGGCCGACATCTCCTTTAAATGATTGACGTAACTTAGGAATAAGAAGAGACGTCCTTTGATCATCTCTTTCTTCGTCATCACATCATCATCATCATTCCACCAACGCTATTAGCGTACAGGTGCATGACAAAAAGTAATTCTTGGAATATATTGAATCCCACTGTTTATTGATTCACATCTGAAACCCTGTGTGTGAAAACATCGATGACCACGCCACTAGCGGGAATGATCAACAGCTGATTACCTGCAGAGATTCGCTTCACTCGTCAAGTGCTCGCTTCACTCGCCTCGCACAAGCACACAAATGCAGCGACTCGGAATCGGTGCAAATTCTACATCCGAAGTTTACAATCCATAAAAATATAATTGTGGTTTACTTCTGAATAATGAATTTTAACACAAAGTCAATGACTTGGTCGGTTCGTAAAGTTTGTAAGAATAATGTTGAATGCCTTTTTAGTTTTCGTTGAATTACATTTGTTGGTGGAGCAGATTTTTGAGGCGATGCGAATATTCTGAATTAGATTTCAGAATTAAAAGAACAGAGAGGTTCCTTTATAATAACTAAGGGGTTGCAGGGTTTTGTCATAGGAATGAAGATAGTATTGAAGATATTGAAGATAGTGTAATAATTTTAAAGAATACAACCTTTTTTTTTAGAGGAAGACTGTCATTCAAAAATATAAGGTTACCTGTTAAATAAGAAAGAAAAAAATAGTAAATGTGATGAGTATGTACAGTAATATTGCAACAACACTGCACTCCAAATTTGAGCTGGGGGGTAAAAGTGGATCTTCAATCAAGAATATAATATGTTGGCATCATACTATGAGGAGAGGGGCGATGTTGATGGTGTTGTGGTAAGTTTCATTAAAATTGAAGTACTATTGGTATTTGCATTTGGTAAGCATCAACATCAACTGGAATAATTATACAGTGCAAGAAAGAATTACAAGAATTCGTCAAAAAGTCTTAAAACTTACGAAAAGTACCAAAAGAGCAAAAAGGTAAAACATGAATAATGATTTTAAAAAAGCAGTTTTGGGTTTAATTTATTAACTTTTCATTATAAAACAGAGCAAAATGAAAATATATCCTATGTTTGAATTGAAATTGAAGTTATTTAGCTGATTTCAATTTAACGCAAGTTAAAAAAGTGTAACACAGGGCATCTCATTAACTACCTAAGTAAGTACGTAGTAATTATCATTGCAGGAAGTGGTCATTTCCATTAATTCGATGAATTAAACAGCGAAAAAGCGTAAAATCTCTTGTGTCCATGTCAACTGTGCTGATGAAAGAAACCAATGAATGTCCTCTCCTCCACGCAGCCACTCAGCATGCCATGTACCAATGTATGGCCAGAGATCTTATCTCAATGCTTAACACCTTGTCTTGTTGGACTAGCGGACAACAGAGATGACAAATGGAATTGGAAGGATATGATCTTCATTCTGCTTCTAGTTCGGCCTATTGTCATCCATTGTGGAGCCGAAGTCGAGTCATGCAGAGCAACAAAAACAAGCAATCATTACTTGTTTGTTGGCTTCAAGACCTGTCAAAGTAGAGATCGAAGTGAGTGTCAGTGGCGCGATCTCTCGGGATTACTTCAAGCTAGTTAGTGAGTTCTTTGGCTCAGTCGGTGGCGCAGTCATTAGAGCGGACCGAGAGTTTTCATGCAACTTTTATTCGCACAATTAAGATCAGCTCTGCACCCTAGTGGTGGAGATGTGGTACTAGAGGAAGGGTGTAACGAGGGTGTACACGAGGAGCTAGGGAGAGAAGGGCTCTTTGGCTCTTCAACATTGCGCATGCGCTGTCGCTGAGCCATCGTGCCAAGAAGGGATATTTGAATGTAAATACCGCGAAATAAATAATTGGAATGAAACTACATAATGCATTTTATGAATATCAATTTCGAAACAAATAATAACTATGAATAATGAAATAAGATAGAAAAATTAAAGCAATTGATAAAATACTGTAAGTTTCGTAAATAAATAGTAGGTAGGCAAGGTAATGAATTTAATAAGTGGAAGTTGAACAATTTAGGGTGATACCTTCATGCAACACGAACAGATAATATCATAAAAGTGTGATTTATTACTAGGAAAACGCTCATTGTAACGCGTTGATAAGCGAGCACTGATACGTGCTATACTCTAATACCACATGTAACACTTGAAATACATTGTAATATAACGAATATATTTTACTCTGGCAAAGGACCCCTGTCTCTCATTTGAATTAAAGGAGAACAACCTTTTTAGTAATGTTTGGGGGCTGACTGGTCAAGACTTGGGTAATAAACTCAGCAGGGTGTCGCACCCAAATTGGCCATAAATAAAAATAATCAACTTTTTGATTTGAATATTGCTGAAAAAACATTCCAGGACAAAATTAGAATAATATTAGTTAATGTTCAAAATTTCATCTCGATTGGTCAATCGGTGCGGCCAATATGGCGCGAACAAAAAAAAACACACAGAGAAAGAGGCATAAGAGTCCCGTAGTAACTCACGCTACGCTCGCTTAATTAGATCAACTTCAAACTTGAACTAGGTAATAAGAAATCATCTAGCAACACTCATAACAATTCCAAAATAATATATTATTACCAAAGGAAGGCAAAAATAAGAGATTTTGAAAGAAGTGCAATTGTTCCAGTAATTGACACCCCAAAATTATATCAAAATTATTGAAAATAGTACAAAAAATTTACTCTATGTTGAAACTACAGTGCCTTCTGCACAATTATCATCACTCTTTGTTTTAAAATTGGTATGGATAATAAGTCAGTAAATATAATAAATTCAACAGAAATGTCTCCCTTGGCTGTAAATGCCTTGTACAATATTATCATGCTATTGATGAAATAGAATGGATCAAGCAAAAAATTCAAATGATTAACATAGATAAAGATTGATTAACGTATGCCCTTCCCCCCCCCCATACCATAGTCATATGTAATAGGTCCATTTTAATTTGAACCTTTTCATCATAACATGCTTTCTTGATGGATGTTTTGGAGGGTTTTATTTTCCTCATGGTGGAAAACCTCGTTTTCCTCGTGGTCTTCTCTGTTGCTCCACATTCTTGTTAGCCAGTAATTTACAGTAATTTAATTAAATTGTAATTATTCATTGTGGAATATAAAAAATAAATATTTTATTGTTTCAATGCCATAACAATTAACAGCATAGATTATATTTTTAAATATTTTTTTAAAAGTTTTACACCGTAAAAATGACTTTTTAATTAGTCAATAAAAATAAAAAATAATTAAAAAATAAAAAAAAACATTGAAAAAAATTGATTGTTTTTTATATTATTTTCAAGTGATTTTCTTTTAGGAAAATAAATTTCACCAAAATCCGTGCAAATAAAATATGAAAATAAAATATAATTTTTCTCGGAGGTTAAATTGTAGCGTAATAATCGTTCAATCATGTAATGCATCAGCCAATCAGAGGACAGGAAATGGTCCAACGGCCCAATCGGGCTACAGTATAAGCCGTATTTGCTTCATACGGAAAGTTATTTTATAATTATTTAGACACAAAAAATACATTTCTGAGGTGACAGATCGAAAAAGCATAATCTTTTCAATACTCATTACAATTTTTATGGTTCTATGTTAAATAGTGTATGAAGTAGAGGTATCTAAACTCTACAGGTGCCTTATGGAGAATTGAATGCGTACACCCTTCCTCAAGTACACATTTCTACCACCAGAGTGCAGAGCGGAAGCTTGATTTAGCGAATTACTTGGAAAACGCTCTGTGTAACGCGGTGATAAGTGAACCTTCGTATTGGAAGCGAATTAATAAGGGTGTGAAATTTGCTTTTCTACAGAATTTGGAATAATGATTTTTAGTAATGAATTTGGAGATTGAAGATTTGAAGAAAATCTAACGAAATGCGCCAAAGGAGCAGTGATAAGATATTCGACATTTATGTCAATAAAATTGTAAAATAATTCAAAGGAAGCATTAAATGTCGGAAACACTTGAGTTTCTTCACTAATTTGTCTGAAAATAGACAAAAAAAACCCACCAAAAGTGTTGGTCCCAATGACCATACAAAATTTGAAATTGATCAGTCTAAGGGCGTCCTTTTTCATTTTCAAAAATTTACATGACCTATTCAAAAACTAGACACGACACGAGCCCACTCTAATGACATTAGTATGCATGTAAAATACAGATCGATCGGGCAGTGCAGTCCTAAACAAATTCAGGCAAAAAAAGAGAAAGAGCCAAAAGAGTACTTTCGCTACACTCAAAGTATTTTCTCAGGTTATGGGAAATACATTTTGATGATATAAGATTGGATATGGTTTTAAAATCTTGAATGTATCTGAAGACAAATGCAGCACCTTGATCTATTTTTCCTACGTGCTTATTTGTCAATCTAGTTTATGATCAAACAACATGCACAACAACAAATGCGGTTGGCGTCAGAGAATACGTTATTTCCTATGTATTGTGAAGTTCTAGAGCATTAACACAATACGCGTGCTTCCTATGCACAACATAGCAATTGAACAGCTCAACAGTTCTTATTCTTTGATTCGTATTGATTGTCCTATCGACACATATAGTTACTCAACTACACGTGCTACCTGTACATTGCAGAAGACTGGGATTTACAGAAGAACCCCCTCTGTGTAACGCGTTGATAAGCTAGCACCGAAACGGGCAACACCTCGATAGGAAATTCCAATAAGCTAATTAAAAGCATATCACGTGCTACGAATCAATATCAAATAAATACCCATTATTCTGCTCTTCACTGCAACTTTGTTAAGACACTCTGGAGCACCGTGCCATAATTTTATAATAGAAGTTTTTGTTGCTACGATACCATCTGCAAAACTAACAAAAAAATAAATTTTCTGATGTAACCAAAGGATCGATCTTGCTAAATCTCATAAGGTAACCGAACGGGATAGTAATATATATATTTCTAAAGAATTTACCTGATTTTACCTGAATTGGAAGTTTCTAATGGAGCAGTATTGGGAAACGAACTTTTAAAAAGAAAGTGAGGCGATTTTCTTTCTATTTTATGTATGGAGCGTCCTTAAAATATTTATTTTTGTACTTAACAACTTTTATCAAAGTTCGTTCTACTTGTTAATATTTAAAGGAATATAATTACAGTCTATTTCAAAACAAATAATTCATTAAGATACGAACTTCACACGAGGATATTCAAACGTGCAACTAAAGTGCGGCATTTTAAAACACATTTTTCACTTCATTATTTTTGTACGCAAGATAAAATCTTAATTAATTTTCATTATCTTGTATTCCACTATCTTCAACTCTAATTGGGAAGTCTCCTCCAAATTAGATTTCAGATAATTGTTATGACAGTTGAGATGTGGCTGAACTCAGATGTCCTATTATTTTTGTTGTGGGGTGAATAGTTTTTCGAATTGCCATGGCAACAAAGTCTTCACCATGGTAACAAATTGTTTACGCTATAAATTTAAATTGGTCAATTTCAATTTCTAGCCGAAATATCAAAATTAGTGGATTCGATATCAACGATAACCCCAAGAAATGTGTGTGTGTGTGTGTGTGTTTTTTAGGAGTACTATATTAGTTCCATTTATTGAAATAAATGAAACTTTTAAATAGTTCGTTTAAAAAGGAACTTCCGATCACTTGGAATGGGGTAACTTGACATCACTTCCCAAGTGACATTCTTCCCAATTTAGGGGTCAATTGTGCAAATTGTGATGCAAGCGTGAAAATTTGTGTACTTACTAATTCGACCATGAGAAATCCAAAACTTTATGGCCGCAAGCTGAATTCCTGCAACTTTTCGAATAATTAATGAAGGCACTAATTTATTTGAAAATGTCCAATAACACGCTCTTTTCAAGTCATTACACACAGAATTCACACAGAATACAGAATTCAAGTGCCTTGATTCAATCAGAGACTTCTAGATTTTCTTTTCTTTCTTTATGAATGAACATCCAAATTAAGGATTTCAAGATCGATTTTAAAATCTTAATTATTTAATTGCAGTCTGAATTAATCAGAATTTACATCAATGAAAGGATGGTTTATATTTAAAATAGTCTTGGCCAAACAAAAATTGATCGTTCAATAAATCTGATAGGCTGATAAATGTAAGATCGCACCATCAGAAGTCAGTCTAAGCGATCTCATTGTCTCACTCTAGTAGGTGACCTTACATTTCAATGATAATAACAAGCTTTGATTGGTTATGGGACATGACCAGCAGTCATTCAAATTTGTTCAACGATCAATTTTTGTTTGGCCAAGTGTACAATCTGTTTTAGGAGTAGTTACCACCCTTGCAGCATAGGCATTCAGCAATACAGCAAGAGTATTAAAGTCACGGACAACAAGGGGTAGTTATTTGGGATGGGTTGGGGAGACTTTGTTGATAACCGATATTGCGGCAATGAACTAATCAATAACTACTTCCCATCCCACAGATATTATTTCTTCCATGCAGTGATCATACCTATATTTACTCTAGAGTCTGTTTACTATTTACAAAGAGCAGGTTGTTATCACATTCACGGAAAAATCGTAAATCCATTTCTAGAATAAAACGCGATCGCTCTGTAATTGTCTTCGTCTGAGGAATCACTCAATGCATAAGACAGGACATTTTAAACTTGATTTTTCAAACAATGCCTCGTGAATTTAAAAGACATAATTCAAATTTAATTTCAAAACCATAAAAAATTATAACAGGTTTCTATAACATCTGCATACCTAGTCTTCAATAATTTTTTTAAATTTATTTAATGGGTAACAATGCATTTGATATATACTTTTATACGAATCGAATGCGTTAAACTTATTCGAGTATGTGAGTAATTAGAGTAATTATTGTAAAATGATGATAAAGTAGAGAAATGGGTTACGTCTTTTTAGCGAAACTTTTTTTGGCGACTACACTTTGGCAAAGAAATTTTGGGCCGATGACATGTTTCGCAATTTATACCTTTTGGAAATTTTTTATTAACAGAGACAGGTAGATGAGTTAGCTTCTAAAATTTTAAAATGGAATAGTTTTTTGATATTGTAAACCATTTAAGGCCCATTTAGATTTTGCAATTTTACCATCTCAACTATACTTTTCTGAATCATAAGAATTAAATATGTTTCCCACCGTAAATCAATGCTACTACTTTTGTGTTCAATTGATATAAAGTAGGTAATCGTCTATTTGTAATGCGGTCTGAGAAAACTAACCATTGGTGTAAATTGAGATTTCGTTTAATAAGTTCATTTTATTGAGAATATTTTCTCGGTCATTAAAAAAACGTTTACATATCAAAAATTGCCAAAGATACAATGTTTCACCTAAAAACACAATATCATGTCTCTCCAGAGCTAAGTGCTCTTATTTGCTTACAACTGTCACGTAACCTTAATTGCCTCAGCTATTTGGTTATAATTGAAAAAGCTGATCGGTAATTTTCAAAAGAGTTGTAGATTTGCCTCCCACCACTTTCGTATTTTTGTATTGGCTTAATTTAGCCAATTTACCTATGCCCTGACTTATTTTCAAATTTTTCTCGGTATATATTTGAGCATCAATGTCCCTAAAAATTGCAACTTTTTATGCATTTTGTGATTTTTCAATACTTGATGTGTTGAAAGCACAGATTTGCCTATATGTCCCAGCCCCTGTATGTATCCTAAGAAAATAATGTTTAGCTTAATTTTGAATTAATGTTATGACTATGGTCATTAAAACACTACAGAAATTCATATCTCTTTTTACATGACAATGTAAATATAAAATAATACATTTCAGCTAGAAATTATGAGTTTCAAGTGTGTCCCACAAAAGCTGTCTTCTTGTAACCTGTATTTACATTTTTATTAATTTTGTGTTGATAGTCATGGAGTTTTATTGCCATTATGTTTCCTCAATCACACTATTTCCAATTTATTTCACGGAGCTTCTCCACTTTCAACAAGGTGTTTTGAAGAAATTCTGTGCTCGAGCGTGTTTAATCTCCGTCCACTTTGTAACGGATGAAAGTAATTGCAATCCTGCAATATTTAATTGAATTATTTCAGAATATTGCACATTTTCATGTTTGCAATGAAATATTCAAAATTAAATTCTTAGTTTTTATTATTTTGCTTGGAATTTTGCAAGTTCCTTTTGTCCATTTTGTAACAAGGCAACTTTGTAACGATCTACTTTTAAAAAGTGGACTAATTTGGATAAATAATAAAGCAAATGCATCAAAAGAAGCCGATGACATATGCAGAATGCAGGTTTTGCAGTTCAGTCAATGCGTTTGCACATACTTGCACATACATGATGTGTTTGCACAAGTATAATAATCTGTTAACTTTGGGACACTGATCCATTTAGTAACACATGTCCACTTTGTAACGCATATGAAAGCTGTGTATTTTTTTAGGTAATAAAATGAATATCGGAAAATAAACATAGTAGAATTTGTTAAATCAAGGTCATAGTAGTTAGAAATGTAACTTATTATTTTTAAAACTTACTCATTCCCTTAATTTTTTTTTAGGTTTCGTTACAAAAAGAACAATTTGAGTGTTTCAATTTATTAATTTATAAATTTTTATAAGTTCGCTGCTGAATGTTGTTTCATATATGCAGTACTCCAAACTAACTTACTATACCGAGAGATTGAATTTAAATAAAAAAAAATCTTATTAAAAAAAGTATCAAATCTACAACATTTTTGAAAACGATCCGGATGAATTGAGAGTGTCTGGACTTTAATATAATATGGAAAACCAGTGTTTTTTGAGATAACATCGTTTAAAATACTTGTTTATATGCAAATCAATTTGTATACTAGTTCAAACTGCTGCTTCTTTTTCTACGAATAAGTAACAAAGCTTACAGTAAAAAAAAATATAATAAAATTAAAAATAATTGTTATTACTTTTGTTTTCCGATTGTAAGTTACGATGTAAGTTTACGATGGCAATACTGAATAAAAGAAGGTGTTAACATTAATCAAACTAGTAATGAGCTCTACACGATTTGGATGGAAACGATTCAAGATCAGATAAGAAGATAAGAAGGTGGAAAATAGCTTGTCAATGTGAAATTTAAGCTATTTTTAACCTTCTTATCTTCTTATCTGATCTTGAATCGTTTCCATCCAAATCTTGTAGATATCATTACTAGTTTGATTAATGTTAACACCTTCTTTATTCAGGATTTACGAGTTTATGTATAATTTGTATGATGACATTTTCGTCTTCATATCTTCGTGTAGGTATGGATGCCGGCCGGAATGTCCGGAAAACATAAGATTTTGTGCTGTTTTACGTAGAGTTGAATTTTGTAAACAAAAAAACTTAAAATCTTCATTTCAAAGCGTCACAAAAACAAAAAATCCATGCGGGGCAAGGTGGGACCACCCAAAGTGTCAACTTTATGTGTTTCAACAAAATACACCTCAAAACGTTTCAAAATTGATTTCAAAATGTCAAAAAACCTAAAAAAACCGCCAGCAGTGTGAGGGGCCGCACCCCCCCCCCCCCTTAATCCATGGACAATCGTTTTCCTTGCTTTGGCCCCCCCTCCCCCCTCTGGCTGAAATCCTGCCAACGCCCATGTTTTTGTGAAATGATCTTTGGAATTTTTTAGGCCCAATGTAAAATTTTGTCTTGTTTGAATTTGTAAGATTTCGATGTGTCACTATTAATCCATCCGATCAGGTGGTTACCGGGGGGGGGGGGGGGGGGATCAGGTGGGGGGAGGGTAATTTTCTCCTGAAGATCACTGAATAGTAGAGGAAAACTCGTTATGTCTAATAAAATTATTTTGTCGGCCGTTCAAGGCATTATTTATAAAATTAAAATAGTGTATTACGCATTATAACTTTGATTAGCGATAACTAGAAACTACCTATTTCAACATAAGGTTCCTTTCCTCAGACCACATCACATTACTGTTTGGAAAGTATTATTTACGTCGAGCCAATGACTCGTGCTATTCGGATTGATTTGTTTACATCATTATCGATCGGTTGTGGTTCCCAAAGTATATAGCTAATAGGCAACATACATACTGCGATGTATGTAAAGTTGTCGAACCTGCAGGCGCAAGCAAGGGGATGTGCCCTGAGGTGCCAGAACTAAGTCTGGGAGGCGACTGTACATACTATTCAATTTAAATTTTTCCAAATAGTCGCCAATTTCTTGTGTTATTAGACAATTAATTGTTTCATTTCATAACTTATAATTACTCCGAAAGTTGGAGCCCCACATTTTTTGATTTCATACTGTATGAACTGTAGTCATACTGTAGTTCATACTGTATTTTCATACTGTATCACAATTTGCAAAATTGTTGGAAGAATAGACACTTTAAGAGCTATTTTATTAATGCCATCAGTTTTGATGGCGCAACACTAGAAAAACCTGCCATACAAATGAATGAACTGTACCGATACAATTTTCTCTCGCACGTATTAGCAAAGCACATTGTTCTCTTCCACTTCATCAGTTGAAGGATATCAGTTGTGTTCTTGTTTAATAGCCTCTACGATACGATATAAGTACTGACGGCGATCATGATGGATGAATTCCTGGACCAAAGATGCTGACTGTCGTCTTTATCACGCTGATAGCGTCGGTCTACGCAGCACCCTGCTTTGTAAGTAGCAATATCTCTGTACTTCAATCAAACGTAGTTCGTTTTTACTTTTGTAGAACATTTAATCATTATTGTATTTTTGCCACAAAAGGTGAAAGTGAGAAATTTGATAGAGCTGAAATTGAATAAAAATGCTAGAAAATATTCTTTATATGTGCCGATATGTTGGAAAATTTTTATATGTTTTATTATTAAATTGTTAGAATACGAAATGACTTGCATATTCAGCAATTCTCAAATAGGCTCCATGATTTATTTACTTATTTATTTGAAGAGAAATTAACACCTAGAACTTTTTGGACACACTTTGTCAATAATTTTGTAAAAAATACACTTTGTCGTTGAATTGTATACAATTATCACATGGAACTTTTGCGTAATATTATGGAAAATACTGTGAACATTTTCATTCATTTCGTGTGGATTTCAGAGTGTATGAATTCCTTATGACATTCCTCTCAGATTTTGTGGTCGAGTTTTCAGGTCGATTTTCGGGTAGCGTGTGTCACCACGCTACCCTAGGCCCTTTGTAATCGTCTTACAATGTCGTTATGAATGATTATATCTCAGAGAACTTGGGATTAAATTGTGTAAAACACTCCACTGAATCATTGACGTACACTGAGACTGAATCAGGCAAATTCTGAGTCGGGTGACTAAATTTTAATGTTTTGAGGTGTTTGCCAAATTTCACCGAAATTAAATATTGTGACAACGAAAGATTATTCAATCACAATTTTGAAGATTTACCTTGTTTACAAATGGTAATCGTAATGATTGAAAATAAATCCTAGTCAGATTGCGATTGTCATTTCTTTAAAACAAGGTACCTAGTTTCCCTATCCGCTTCCCTATCCAGATCGTGATTGCATATGATTGGTACTGTTGTCTAGATGTCTAGTGATGTCTAGGCCGCTTCCCTATCCAGATCGTGATTGCATATGATTGGTACTGTTGTCTAGATGTCTAGTGATGTCTAGGCCGCTTCCCTATCCAGATCGTGATTGCATATGATTGGTACTGTTGTCTAGATGTCTAGTGATGTCTAGGCCGCTTCCCTATCCAGATCGTGATTGCATATGATTGGTACTGTTGTCTAGATGTCTAGTGATGTCTAGGCCGCTTCCCTATCCAGATCGTGATTGCATATGATTGGTACTGTTGTCTAGATGTCTAGTGATGTCTAGGCCGCTTCCCTATCCAGATCGTGATTGCATATGATTGGTACTGTTGTCTAGATGTCTAGTGATGTCTAGGCCGCTTCCATATCCAGATCGTGATTGCATATGATTGGTACTGTTGTCTAGATGTCCAGTGATGTCTAGGCCGCTTCCCTATCCAGATCGTGATTGCATATGATTGGTACTGTTGTCTAGATGTCTAGTGATGTCTAGGCCGCTTCCCTATCCAGATCGTGATTGCATATGATTGGTACTGTTGTCTAGATGTCTAGTGATGTCTAGGCCGCTTCCATATCCAGATCGTGATTGCATATGATTGGTACTGTTGTCTAGATGTCCAGTGATGTCTAGGCCGCTTCCCTATCCAGATCGTGATTGCATATGATTGGTACTGTTGTCTAGATGTCTAGTGATGTCTAGGCCGCTTCCATATCCAGATCGTGATTGCAGATGATTGGTACTGTTGTCTAGATGTCTAGTGATGTCTAGGCCGCTTCCCTATCCAGATCGTGATTGCATATGATTGGTACTGTTGTCTAGATGTCTAGTGATGTCTAGGCCGCTTCCCTATCCAGATCATGATTGCATATGATTGGTACTGTTGTCTAGATGTCTAGTGATGTCTAGGCCGCTTCCCTATCCAGATCGTGATTGCATATGATTGGTACTGTTGTCTAGATGTCTAGTGATGTCTAGGCCGCTTCCCTATCCAGATCGTGATTGCATATGATTGGTACTGTTGTCTAGATGTCTAGTGATGTCTAGGCCGCTTCCCTATCCAGATCATGATTGCATATGATTGGTACTGTTGTCTAGATGTCTAGTGATGTCTAGGCCGCTTCCCTATCCAGATCGTGATTGCATATGATTGGTACTGTTGTCTAGATGTCTAGTGATGTCTAGGCCGCTTCCCTATCCAGATCGTGATTGCATATGATTCGTACTGTTGTCTAGATGTCTAGTGATGTCTAGGCCGCTTCCCTATCCAGATCGTGATTGCATATGATTGGTACTGTTGTCTAGATGTCTAGTGATGTCTAGGCCGCTTCCCTATCCAGATCGTGATTGCAGATGATTGGTACTGTTGTCTAGATGTCTAGTGATGTCTAGGCCGCTTCCCTATCCAGATCGTGATTGCATATGATTGGTACTGTTGTCTAGATGTCTAGTGATGTCTAGGCCGCTTCCCTATCCAGATCGTGATTGCATATGATTGGTACTGTTGTCTAGATGTCTAGTGATGTCTAGGCCGCTTCCCTATCCAGATCGTGATTGCATATGATTGGTACTGTTGTCTAGATGTCTAGTGATGTCTAGGCCGCTTCCCTATCCAGATCGTGATTGCATATGATTGGTACTGTTGTCTAGATGTCTAGTGATGTCTAGGCCGCTTCCCTATCCAGATCGTGATTGCATATGATTGGTACTGTTGTCTAGATGTCTAGTGATGTCTAGGCCGCTTCCCTATCCAGATCGTGATTGCATATGATTGGTACTGTTGTCTAGATGTCTAGTGATGTCTAGGCCGCTTCCCTATCCAGATCGTGATTGCATATGATTGGTACTGTTGTCTAGATGTCTAGTGATGTCTAGGCCGCTTCCCTATCCAGATCGTGATTGCATATGATTGGTACTGTTGTCTAGATGTCTAGTGATGTCTAGGCCGCTTCCATATCCAGATCGTGATTGCATATGATTGGTACTGTTGTCTAGATGTCTAGTGATGTCTAGGCCGCTTCCCTATCCAGATCGTGATTGCATATGATTGGTACTGTTGTCTAGATGTCTAGTGATGTCTAGGCCGCTTCCATATCCAGATCGTGATTGCATATGATTGGTACTGTTGTCTAGATGTCTAGTGATGTCTAGGCCGCTTCCCTATCCAGATCGTGATTGCATATGATTGGTACTGTTGTCTAGATGTCTAGTGATGTCTAGGCCGCTTCCATATCCAGATCGTGATTGCATATGATTGGTACTGTTGTCTAGATGTCTAGTGATGTCTAGGCCGCTTCCCTATCCAGATCGTGATTGCATATGATTGGTACTGTTGTCTAGATGTCTAGTGATGTCTAGGCCGCTTCCATATCCAGATCGTGATTGCATATGATTGGTACTGTTGTCTAGATGTCTAGTGATGTCTAGGCCGCTTCCCTATCCAGATCGTGATTGCATATGATTGGTACTGTTGTCTAGATGTCTAGTGATGTCTAGGCCGCTTCCATATCCAGATCGTGATTGCATATGATTGGTACTGTTGTCTAGATGTCTAGTGATGTCTAGGCCGCTTCCCTATCCAGATCGTGATTGCAGATGATTCGTACTGTTGTCTAGATGTCTAGTGATGTCTAGGCCGCTTCCCTATCCAGATCGTGATTGCATATGATTGGTACTGTTGTCTAGATGTCTAGTGATGTCTAGGCCGCTTCCCTATCCAGATCGTGATTGCATATGATTCGTACTGTTGTCTAGATGTCTAGTGATGTCTAGGCCGCTTCCCTATCCAGATCGTGATTGCATATGATTGGTACTGTTGTCTAGATGTCTAGTGATGTCTAGGCCGCTTCCCTATCCAGATCGTGATTGCATATGATTGGTACTGTTGTCTAGATGTCTAGTGATGTCTAGGCCGCTTCCCTATCCAGATCGTGATTGCATATGATTGGTACTGTTGTCTAGATGTCTAGTGATGTCTAGGCCGCTTCCCTATCCAGATCGTGATTGCATATGATTGGTACTGTTGTCTAGATGTCTAGTGATGTCTAGGCCGCTTCCCTATCCAGATCGTGATTGCATATGATTGGTACTGTTGTCTAGATGTCTAGTGATGTCTAGGCCGCTTCCCTATCCAGATCGTGATTGCATATGATTGGTACTGTTGTCTAGATGTCTAGTGATGTCTAGGCCGCTTCCCTATCCAGATCGTGATTGCATATGATTGGTACTGTTGTCTAGATGTCTAGTGATGTCTAGGCCGCTTCCCTATCCAGATCGTGATTGCATATGATTGGTACTGTTGTCTAGATGTCTAGTGATGTCTAGGCCGCTTCCCTATCCAGATCGTGATTGCATATGATTGGTACTGTTGTCTAGATGTCTAGTGATGTCTAGGCCGCTTCCCTATCCAGATCGTGATTGCATATGATTGGTACTGTTGTCTAGATGTCTAGTGATGTCTAGGCCGCTTCCCTATCCAGATCGTGATTGCATATGATTGGTACTGTTGTCTAGATGTCTAGTGATGTCTAGGCCGCTTCCATATCCAGATCGTGATTGCATATGATTGGTACTGTTGTCTAGATGTCTAGTGATGTCTAGGCCGCTTCCCTATCCAGATCGTGATTGCAGATGATTCGTACTGTTGTCTAGATGTCTAGTGATGTCTAGGCCGCTTCCCTATCCAGATCGTGATTGCATATGATTGGTACTGTTGTCTAGATGTCTAGTGATGTCTAGGCCGCTTCCCTATCCAGATCGTGATTGCATATGATTCGTACTGTTGTCTAGATGTCTAGTGATGTCTAGGCCGCTTCCCTATCCAGATCGTGATTGCATATGATTGGTACTGTTGTCTAGATGTCTAGTGATGTCTAGGCCGCTTCCCTATCCAGATCGTGATTGCATATGATTGGTACTGTTGTCTAGATGTCTAGTGATGTCTAGGCCGCTTCCCTATCCAGATCGTGATTGCATATGATTGGTACTGTTGTCTAGATGTCTAGTGATGTCTAGGCCGCTTCCCTATCCAGATCGTGATTGCATATGATTCGTACTGTTGTCTAGATGTCTAGTGATGTCTAGGCCGCTTCCCTATCCAGATCGTGATTGCATATGATTGGTACTGTTGTCTAGATGTCTAGTGATGTCTAGGCCGCTTCCCTATCCAGATCGTGATTGCAGATGATTGGTACTGTTGTCTAGATGTCTAGTGATGTCTAGGCCGCTTCCCTATCCAGATCGTGATTGCATATGATTGGTACTGTTGTCTAGATGTCTAGTGATGTCTAGGCCGCTTCCCTATCCAGATCGTGATTGCATATGATTGGTACTGTTGTCTAGATGTCTAGTGATGTCTAGGCCGCTTCCCTATCCAGATCGTGATTGCATATGATTGGTACTGTTGTCTAGATGTCTAGTGATGTCTAGGCCGCTTCCCTATCCAGATCGTGATTGCATATGATTGGTACTGTTGTCTAGATGTCTAGTGATGTCTAGGCCGCTTCCCTATCCAGATCGTGATTGCATATGATTGGTACTGTTGTCTAGATGTCTAGTGATGTCTAGGCCGCTTCCCTATCCAGATCGTGATTGCATATGATTGGTACTGTTGTCTAGATGTCTAGTGATGTCTAGGCCGCTTCCCTATCCAGATCGTGATTGCATATGATTGGTACTGTTGTCTAGATGTCTAGTGATGTCTAGGCCGCTTCCCTATCCAGATCGTGATTGCATATGATTGGTACTGTTGTCTAGATGTCTAGTGATGTCTAGGCCGCTTCCCTATCCAGATCGTGATTGCATATGATTGGTACTGTTGTCTAGATGTCTAGTGATGTCTAGGCCGCTTCCCTATCCAGATCGTGATTGCATATGATTGGTACTGTTGTCTAGATGTCTAGTGATGTCTAGGCCGCTTCCATATCCAGATCGTGATTGCATATGATTGGTACTGTTGTCTAGATGTCTAGTGATGTCTAGGCCGCTTCCATATCCAGATCGTGATTGCATATGATTGGTACTGTTGTCTAGATGTCTAGTGATGTCTAGGCCGCTTCCCTATCCAGATCGTGATTGCATATGATTGGTACTGTTGTCTAGATGTCTAGTGATGTCTAGGCCGCTTCCATATCCAGATCGTGATTGCATATGATTGGTACTGTTGTCTAGATGTCTAGTGATGTCTAGGCCGCTTCCCTATCCAGATCGTGATTGCAGATGATTCGTACTGTTGTCTAGATGTCTAGTGATGTCTAGGCCGCTTCCATATCCAGATCGTGATTGCATATGATTGGTACTGTTGTCTAGATGTCTAGTGATGTCTAGGCCGCTTCCATATCCAGATCGTGATTGCATATGATTGGTACTGTTGTCTAGATGTCTAGTGATGTCTAGGCCGCTTCCCTATCCAGATCGTGATTGCATATGATTGGTACTGTTGTCTAGATGTCTAGTGATGTCTAGGCCGCTTCCATATCCAGATCGTGATTGCATATGATTGGTACTGTTGTCTAGATGTCTAGTGATGTCTAGGCCGCTTCCATATCCAGATCGTGATTGCATATGATTGGTACTGTTGTCTAGATGTCTAGTGATGTCTAGGCCGCTTCCCTATCCAGATCGTGATTGCATATGATTGGTACTGTTGTCTAGATGTCTAGTGATGTCTAGGCCGCTTCCCTATCCAGATCGTGATTGCATATGATTGGTACTGTTGTCTAGATGTCTAGTGATGTCTAGGCCGCTTCCCTATCCAGATCGTGATTGCATATGATTGGTACTGTTGTCTAGATGTCTAGTGATGTCTAGGCCGCTTCCATATCCAGATCGTGATTGCATATGATTGGTACTGTTGTCTAGATGTCTAGTGATGTCTAGGCCGCTTCCCTATCCAGATCGTGATTGCATATGATTGGTACTGTTGTCTAGATGTCTAGTGATGTCTAGGCCGCTTCCCTATCCAGATCGTGATTGCATATGATTGGTACTGTTGTCTAGATGTCTAGTGATGTCTAGGCCGCTTCCCTATCCAGATCGTGATTGCATATGATTGGTACTGTTGTCTAGATGTCTAGTGATGTCTAGGCCGCTTCCCTATCCAGATCGTGATTGCATATGATTGGTACTGTTGTCTAGATGTCTAGTGATGTCTAGGCCGCTTCCCTATCCAGATCGTGATTGCATATGATTGGTACTGTTGTCTAGATGTCTAGTGATGTCTAGGCCGCTTCCCTATCCAGATCGTGATTGCATATGATTGGTACTGTTGTCTAGATGTCTAGTGATGTCTAGGCCGCTTCCCTATCCAGATCGTGATTGCATATGATTGGTACTGTTGTCTAGATGTCTAGTGATGTCTAGGCCGCTTCCCTATCCAGATCATGATTGCATATGATTGGTACTGTTGTCTAGATGTCTAGTGATGTCTAGGCCGCTTCCCTATCCAGATCGTGATTGCATATGATTGGTACTGTTGTCTAGATGTCTAGTGATGTCTAGGCCGCTTCCCTATCCAGATCGTGATTGCATATGATTGGTACTGTTGTCTAGATGTCTAGTGATGTCTAGGCCGCTTCCCTATCCAGATCGTGATTGCATATGATTGGTACTGTTGTCTAGATGTCTAGTGATGTCTAGGCCGCTTCCCTATCCAGTTCGTGATTGAGCCATGTGGTTTCAGTTGCCCTCCGCATCGGACTTCTGTTCTGAAGTATGTGATGACGACAATGACGACTTCTTCAGCGGCTTGGCCTGCGTGCTCTGTGCAGATGATGACGATGTCTCGTGGACGCCCGAACCAGGGAAGAAACCACATAAACCAGTTACTAAGGCGCCCAAACCAGAGCCAGATGATGACGAAGCAAAACCAGAGGAAAATGAATCAGAAAATAAAGCGCCAAAACCAGGGAAGAAATCACATAAACCAGTTACTAAGGCGCCCAAACCAGAACCAGATGATGACGAAGCAAAACCAGAGGAAAATGAATCGGAAATTGAAGCGCCCAAACCAGGGAAGAAATCACATAAACCAGTTACTAAGGCGCCCAAACCAGAGCCAGATGATGATGAAGCAAAACCAGAGGAAAATGAATCGGAAACTGAAGCGCCCAAACCAGGGAAGAAATCACATATACCAGTTACTAAGGCGCCCAAACCAGAGCCAGATGATGACGAAGCAAAACCAGAGGAAAATGAATCAGAAAATAAAGCGCCAAAACCAGGGAAGAAATCACATAAACCAGTTACTAAGGCGCCCAAACCAGAACCAGATGATGACGAAGCAAAACCAGAGGAAAATGAATCGGAAATTGAAGCGCCCAAACCAGGGAAGAAATCACATAAACCAGTTACTAAGGCGCCCAAACCAGAGCCAGATGATGATGAAGCAAAACCAGAGGAAAATGAATCGGAAAATAAAGCGCCCAAACCAGGGAAGAAATCACATAAACCAGTTACCAAGGCGCCCAAACCAGAGCCAGATGATGAAGTAGTACCAGAGGAAAATGAATCGGAAATTGAAGCGCCCAAACCAGGGAAGAAATCACATAAACCAGTTACTAAGGCGCCCAAACCAGAACCAGATGATGACGAAGCAAGACCAGAGGAAAATGAATCACGAACTGATCTGAACCAAGGAAGAGCACCTAAAGCAATTATAGATAAGTCTACACCTGGAACCAAAACGTCTGAACCAGGAACCGAGACTTCCAAACCAGGAACCGAGACTTCTAAACCAGGAACCGAGACGTCCAAACCAGGAACCGAGACGTCCAAACCAGGAACCGAGACTTCCAAACCAGACACCGAGACTTCCAAACCAGGAACCGAGACGACCAAACTAGAAACAGAAACATCCAAAACAGGAACCGAGACTTCCAAACCAGGAACCGAGGAGACCAAACCAGGAACAGAGGAGTCCAAACCAGTAACCGAGACGGCCAAACCAGGAACCGAGACATCCAAACCAGGAACCGAGGCGTCCAAACCAGGAACAGAGACTTCCTAACCAGGAACCGAGACGTCCAAACCAGGAACAGAAACATCCAAACCAGGAACCGAGACTTCCAAACCAGGAACCGATTAGCCTAAATCTAAGTGACAAAGGCGCCCAAAGTTTTTTTTCTGAGTGAAATGTATAAGTCAGTAACATTGATAGACATCTTTACGCGCAAACCAATACATAGAGGAAGAAAATAAAATATCAATAAAACTGAGAAAGAAGCTTCCTTCATCAGCGTCTGGGGAGATTCTTCTGTGTTCTTGATGTATTTCGAAAATTAACACAATAAAACTATATATATTTTTTAAAAATCCTAATGCCACAATGGATTGAGTAATAGATTCAACTAATTAATTTTATCAGCATTAAATATCTGGATAGTGGGCCGGATATTAGGATTTCTTTTCAAAGCTGGCCAGTCTGAAAAGTATACGTAGGGTACACTCGCAAATTTTTGACATTTTATTGTGGTTCAGCCTGCAAAACTAATAATTTTGTTTGTACCTCAAAAATTAAAGACATTTCATAATTTGTACATTTTTAATGATATCTTAAAAACAATATAATTTTGAGATTGTCAAAATTGTCATTTTGAAACAATGACAATTGTTTCATGACTGTGCAATTATCTGAAAATGTAAGAAACAGAATACGAATTGGTTACTCAATACAATGTTAAATTATTGACACGTTAAATACATGTAGACGGTTAAAGTATTTATTCCAGATATGCCTTGGTTGTTTTTGGCCTTTATATTCCTAATCAACTGATTAACATCTGATTTGCAAAACCTCCTCCCAGTTATTTAGGGCCAGTTTTCCAATGCCTTGCTAACTTTTAAACAGTCAATTAAGACTATATTGTCATTGGCAACAAGCAATGGCAATCATCGAATGTCCGATTAAAACTTAACTACTGGTTTAGCAGACTATTGAAAGACCGGCCCTTCGAATTTATTCGAGTATAGTTTCACAGTTTACCGTTAGTGATCTAGTGGAGCGGTCGCTCCACTCAGCCAAGTCGTACCGTACACTCACAGACACTCAACATACCGTAAATGCCTATATAAACTGAGGAGCAGACCAACTACTTTTACTGTAAGCAACAACATGGCATTTTCGGCCTACTGGATCTCAACAATGGAAAATCTCTCATTGTTGTGAAATGTCTTAATTGTGAGCTATGGCCCACATGACAACATTTACATCACGCGACAACAACCAGGCATGCCGTTTACTACTTAGAGGGCCGTGAAATTCGTAAAATTACACCGCATTCTTCTTCTTTTCTTCAGATTCTGATGATTCCCGGAAAAGTTGCTATCACCGCCACAGCCTAAACGGCTGAACCGATCAACCTGAAATTTTTACCACATATGCACTTTTGGCGTCTGATGATACCTTGCCTCTTGTGATTTTTTGTGCCGCCATTTTAAAACCGGAAGTGACGTCTTATCTCAAAAACGTCTAGACCGATTAGAACGAAATTAGCGCCATTCGATTTAGATGGTCATCTATATGAAGTATCAATACAAAAATTATTATTTTCTTATTTTCTAAACCGGAAGTGACGTCATAAATACGCAATATTTAACTTATTTCAACAAATTATACTTAAAATACATACATAATTAACTTACATTGTAACATAGACAATACAATTTATAAATTCAAGGTTGCAGTGTTCTCGGTCGCCATTCCTGAAACTGGAAGTGACGTCATATATCTAAAACGCCTGTACCGATTTCAACTGAACTAGCTCCTGCGTATTCATTCTATAATTTATTTGAAAAATCAATTGTAAAAAATGAATAAACAAATTAACGGTACCGGAAGTGGCGGCAGGAACCACTAAATGAAACCGGAAGTGACGTCATATATTCCAAACGGCATGACCGATTTTACGGAAATATAGGGAAATCCCTATATTTCCGTAAAATCGGTCTTATCTTATGAATTCAGATGGTTGTTCATGAAGTATCAACTAGATAAAACTAGATTGTTTTCTTATTACCTATACCGGAAATGACGTCATAAATATGCTAATTTAGTAATAAAAATGCTAAATCACACTAAATTCACCACTTGATACTTTTAAATAGGTATAAGTAAACGTACTTTGTAAATAATTATAAATTGAAGGTTGCAGTGATCTCGGCCGCAGTTTTTAAAACCGGAAGTGACGTCATATATAAAAAACGGCTGTACTGATTGCAACCAAATTTGGGAAATGTGTAGGTCTAATAATTATGAATTAAAGACGACATTATTTTCGGCCGCCATTGTTAAAACCGGAAGTGACGTCATATATCGAAAACGGCTGTACCGATTGCAATCAAATTATGCAATATGGTAGGACTTATGAATTCAAGACGACATTATTTTCGGCCGCTATTTCAAAACCGGAAGTGACGTCAAATATCGAAAACGGCTGGACCGATTGTAACGAAACTTAAGCTTTTCTTCTTGGATAATCATTTTAATCTTTTACCAAACGCAACTTTTCTTAGTAACTATCCAAATCGGTTGAGGCGTATTTTTTTAAAGAAATTAGTCCTTTCTCGGACATGTGCTACAAGCTGTATGAATAAACTAACAAAAGAAGTGATATCCCAGAAAAAAACTCCGTTTAAAAAAGGCAGCCAAGTCTCTTACCTTAAAAAAAATTCAACACCGAAAAGGAGTGATATCAAAAAAGGAGCTAAGTCAATGACATTTCCAAATATTTAATCATTTTTTTGAAATAAAAGAATAAACACCGAGAAATACTTTACAAAAGGACTTGGCGCATCGTTTTTTTAAAGACATTTTTCTATTCATAAGCATATGCCATTTATATACAACCGTCATTAAGAATTTTTAGAATAATAAGGAAATATCTTTCAATTACATATTTATTATACATACCTACTGTAAAATATTTTCTATTCGAATATACGCGATGAAACTTGTTGCATATGTTTTCTATAAATACACGATAGTTACCTTCGTATTATTGTTTTGTGGTCAACATAATTAAGTCTCATGCGTTATACCTTCTCATCATGAAATAAATTTCTATTAATCGACATTTTATAACAATACATTTTACAAAGTACACAGTCACATTGTATTTCTATTAAAAAATTTAACTTTAATATACACCTTGACACTTCAAAAATATATAATAGGTTTCCATAGATAGTTAGTAATAATTTGACAACGTTTCATGATTTCCTTCAGTCAAGATCAAATTATGAAAAGATGCCCTTCTAATGCTTGTATGCTTGTATTTTGTAAATTATCTTGGCAATTATTCACTTTTATGTGCTTATTTGGCCCGCAAAATGACTCTGCGGATTTTTGTTAGACATTTTTTTGTTTTACTTAATAATAACAAAAAACCGAGAAACGATATAAGATTCCCGTATAGTAACGCTCTCTACACTCGCTCACTTACTTGGAGCGTATGTTGAAACGTCGTATAAGCCTATCTCTAGACTGGATAGTTGCATTGTAAGTGCATGAACTGGTCGCGTCCTCTGTAATCGAGCCAGCGGCTCAGGCAGGGTTGCTCGTGGTAAACTCGTCTTCACGCGTCGCTCTCCTGGTAGTAGTGGTCTTGCCCTCGCAGTGGTCGGTCCTCCAGCTGCAGCCATGCTCCACGCGGTGCTCGTCGTCGTCGTCGTCGTCGGCGTCGTCGTCGTCGGCGTCGGCGTCGGCGGCGTCGGCGCCAAGCAGGAGGCGGACATGTGGGACGCGACGGCGGCAGCCAGGTGCGTCGCCAAGTGCTGGACGCCGCAGAAGAAAGACAACCATGCAGTGAGTCATGTTTTACGATAGAAGAATTATATTAAATGACAACTTGGTTCTCGCGTGACAATTTCCTCGTCGCAATGATATTCACGGGCTTCTCGGGTGAGATGAGAAGTTTGTCAAGTGAGATCATTTTATATGATCGCACCCATTGTTTTGAGACTATAAACACAAAAATAAAATTGTTAATAGTATGAAGCGAGCGTAGCGAGCGCTACCACGGTACTCTTATGGATCTTTCTCTGTGTATTTTTTGTCTGTCCGTCAGTTTGTCTTGTTTTTGCCTGCACTCCTGAACAAACCGTTTATCCAATCGATCTGAAATTTTACATTTGTGGCTGTATTAGTTTACATTAGTCATTCTTTTGACATTAGTGGGTAGGTACACTCATTTTAAAAGAGCGGTCTCGTGTATAGTTTTGAACAAGATCCTGTATTTTTGAAAATTAAAACCAGAATCGTTTAGCTTATCAACTTCAAATTTTGCATTGTCAACGGGACTAACATTGAAGGTGTTTTTGAGACTTTTTTGACTAAACTGTGTTATATAACTTTAACAGTTACACTTTACTGATATTTTATATGTGTTTGGGTCATATTTATTGAAGGATATTTAAGATATTTTATCACTGCTCATATGAAGCATTTCGTTTCGGTTCTTTCCACGATCTGCAGAGGGTGTTTTTGCAAACGCACATCAATTCGATGGAATGCGAAGGCTCGCTTATCAACGCGTTACACAGAGCGTTTATCCTATAAGTTGTTATTGTCAATATCTGCACCTCTATTCCTTGGGAGTCCACACCCCTATGGCTATTGAGAAAAACAGTTTTGATCAATGTTCACTAAGCCAGCTGGATTCTTATTTGTTGATAACTGTTTCTCACTTTTTACTTCCCACATATTTCAGGAATAGGAGACATTGTGTAACTTCATTTTGAGATGTAGACCTGAATTTTCGTAATTATAGTCAATAGCAGAAGAGTTTGAAATCCTTCTTGCTCCGCTGTTGGCTAGATTATATGTTTAGATCTATATTGATGTTTGGTCTACATCTCAAAAATATCTCAAAAATATCAGTAAGTTACACAATTGAGATGGCGATCTACAAATATTTCATACTTATTTAATCTGCAAAGTATACTCAAAATACCTACAGAAACAAATTGGAAGATCACATTTACAAAATCCGCACATTTTGTGTCAGAAAGTGTGTATTAAATTCATTTTTGTTATCTTATCGATAACGCTATTAATTATAAGCATGGTAGGTGAAGACAATTTAAAATACATAATTAATTGTAAGAGTATCTATTGTAACTTTTGCACCAATTTAAAACAAATAAAATTGTTCCAAGGTTAAGTGGTAGAACGTGATGTCTATAAAAAAGCGAGTCTACAAATATTTCTCAAACACATGTACTATATTTGCATAACATGAATTTAGGAGAAATTGTAAAAATACCATCTTCGAATGTTGAAGACTGTTATATTGAGACTGTTACATTTCGAACCACAGCATTTCACACGAAGAAATTATATTTCTACAAGAGCAATACTAATTATCCATTGTCCAAGATGATTACAAGTTTAAGAGTATAAAACTGTGTAATTTCCATAAACATCAGTGTCTGATACAATTTCAATTTCTCAATTTCAATTAATTTTTTTTCCAGTAAATAAATTTTTATTTCCAGTAGTTATTATGAAAATGGTAGATATTACAATAACGTCCATAATTAGGAATTCAAAACCAGTTCTTTTCCAACAAAATCAGTGTCTCATACCACATTATGAAAATCATAAAGACATTCACCACCTATTTCCCTACAATCTCTAGGTATTATTTTGGAATAAAGTTGTCTGTCTATATTGTCTGTCTGTCTGTCTGTCTGTCTGTCTGTCTTGTTTGTCTATCTTGTCTGTCTATATTGTCTGTCTGTCTGTCTGTCTGTCTGTCTGTCTGTCTGTCTGTCTGTCTGTCTGTCTGTCTGTCTGTCTGTCTGTCTGTCTGTCTGTCTGTCTGTCTGTCTGTCTGTCTGTCTGTCTGTCTATCTGTCTCTCTGTCTGTCTGTCTGTATGTCTGTCTGTCTGGCTGCCTGTCTGGTAGTGTCTCCCATGAGACGCATGAAACTGCACCCGCAAGGTCAACACACGTGCCTGTCTGTCTGTCTGTCTGTCTGTCTGTCTGTCTGTCTGTCTGTCTGCCTGTCTGCCTGTCTGCCTGCCTGTCTGCCTGCCTGTCTGCTAGTGTCTCCCATGAGACGCATGTTAAGTTCAGTTTAGTTTATTTCCAATAGACAAGGTACAAGTAGGGCACCCGCGAGGTCTGCACACGTGTATGTCTGTCTGTCTGTATGTCTGTCTGTCTGTCTGTCTGTCTGTCTGTCTGTCTGTCTGTCTGTCTGTCTGTCTGTCTGCCTGTCTGTCAGCTAGTGTCTCCCATGAGACGCATGAAACTGCACCCGCGAGATCAGCACACGTGTCTGGCTGTCTGTCTGTCTGTCTGTCTGTCTGTCTGTCTGTCTGTCTGTCTGGAGTCTGTCTGTCTATCTGCCTGTCTGCCTGTCTGCTAGACGCATGAAACTGCACCCGCGAGGTCAGCACACGTGTCTGTCTGTATGCCTGTCTGTCTGTCTGTCTGTCTGTCTGCATGTCTGTCTGTCTACATGTCTGCATGAAACTGCACCCGCGAGGTCAGCACACGTGTCTGTCTGTCTGTCTGTCTGTCTGTCTGTCTGCCTGCCTGTCTACTAGTGTCTCCCATGAGACGCATGAAACTGCACCCGCGAGGTCAGCACACGTGTCTGTCTGTCTGTCTGTCTGTCTGTCTGTCTGCCTGCCTGTCTACTAGTGTCTCCCATGAGACGCATGAAACTGCACCCGCGAGGTCAGCACACGTGTCTGTCTGTCTGTCTGTCTGTCTGTCTGTCTGTCTGTCTGTCTGTCTGTCTGTCTGCCTGCCTGTCTACTAGTGTCTCCCATGAGACGCATGAAACTGCACCCGCGAGGTCAGCACACGTGTCTGTCTGTCTGTCTGTCTGTCTGTCTGTCTGTCTGTCTGTCTGTCTGTCTGCCTGCCTGTCTACTAGTGTCTCCCATGAGACGCATGAAACTGCACCCGCGAGGTCAGCACACGACGTGTCTGTCTGTCTGTCTGCTGGCATCACCAGCCTCAGGAGGACGTCTGCATACCTGCGGCTGGCATTTAAATGTTTTCATCCTATGTAATCCGATCTAGAATGCGGTCGGGGCGAAGTGACAAGATTATCACCTCATCTATTCTGTGCAGCTGGCCCAGTTTCTGTGACGTAACACTCGACTCGGGGTCGCACCCTCGTCACTTGTCACCTCGATGATTCATCGCAATTGTCCCAAGTCCCAATGTCATTGCAGTGTTTCTTGAAGGCCGTCTGGCTCGTTACGCCGTCTGAAGTGCATCGGACATTCTACGTCAGTGATTCCAGTTTATCAAAAGACACGAGGAATATTCAAGAAACAGCTGTAGCGAGCGACCACCTAGGAAGAACATTTGCGGTCGATACGAACGCTTATAATCCGTCGTCGTTGAGATTGAAAACCATCTGAATGTTAGATACAAACCTAAATCCAATTTCTGAGATGAGAGTCTTTGGTAATATTCTCGTGCAGATTGGCCAGGCCGCGAGATTGATAACGTTCGGCCACACACGATCTACACTTCCCATTCATATCCCCACTCCGCCCGAGGAGACGCTAGAGTTTGATATCTGCTGATCAACAATGCATCGTCATCGGTGCCGTGCTTCGAGGGCTGCGTGATTAATAGTGGTCATGACTTGGCGTTGTCGGCCGCACACATAGCAAGCCACATGCTCGCATAGTCCTGTGCAAGTGTCACATTATCACTGTCCGTCACTTGCAATCACGTAATGTTTTCGAAGAGGGTGTCGGCAAGAAATAAAGAAGAAGTATGTAATATGCAATCTTCCATCTTGATTGGATCACTGGTCCAGGTGAGGTGGAGTGAAGAAGTTGAAGAAGAATGGTATTTCTGAGAGTAAATTACAGGGGTAAACCAACTATGAATTGCCTCCGTCTACATACGGTAGAAGAAAGAAAGAGCCGTGCAGTCATGTACATGGTAGAAGTATTTGTTATAAATAATTACCTTTAAATCCTTGAATTTATAGCCCATCTATCGAGAAGCTCGCAATGAGAGTGCAACAGAAGTTGCAGAACGTGTACTGACGGCACGATGGAGTGAGAGAGCGGTGGAAGTGGCGGAAAAAGTGGAATTCTACTTAAACAAAGTTCATACTGGATCATTATCGCACATGCACTGCTGCATACCGGTGGCGGGTTTCTTGCTAATGGTTCACATGGAGCTGCTAATGAGTGGAAGACTAATTGAGCGCAGCCGCAGGTTCATTCACTGCACCCCGGATACACGGCTAGACAGCTAGCGATCCTCAGCGGAGGAACATCTCGACGCGTCATTTTCCTCGGAGTTTTCAAACTCTGATGTCCCACCTAAATGGTAGTCGAAGTCGAAATTTAAATGAGATGTTTTCAAATTTCAAAAGAAAACTATATATTTAGAAATGTTTTAAATTAATACTTTTTCTGAGAAAAAGTATTAATTTGGAAAGCCAATTTGGTCAACAGAAAAAAACTTTTTCAAAACATTCGCTTTGTTAAATTAACGTCACATCAGCAAGGATGGTATCAACCCAGAGACCATCCCAGGGATGGTATTTATTCAACCATAACAAGGATTCCATGCGACTGAGAAAATAACATGAATTCCTCAGTCTGGAAGGTCTCCCAAATGACCATCCTGATGCGCTGTTCATAAACCAACTTATTTTGCTAGCAGTGAGAAGTGTACAAAACTATAAACAATAAAACAATAAAACAAAAATAATTATAGATCGATTGGTTCGGTATGATCTGGGAGGTACATAAAAAACTAGAAACTAAAATTTACAAGCAGAAAGCGCCGTAAGGTCATAGTTCGTAGTTTCAATCCCTCTTGCGCATTGTTATTTCTTGTTATGGTTTGTTGGGAAGTAGAATTGCTTAAAAATTAAATAATTATCTAATTGCACACATAAATATTCTGATTTTATTTTCACATCAAGAAGGATGGTGCATCGGCAATCAGTGAATCTTGTCCCGCTGTCAGATTGCATCTCCTCCGAGACTCCCACGTCACCCCCCCCCCCCCCCCCCCCGGTGCACTCAGCGCCAATTATAATGCACCTGCATTTCACCGGGGAGACGAAGAAACCCGAATGCAGTTATGCGGAATGCTGGAGATGCAATTGCATTTGCTTTGTTCTTGTTTTACAGCTGCACTATGCGACTGAATCTACAGCCATAGTTGTGCATGATCTCAGCATGCGATCATAGAAACATACGCATGTTTACCGTACAGAACATGTTTTAATGTTTTGCAAGACATGAACATGCAGTTTTGTGCAGTGTTGTTATACGGTACCCAATGTTGACATATTATTCATAAGTCAACTCTACCTCGAGGTACATTCTAGAGACAATAGTTCTGAAATATTTTCCAGCGTAAGTTTCAGACATTTTTGGGAACAATTGGAGAGAAAGTGGGTGAATGCAATAAGTTGATAATATAATCATGATCAGATTCTTACTTGGTATATTTTACAATGTTGTCTCATCAATTCACTTTGATATTTCGCCTCTAGGCCACAAGCCTAGCTGTAGAAGTGGACGTTCAACACCAATCAAATGTAAAACAATCATGTTGATGGCTGAGAGAGGAAAACCGCCGTCGTACGCCTGCGCATAGATGCATCTGCCATTGCTCTAGTCCCAAAACAGTCAGGATTCTGTTCATCAGAGGTAGATAGCCCGATGTCCATTCCAATGACTCTGAAGGTGACCTCAGAAACAAGTATTCTGCAATCACCCAATCAAATTTGTAATGGTGACATGAGATAAATTGTAAGAGAATACTTCAATATAACTATATTTTTTGACTTGTAACACAAACTCGAGAAAATGGACATCGGGCCTTCTACCTCCGAGGTACAGATACGGGTGCGATTATGTAACTTTCATTCACTCTCACCCGGCATTCGATCACTGCCTTCTCGGGTGAGACGAGAAGATTGTCACGATTGTGTTCCCTGTTTCCGTGTGCTTAGTCTTGCTAATCATTCCTGAACCCTAAGACCAAGCAAGTCACATGACCGCATTCCGATCCCACGATTTGCTACAGATTCATGTGATCATTTCCTGACAGCCTGACAGCCCGAGGGTCTGATAGCTTCTTGCCTGATTGACACCTGGTAAACATTCACGCTCAGGGTTAGGATGCTAGTTTGTGAACCTTTTACACTCAATAGTGAGTTAAAAAATAAATTAAAACTTTATCATTCTTGAGTTCTCGTCATGAGGACAATTATGGTGTCCGGTCATAAACTTCAGTAAATATATCATACGCGTGATATTATTTATTGTAGTTAACCTGCAAGCAGGAGACCAGTGTAGGGCGCAACAAGAGCGCCCTCTTTAGCATGAGTCACAACATACATAAGTTACAACAGTACAGATCAAAGTATGTAGACAATATGCAGAAACATAAAGTTAGGCACAGGTGGTATGAACGATATGAAGAACTCAGAGGCAGTCGAGTGCCAAACACAAAGCAATGGTATAGGTAAGCAAAGTAGGATAAGTACACTAATGGTACGCAAAGCATAATACATAGTACACTAAGAAAAAGTAAAGATGAAATTGATAATATATTGTGGGAGGGGGCACACACGCCAAAGAGGAATAACACACTGAGAAAGGTACTGATGATAAGTTGAGAGAGGGGGGCACACACGAAAAGAGGAAAAACACACTTAATTAAGGATTCACGCTCAGTAGAAGAATTGATGAACACGGGAACACACGAAAAAGAAAAAGAAAAAAAAACACTTGAGCGCTCAGTAGTTTGAAATTTAGATAGAATATAATACGATTGCCAAAACTGGTTGGGAAGGGGGGGGGGGGGGGGGGGGGTAACACTGTAACACACGACTAGGGCACGACCAGTCTTGACATCACGTCAGGGAGGAAAATGTATTTAAATTTCGGCTTCCTGGGGAAGTCGACGGTCAAGGACAGAAGTTCTTGGAGGTCTCGGCTTCCACCCACGCCGGTGTGCAGGCGCTGCCTGTAGGCGCTGATGAGGGTGGTGAATCTCTCCGCCAATGGAGTGACGCCGGTTGTGGCGTAGACGTCCTCGTTCCTCGTCCCTGGCTGGAGGCGGGCGATGCGACGCAAGATTCGGCGCTCCAAAGAGTAATAACGGAGCAGAGCGCGGTCCTGGACAGGAGCCAGAACGGGAGCGGCGTACTCAAATAGGGGACGCAGAAACATTTTATACGTGTGACGGAGAGTTCGGAAGTTGCAACCTGCGATGCGGCCGCGCAACATCACCAGCAGGTTCAGTCGCTTGCGGGCCCTGGAGATGATGTCGTTCAAGTGGGGAGACCAGCACAGTGATAAAAATTAAAGACTCGAGGCCACTTATTTCGGTATCACAGATTAAATTTTTTTAAGCCCCCGATATAGGCCACCCAATAAAACAAATCAAATAAAATGCGTCAAGAGCAATGATTTTTTAATTTTTAAATTTACGAATAAATTTAACAAATATTTCAAAACAAGCATACATTTACAGTAAAATGACAATAACTTTTGAAGTTCTTGATCAATTTTTCTCAAAATTGTCAAAGACGCCTAAAAGGTCCTAATGGTCGAAATGAACATGGACATTTTAAGTTGATCCGACTAACGGTTCCAGTTTTAATTTTCAACCAATCACGAGTTCAAAATCTATACACGTAACCGTTCAAATGTCATTAGTGCGTGCGAAACATTTCCAATCGATTTGTTGAACGGTGTGACCTGGGCAGTGCAGGCAAATTCACATACCATAAAAACATGAACAGTTATGGAAATATATTCGGTAAACGCTCCTTCTCCCTTTTTGCATTTACGTTGATTTAGACTCCTTCCCCTCGACCCGTAACACAGGCAAAGTTGTTTGAATGTGTGTGGGGGGGGGGGGGGGGGGGAGGGTGAAAGGAGCGTTTACCGAATATGTTTCCATTACGGTGATAAGAGTGACGCTCGCTGCCTTCGCTCAATTCATAGCTTGCACGAACTTCTTTTGTTTTATTTCATCAATCAAAATAATATCAATTTCAACCTGAGGACAGACATTTTGTTGGCACGTTGACGGGTCAGATTTATAACTTTATTGAGGTAAATTTATTTATTTTTGTAACTTGAGTAATTCCTCTTCCTACTATCTCCGGAACCTATGCAATTTCCCAGGTACCCATTAAAAAATCAGAGAATCACAGCTATTCTGCGTGACATAAAGATGGTGTCAGGCAACAATGAGATGACATCACGTTCAAACTACGAATAAAAGTGTTGTTGTGTTGCAGTGTGTGGCGCAGTGTCTGCTGGACGTGCGGACACGCGTGTCTGACAGTGTGGTTGTGTTGCAGTGTGTGACGCAGTGTCTGCGCGAGGAGTTCGTCAAGCCAGGCGCGTGTCCGGACACGGACGTGTTGACGGAGTGCGTGGTCGTGCGGACACGCGTGTCTGACAGTGTGGTTGTGTTGCAGTGTGTGACGCAGTGTCTGCGCGAGGAGTTTGTCAAGCCGGGCGCGTGTCCGGACACGGACGTGTTGACGGAGTGCGTGGTCGTGCGGACACGCGTGTCTGACAGTGTGGTTGTGTTGCAGTGTGTGACGCAGTGTCTGCGTGAGGAGTTCGTGAAGCCAGGCGCGTGTCCGGACACGGACGTGTTGACGGAGTGCGTGGACGTGCGGACACGCGTGTCTGACAGTGTGGTTGTGTTGCAGTGTGTGACGCAGTGTCTGCGCGAGGAGTTCGTCAAGCCAGGCGCGTGTCCGGACACGGACGTGATGACGGAGTTCGCCGCCGCGTGCGTGGACGTGCGGACACGCGTGTCTGACAGTGTGGTTGTGTTGCAGTGTGTGACGCAGTGTCTGCGCGAGGAGTTCGTTAAGCCGGGCGCGTGTCCGGACACGGACGTGTTGACGGAGTTCGCCGCCGCGTGCGTGGACGTGTGTCTGCTGGACGTGCAGTGTCCCGACACGGACAAGTGCTGCGCCAACACGTGTGGAGTTACGTGTCAGCCGGCGCAGGGGCTCAACGCAGTCGCAGGTATTGTAGGGGTCTTGATTCTACAACTGTTTTCGATTGCTAGCGGAATCACATTGTGTATAAATTAAAAGCTTAATATGGCAAAATCTCATTGCTAGCGGATTTGCTTCGCCTTGCAGTTATTGAATCAGGCCCAAGGCTTGTTTGATAGGCAGGCGCGCTCTGACATCAATTTTAAAAAAAATTATAGGTACGGTATGTACAATTGTCAATTATGGTTTTCGATTAGACAAATAAATTTAACTGGAAAAATAATTTGATGGCAGTTGCAAATAATTGCATCTTAAATTTTGTTACACATGAGAATCATATTTGAAATTGGCGAAAGCATAATACTATGGTTCCTTAATAATCATCTTTATAAATAAGTCCCAAGTGATATCATCACTAATAAATTGCCAAAAATTAAAAAAAATCTCGCGGGGCATGTTTGTTTCGGACATATAATCAACATATTATTGTTTCTTCCCATTCATTTCTATAAGATGTTAGGTATTTGAGCAATTATAAAATAATATTTGCTGGAACACTGGGGCAATATCTATGCGTCCTTGTGCATCCAGCCTCCGTATTGTCCAGGTCTGCCGCCCATCTCCGGCAACATCTCCGTCACCGAGCGACGCCGCGGACGCCAGGTGTTCGTGGAGTGGTCTGGCGCCGGCGCCGCGACGCCCGTGGTGTACGTGCTGCAGGAGCGTCACCTCTGTATTGACACTGCTCTTGTCCAGGTCTGCCGCCCATTCCCGGCAACATCTCCGTCACCGAGCGACGCCGCGGACGCCAGGTGTTCGTGGAGTGGTCTGGCGCCGGCGCCGCGACGCCCGTGGTGTACGTGCTGCAGGAGCGTCACCTCTGTATTGACACTGCTCTTGTCCAGGTCTGCCGCCCATTCCCGGCAACATCTCCGTCACCGAGCGACGCCGCGGACGCCAGGTGTTCGTGGAGTGGTCTGGCGCCGGCGCCGCGACGCCCGTGGTGTACGTGCTGCAGGAGCGTCACCTCTGTATTGACACTGCTCTTGTCCAGGTCTGCCGCCCATCTCCGGCAACATCTCCGTCACCGAGCGACGCCGCGGACGCCAGGTGTTCGTGGAGTGGTCTGGCGCCGGCGCCGCGACGCCCGTGGTGTACGTGCTGCAGGAGCGTCACCTCTGTATTGACACTGCTCTTGTCCAGGTCTGCCGCCCATTCCCGGCAACATCTCCGTCACCGAGCGACGCCGCGGACGCCAGGTGTTCGTGGAGTGGTCTGGCGCCGGCGCCGCGACGCCCGTGGTGTACGTGCTGCAGGAGCGTCACCTCTGTATTGACACTGCTCTTGTCCAGGTCTGCCGCCCATTCCCGGCAACATCTCCGTCACCGAGCGACGCCGCGGACGCCAGGTGTTCGTGGAGTGGTCTGGCGCCGGCGCCGCGACGCCCGTGGTGTACGTGCTGCAGGAGCGTCACCTCTGTATTGACACTGCTCTTGTCCAGGTCTGCCGCCCATTCCCGGCAACATCTCCGTCACCGAGCGACGCCGCGGACGCCAGGTGTTCGTGGAGTGGTCTGGCGCCGGCGCCGCGACGCCCGTGGTGTACGTGCTGCAGGAGCGTCACCTCTGTATTGACACTGCTCTTGTCCAGGTCTGCCGCCCATTCCCGGCAACATCTCCGTCACCGAGCGACGCCGCGGACGCCAGGTGTTCGTGGAGTGGTCTGGCGCCGGCGCCGCGACGCCCGTGGTGTACGTGCTGCAGGAGCGTCACCTCTGTATTGACACTGCTCTTGTCCAGGTCTGCCGCCCATTCCCGGCAACATCTCCGTCACCGAGCGACGCCGCGGACGCCAGGTGTTCGTGGAGTGGTCTGGCGCCGGCGCCGCGACGCCCGTGGTGTACGTGCTGCAGGAGCGTCACCTCTGTATTGACACTGCTCTTGTCCAGGTCTGCCGCCCATTCCCGGCAACATCTCCGTCACCGAGCGACGCCGCGGACGCCAGGTGTTCGTGGAGTGGTCTGGCGCCGGCGCCGCGACGCCCGTGGTGTACGTGCTGCAGGAGCGTCACCTCTGTATTGACACTGCTCTTGTCCAGGTCTGCCGCCCATTCCCGGCAACATCTCCGTCACCGAGCGACGCCGCGGACGCCAGGTGTTCGTGGAGTGGTCTGGCGCCAGCGCCGCGACGCCCGTGGTGTACGTGCTGCAGGAGCGTCACCACGTGGGCCGCACGTTCGCGCCGACGCGGCTGGGCAGCTGGACGCAGCCGCCCAAGCAGCGGCCTGCACTGCTGCGCAACAATGTCACCCTCAAGCACGTGCTGCGCCCGGGACGCTGGTATCAGTTCAGAGTGGCAGCCGTCAATGAGAGGGGCACGCAGGGGTTCTCGCCCCCCTCGCAACAGTTCTCACTCACTGCAGGTACAACAGTGGGGAATTCAGACATTTTAGCTCGGGGGGCAAGATGATTATGTAAAAAGTAAAGAGTTATAGTTTGACTCAAGAGGGGGTCTGGGGGGTTTGCCCCCTAGAAAACGGCCGCGCAACGAAATTTTCAAAACTGACTAGAGAGTCAGTCGTAAAACTTTTGAAAACTTTTTGAAACGTGACATTACCGGAGACGAGACGTCCCCAAAACCCCTAAAACTGAAGAGACCCTTTGAAGAGACCATATTTTTGATCAATTTCACAAATTATCACAAAATCGCGAAACACAAAAATCTTGTTTCACGATAACTTCACAATAAAAAAGGTTATCGGGAATCTGAAAAAAACAGTTGAGCTCAGGAAGAGTCATGCTAAACAATGCTGCCAACCGCACTGCTCTCCTCTCCTACGCTCCATTGCCGCGCAATTCATAAAGTCCTGGAACTTTTTCCTTTGTCATTGGTTCAAATGATCATTGTTTAGTTGAATCCGATTTCTTTCCACTCAAAAGTTTTAATTGTGCTGGTCTTCATTAAATTTTCCTCTCACTTGCCTATCAAAATCTAGTATCTGGATTTTATTTTTACCACATTTCTTTAAATTTTAAAAAGTAAATCAACCAAAAGAATATGTGCATGCCAAACAAATGTAGCATTTCGGATTGATCAGATAAACAATTTGATTAATTTCGACGCGAAGGAAACTAACGATGGTTGTTTCAACAAACTCTTGCAGTTGTCAATGACTTTAGTTGCGGCGACATTTGGACAAAACGTTCACACTGTTACAGTTAAGCTTGAAGTGTCACTAATTTAGTTGCTCATTAGAGGAAATGAATAACTAGCCAATTATGACAAGAATTTGCAGACTTAGACAAACCTGTTTTGTTCATATGAAAAATGGGTGTCAAACACTTCTTTTCAATTAAATTCACATCTTGTAACTTATTATATTTGTATAAGAAATTCGTTACATGTTATAGCACTTGACTGCATTACAGGTGCAGGTATTTTCCCGCATCATTACTTTGAATAATCTCAGTAAAATTAGTAAAACCTTAATTATTAAAAACAATGCAATCAACTATTTTATACATAATATACTACAATTTTTATGTATATTCTACTTGCATTGGAACTATTTTGCTTATGAATTTAATTACAATGTGCTACTAGTTAACAGTAAACCTGAATTGAATATGCAACATGGATTTGATTACTAGGAAAAGGTACTTACTACACATAGTAGGGGAGCAAATGTAATTCCGCTCGATTGGAGTGCCGAAATTGATTTTTTCATAATTATCGATTGTTTACATAATTCTTAATATGACCTGACGTGCCTTCAATTTTTTTGGTAACCATCTTGAAAAATATGGCGGAAAACGAGCGAAAAACGTAAATTTGACAAATTATTTAATTGTTGGTAGAGGAAAGATTGAAAATGTTTGAAATAATTCACTAAAACTAACTCAAATATAAGTGACTTAAAAAAAAGCCGTAAAAAAAAATTAAAAAAAAAATGTTTAAAAAAAAATATATATTTTTTAAACGCATATTGTTCAAAATGAAATTGTCTACAATTTTAATTCCACATATTTTAGTCTAAGTCCACGCGTTTCATAATAAATTGAGAGCAAAAAAACACAGAAACGTGATTGGTCAATTCCAACAATGAAAAAATAAAATTCGTTCACGGCGTATTTTTTTTTCAAGTCTCCATATTTGAGTTAGTTTTAGTGAATTATTTCATAATTTTTTAACCTTTCCTCTACCAATAATTAAATAATTTGTAAAATTACGTTTTCCGCCATATTTTCCAATATGGCCACCAAAAAATTGAAGGCACGTCAGGTAATATTAAGAATGATGTAAACAATCCATGATTATGAAAAAATCAATTTCGGCACTCCAATCGAGCGGAAAGCATTTTTTCTACACTTGAACCTGCACTAATACATCTGCGAACACAAAATAATATCAATTTCACGCGAAATATGCTTATCAAAATTTAAACTAAGACTTTTGTATTTTCATCTTCCCATTTGCCAAAATTGTGTAAATATGACATGCAACTGCATATAAATAAAAAGTTTCTTTGATACAAATGTGTCCCTTCTTTCGAAATCTAAAAAATTACGAAAGGAAGATTTTTGTTCTGTTAGCTAGAGATATTTTTTCAAAAAGCCGAAGATTTTTGTTGAGAAGTCAATTTTATGTCGAAAATATATACATCTCTCTAAATTCCTGTAAAAATCCAAATTTCCCCGGAGCAATGCACGCACGACCCGCATAGTAATTATTATGTGCTCCCCCCTTTCCCAATTTTTCGTGAGTATTGTATTCGGGAAATCGTGTCACATTATTAATTCCTAGATTAAAGCGCATTCGCTTATTGTTCTCCCCTACATTTGAGTTGACCCTATGAAAATGTCTGACGTGGATGACTGTTGCAGCTCCGAAGGCGCCTCGAGCCCCAGAGATGCTGAAGGTCGGTGGACTGACGCAAGTGAACGGGACCTTCTGGGGCGAGCTGAGCTGGCAGGCGCCGGCGTCGGATCTCCCCATCCAGAGATACAAGGTGTTCTGGAGCAGACAGCTTCTGGGCGCAGCCGGACCGCCGGTGTCAGTGCTGGTCAAGCATCAGACGGTCTCCAAGGTGACGTATCACTTGCAATCATTACTTGGGAATATGGAGGGATGCATTTTAACATTTGATTATGGGCTTTATGAGTTCTTATTCAAAGTCTCATGACATTGTATTCCAGTTGTAAATTTGTAAATATCAACACAATTGCGACTTAAGAATTGTCAATTGATAGCTCGAGGGTGATTTTGACGAGCTGTGCTAGAAAGGGGGCCCCGTTTTGGGATCAATATCTCATGGACACCAGATGACGATCTAACTAAGGATTCAAATTGTCGTATATTAATGTCAACCACACTTATTACCCGAGAAATGTAAAATTTTCATTCATAAAAATCAAATTCAAATGTCTTGGGACATTTTGGCGGGAAAAAATGGTGTGTGACATGAGTCTTGATGTCATTTTCAAGTCTCCTATCTATTATAATTAATTTTAATTATTGTCACTTTAAATCTGCAAATTCTTAAAAAGTATTGAATTTAGGAGACTGTTAGCCTGAAAAGGAAAGTCTCATGAAATTGTATTCCAGTATCAACAAATTGCTATAATAATGACAAACACACTTATCACCCGAGAAATGTAAAATTTTCATTCATTAAATCAAATTCAAATGTCTTCGGACAATTTGGCGGGGGAAAAATGTATGTGACATGAATCAGAACTGTGGTGTCATTTTCAAGTTTCCAACAATGTGTTACCAAGGTGAATCCTTTGTTGCCCATTACAATAGAGCAAATTGTGATGCCATTGTAAATTTTCCTATTTTAAAATTAGAAGAAATCTATCAACATCCTAAAACTAGTTATTTGAAAACTATTCATTCCACAACAAAAATAATACCACATCTGTGTTAAACATCTCAACTTTCATAAAAAGATCTAGTTTTCACGAGCCTTCCCGAATTATTTTTCAAACTGTTTGTTCCTTTGTTACTTGCATGTAGTACCCTGGAACGGTTATTTTGCCTGGGTCATAAGAAAACTATTTAAATGCACCACTAATGAAAAAAAGTAACACATTTGCTGTGAAAATAAATCTTAAATCATTTTTATGTGCTTGCTGACTTAGCCGAGATTATCAAGATTAGATTAATATTATCCAATAGGTATACAGTAGAATTTCAAAAGTGTATATAACATCCAAAACAAACTACTGCTCCCTTAAGGTGATACTAGCGCTCGGCCGTTTTAGAAAATTGAGAGAGAAAAATTGTTTCATAAGTGAGTGTAACTTTTACAGGATGTTCACATGATCAGTCTGATTGTATATTAGTAGCCCTTTTAAATTTTTGCTTATTGCATCGTTAATTAGGCGCCGGTTATTCAACAAAACCGCGCAAAACGATGAAATTTGCGATACGATTGGAGACCAAACCCGTAAACCAATTGATCTCAAATTTTAAGCATGATTAGATGAAAGACAAACTTAGGGTTATCCCTTGGCACATTTTTGAAATTTAATTTTATACGGCGCCCAGAGAGACGAGAAAATAGCTAATTTTTCCCCAAAAATCCACTAATTATTACTAATTAACGAAACAAAAAATTAAAAATGTACCAAGGGATAACCCTAAGTTTGTCTTTTATCTAATCACAATTAAAATTTCAAATAATTTGGTCTACCCATTTCGTCTCCAATCGTATCGCAAAAAGTGTCTACAAAACGCAGCAAAATCGCTCGCGCTTGCAGCACCTTAAGGTACAAAACGTGCACAATAGTTAGAAATACGTTTGTTCCTTACTTTCCCAAGACACAGTAAATTTTAACTCTCCTATGATAAATAGTATTAGGTACATTCTTTACAATATGCTCTATTTTGAAAACACATTGAATGCAAGAATATGGTTTGTGCTGAATTATATATTTATTTTTACAATTATTCCGAGAAGGCATCATTTTACAGGTTTAAAATTAATTCAGATACTTCTGGTTATTCATGTTAGATAATTATAAATACTTTTTAAAATTAACCCTAGTATAACATCCCAATTCCGTACAATTCCGTACAAATTACGTAAAAAATCACATGACACAGAGTGGAGTTATTTTTATAAAAAATAAAAAGAATTAGAACATTTAAAATATTATTTTTTAATGATATCCAATTAGTCATTAAACATAAAAGTTAAATTTTGTGAGGTTAGGTTATTTGGTTCACTTCATGAAGCCAATTCTTGAGATTCACGTATTGAAACCGTTTTACATTTGCATTCTTTAAAATTTAAAAAGTTGCTAAGCCTTCAATTTTTACGTTTTAAACGATGAAAACGTACATGGTTTCAAAACGTGAAACTCAAGAATACGACTGATCTCGACTTATCCTATAAGTGCAGGTACGCATAGCTGATGATCTTGTAAGAGTTACATCCTGTGACAATGCTGCAGATTACACTTGCATCCCACAGTCACTTCCTCGACCTTGAACCTCCATTTGCCTCTTAGATCTTCTGGCAAAGAGTTGCCGGCTTCGTTGGAGAGATCCCCCGTGTTGTTGGTCATCCTCGTCAGCACATTGACTTGGGCGATCACCGGCAAACAGCGATACGGCGGCTTGCACTTCTCGCAGCTTGTGCATTCCCCGTCCAACAGCTCGCGGGGGAACTGATCCATCTCGAGCGTGCGGAACTTCTGCGAGAAGTGGCAGCAGTCGCAGGTCGCGTACTTGTTGCGCTTGGCGGTTCCAGAGAGTCGAATAGATGAGGCTGCGGCGTCTGCGTTGGCGTTCTCGTCCGGACAGCGGTGGAGCACGGCGCTCAAGATGATGGACCAGGGGTGCCGCTTCTGATGTTGCCAGCAGCTAGCGGTAGACAGCAGCACCATCGCCAAGACTAGAACACACTGCCACGGGGTTGCATATCAGTTACTCATATTCGTAGCAGTTTACAATTGTTCGATTACGTCAAGCAAGCAAGGTTTCCATCCATGAATCGCGACAAGTTGCGATTTGACAGCGATTTGACGCCATCTACCACAATTAGTACAAACTGCCCTCTGCAGTTACTTTGACGCACGACAATCACGCGATTTATTGACGTAACTATTCGCGATTGTTGCACGAAAATCGCACGACTACGATTCCGCCCCTTTTTCGTTGTTTTCCCATTTTAAAATCGCGAAACTGAAAGGTTTAAGAGTAAGATCGCAATCTCCAAAAAAATTTTAGTTATACGCAATTGTAACAAGCTTTTAATTCTCCATCTTCGTTAAGTGCAAGAAACACTTTTTTTGTCTGGGGCTTAACGTCGCACTGTTCAGCACCGAGGCTAATGGCGACGGATGAATGATTATGATGATGATTGGGAGATGATGGTGAAGAGTAGGTATGGATGGAAGGCGGAGAGGATGCGGTCGTGGCCTATTAGTAGGGTACCTTCCCAGCATTTGCCTGTCGACTGAGGGAAAACCACGAAAAAAAACCAGTCAGGAAGGACGGCCGCGGGAATCGAACCCAGGCCTCCGGAATACAAGCTCAGAGCGCCACTCACGGTTCACCCAACCTCTTCCGTAAGAAAAACTTTCTTCCACAATTCAAAAGGTGGTTTGAATACTGATTCCGCCGGCTATTTTTATAGGAAGTACGACTAGTTTTCCTGATTTTCTCAGAATTACACAAAGTGGAGATGACTAGGCGTTGCCTGACCTCATTTGCATCAAAAGGGACTTTATAGTATAATTAGTGATACATTTAGTACTGGGGTGCGATCATATAAAATGATAACTTCCTTGTCACGGTGACAAGTCCCTAGAAGGCCGTGAATAACATTGAGTGAGAAGCTTGTCACCGTGACAAGAAAGTTATCATTTTATGTAATCCCACCCCTGATGTATAGTATATGGCAGCCAAGGCGACGGAATTTTAGGCGAAAAACCAACTAGGAAAGAGAGACGACGGAAATTTAGGCGACAAGAATTCAACCAGAGCGGAAATAAAAGCGAAAAACTTATTCATGAAAAATACCTATTCTTGTCCCAAAAGAATTGTAACAAATTTTCCCCAACATTTTTGGCCACTACCACATTTTCTAACTGAAATGGACCACTAGTCATTATCTTTCTATGTGACATCACGAATAATACAGATGACAAAAGGATGTGGGCCGTGACCGTCAAGAAGGCTGTGACAGCACAGTAATATACAGTAATCAAATAGCAAATGGATCCATTTTGAACTTCAACTGTCTTTTCCCCACACATTTGATTGGCTCTTTCTCCCACTATATGGACAGTGCTGCTCTAGTGTGAGTAAAGAGAACTATTATTCTACATTGACTCCTCCCATCACCATTGGTCCATTGTGATATCTAAATATGTGATTTACATAACACTCAGAAATGCATAATAAAAACAAAATTGTTTTGGTATTTATAAAAAAAAAATAATCAAAATCAAATAAAATTATAAAATTAAAAAGATGTAAAAAATCTAACCAAAATTAAAGAAAATTTAGTGAAATTGAATAAATAAGATAAAATAAATAGAGAAGAAAGATAAATAAAAAGATAAAAAATCCGAGTGGTTAACAACTCGACATAGATTTGTGTACAACACAAATTTTTGTTAGACTTTTTGTGTGTTCTGTTTTTTGACATTTACCTATCTTAAATTTTAATTTTACTTTAAATTTTTCTTAAACGTCTGGATAATGTAACCAATAATCTTGGGGGCTTTAAAATTAAATGTACCTGCCAACTTGAACGACTTGATAAATTAGTGTCATAAGTAATTTTCCATTTTCGCCTATATTTCCACCTTGGTTGAATTCTTGTCGCCTAAATTTCCGTCGTCTATCTTTCCCTCGCCTATCTTTCCGTTTACCGAAATATCACTCTCAATGATCATATCACGAAAAATTGTTTGTTATGTTTGTTGTTGCTTTTGAAATATAATTTTAATTAAAAACTGTAAACCTTTTATATTAAAGGACTTCGTTGTAGGTACGACATGTTTGAGATCAAAATGAAATTTGTTATGAAAGATGTGTTGCTAAATAATCTTTAAACTCGTAAATGTCAAAAGTATGAAGTATTTAAATTGTCAAACGGTTTCTCATCTATTGTTCAAGATGAACTTTGATGAATTTTTTGATGATATGAAAGCTGATAACACGATTATACGAAAATATTGATTATATTGAGAAAACGTCCAATCGGCGTGACACCGCTGTGATAACTGCACACATCGAATTTAAAATTTAAAATGTTATAAAAGCATACCAAAGTTTGATGTGTGAAAGTTTAAAAAATATTACGTATGTAGGAAGAAAGTTACAGCTGTTCGAATTTGATTTGCAAAAAAATCGATTACCTCTACGGAACTCAAATGGCGCACGGCCAGAAAACGTCAAATTGCTGGGACACCGTTTTTTCAAAACTTATGATGAAAACAAGCTGAAATTCTATTCAAAATATGTGACTCTCGATTGTGTACACATTCCTATAGAATAAAAGTTATGGTATTGAGGTTGAGCTTTAAAGCAGAAAATGCAGGAGATAATTTCACTTTCACTTTCACTTTTTCACTTTCTAAAATTCTGGTGTGAAATAAAGCTTGTGAAATTATCTCACGTACATTCTGCGTTCAGCATCATACCGGGTGGCGTAAAAAAATCACCCTGATTGAGAGATCACTATATCAAAACTACTAGGAAAACGCTCAGTGTAACGCGTTGATGAGCGAGCACAGAACATGCAACATCCCCATAGTAACGATGCACGACACGGCACAAGACGATTTTCTCTGCAATTTTTCAATCTCCATAATACTCTGGATGAATAACAGGTCCATTGTGTCGTGAAGTCTTACCTACATACCTTCTCCAGAAATCTCTTGTGACATCCCATACTAAACTCGTAAAATTACAATTAATACTTGACTGATTGGGCTTACAATATGTAAAATTTAATATTAAGTTGGTCTTGATCACCATGCAAAATTTGAACATAATGTGAACATTTTTATTGTCGACCAATCAGAAGACATTATTTAAACTTAAACCAATTAGAGGATTTGGCCTTCTTACTGCATCCGATTTTATGCGCTAGCTCAAAAATGCTTTCATTTTACTGTACATTGTGGATAGCTTGGCTGCTCTACAGGCCTTGCCTTGGAACAGAAGCTTAAAGAAGGCAGGGATGACAATTTAGTATACATTTTTCAAGATTATGGAATAAAATGACCTTAAAATGACAAAACTTTTGAAAATAACGACAGATTAGACTGAAAATTGGCAAAAATATCTAAAATGTTGGTACCAATGACCACGCGAAGTTTCAAGTTGATCGGTCAATCTGTTCTAGTTTAAATGTCAAAAATCACATGAAAAATGGTTTTAAATGATTTTTATGATTGGGTACAATAATGGTTGCAATGTTTTTGCTAAATTTCAAATTGATCGAAGCACCCAATCGAAAGATAATTTTTTTTAAATTTGAACCAATCACGGGAGCCCATTCAAAAACGATCCCAGGGACCGCATAGATTACGTTAGTATGTGTACAAAATTTCAGATCGATTGCTTGAGCGGTTTGACCTGGGCTGTGACCACAAAAAAACAAACAAAAAAACAACAAACAAACACACAGAGAAAGTGCCATAAGAGTACCGTGGTGACGCTCGCTACGCTCGCTCAATTACTTATAGATAGGATTCTGAAATTTGAACACGTATTAGAAAACATACCAAATTGTAATATGTGAAAGTTTCAAACATATTTATTCATTATGAAAAACGTTACAGTAAAATGAAAAAAGTTAAATCACTTTGTAGGAATTAGGTGAATTTATGTATATTTATGAATGTATAACTAAACATAAATTTAAGTTTAATTCTATGCGAATTTTTCTTGAATTTATTAAGTGAGTATAGTAGATATATGTGTGAATTTATGTAACTTTCGTATAGTGATACAAGCGCTCGGCCGTTTTAGAACATTGAGAGAGAAAAATTGTTTCATAAGTGGGTCTATCAATAGATCAATATCAATGTTCTATAGAATAGAACATTCTCATTTTTGCTTCTTGTATTTGATATTCCCACACGATTGAAGACCAAACCCGTGAACCAATTGTTCTCAAATTTTAATTATGATTAGATAAAAGACAAACTTAGGGTTATCACTTGGCACATTTTTCATATTAAATTTCATACGGCACCCAATGAGACAAGAAAATAGACAATTTAAAAAAAAAATCAACTAATTATTACTAATTAACGAAGAAAAAAATAAAAAATGTACCAAGGGATAACCCTAAGTTTGTCTTTTATCTAATCATGGTTAAAATTTCAAATCATTTCGTAAAATCGCAAGCGCTTGCAACACCTTATAAGCGGAGTAATTCAGCCACAATAACTTTTCCCTCCATATCTCTTCTTGAACCTTCGTCTCTATAAGACACGATTATTAAATGCTTTAATAAATGGATTAATTTTTATGTCGTAAATGCAAACTTACTTATGTACAAAACAGGTGGTTATTTTAACAAGCTTCTGGATCTTGTTTAAACTCAAATGCGCGCTATTTAGGATTGTAGGAAAGATAGGCGAGGGAAAGATAGGCGACGGAATTTTAGGCCAACTAGGAAAAACCAACTAGGAAAGAAAGATATGCGACGGAAATTTAGGCGACAAGAATTCAACCTGGGCGGAAATATAGGCGACAAACTTTTTAATGGAAAATTCCTATTCTTCTCCCAAAAGAATTATAACAAATTATCTCCAAAATTTTCTGCCACTACCTACCAAATTTTCTACCTGAAAATGTGATATCTAAATATGTGATCACTCAGAAATTCATAATAAAAACACAATTTTTTGTAATTAAAAAAAAATAATAATAATATAAAAATACAAATAAAAAAATATAATACAACAAAATAGGTATAAAAAAAATTAAAAAATCCAAAAAAATATGAAATTGAATTAAATTAAAAAATAAAATAAAATAAAATCACAAAGTTAAATAAAAAGATAAAAAAAATCCGATGGGTTAAAAACTGGATATAATATTTGTGTAAGTACAGATACAAATTTTTGTTAGACTTTTGTGTCTTGTGTTTTTTTGTCTTTTATCTTCTATTTTAATTTTTTTAATAATTGATCAATAATTTGATTAGTGTTTAAAGTAATTTTCCATGAAAATGTTTTTCGCATAATATATTTCCGCCTTGGTAGAATTCTTGTCGCCTAAATTTCCGTCGCCTCTTTCCTAGTTGTTTTTTCGCCTCAAATTCCGTCGCCTATCTTTCTCTCGCCTATCTTGCATCTTTCATCATGAAAGTTTCATCATTTATAGTTTTGATGTAGTGTCGTCTCAAACAGAGTGATTTTCTTTTGCGCCAACTGGTATATTAGTGTATATTATAGCATGCGGTATAGCATTTATCTATCTGAATCACATACGTCCCAATACAGATTGTCCTGAATGACTTGTGAAATATTCCGATTGAAAGCTCACCTGGGTGCTTCTTCTCATAACTTATCGACGTATCGCAGAAGCTGTTCTTGAAATCCGTTAGCCACCTGTGAAGTCCTGTTTCGTAATGACATTCATCGAAGAACCTCCCCCCATATAAATACTTACGTCAACCCTCATCCTGCGTCGGGAAAGCGATTTCTTAGAATGCATTTCCATCCACAATATCCTGCGTCCATTATACACCGATTCTTTTCACATCTTGACCACGTTTTTTCTCCTCGGCTGAGTGTGTAACTGATACGTCACTCTAACAATGGGGCTATCAATGAGTGACTGCTATTTTGATCTTTGCAGGATGTCACGAGGTTTTCATTGAAGCACTTGGAAGCGGACTCGATGTACTTTCTGCAAGTACAAGCTCTGGCGCATTACGGGAAAGAGAGACTCAAGGGGGAGAAAACAGCAATCGTCCTCAACACGACCATTTCACGTAGGTATATAGAGTTTTTAAAATAATTTTATTGAAAATAATATACATACAATCATACATTTTCAAAGATAATTGTTGGTATATAATTTAGAGCTAGGAGTTTTAGGACCTATGAAACGTCCAAAAAGTCAGGCATATAGTACCTTAAAACTATTAAAAAAGGACCACAAAATCCCGAAAAAGGACTAATGAAATGTTATGCTGTGTCGGCAACATTATTCGACTTATTGGTTTAGGAGTTAAATTTGGAGTAAGATATTTAAATGAACTTAAATTATTGTATGAATGTGTCATTGTGTCGAGTATCGTTGTTGGTCATCCAAGTGGACATTTTGTGAAGACATCAATTATTGTTGTAGGTAGAGCAAAAAAACAAATTTTTGATATTATTTCCCCCTATAATTTTAAAAAAATTACAAAATTATCTTGAAATAGCAAGAAAACGACTGAATTCATAAAAAAATGAGAAAAAGCAATTTTCAGGCAAAATAAAACATTTATTTTTGAAATCATGCACACATGAAACATAATATTATGTATAATTTTTGGACTTGTATGAACAAAAAATTAATAAAGGGTATTCATGATCTAAAAATCCTAGCCCTATGTAACATTGACCTGTGCACTGGCGTCACTTTGATGTGCCAGGGGGGGGGGGGGGGGGGGCAGAGCTGGATCGAATAATACCATAAAAAATATCGATATTCGATAGTAATGAAAATGTTAGTAGTTTATAGAATTTATCTACCAAATTCGATAAAATTGTCAAATTGTGACAATGCGCGGCCCGGACCCGCGCACTGTGTGAGACCCTCCCCCAAACCCAAATGGGAGATGATGTTATAGTTGAGCGAGCGTCACCACGGTACTCTTATGACATTTTCTCTGTGTATTTATTTTTATTTTTTGTCAGCTGTGCCTTGGACAATCAGTTCTGCAAATAACATTATCGTAACCAAAAAGCGACTCGAGCAGAACAAAGTTTCTCAACCAAAAGTGGAAACAACACGATGAATTCAAGGGAGTTTAGTGAAGTGCGAAATCGGAACAAGAATGTTTGCCTCAGCGTGAAACGTCATATTCAGGCCTGATCAGGTGATGTATGCCTGATCATCCACATGATTATGCGTCAGTCCAAGACGCCGACGTAACCCTGTGCGCACAACAAAGATTCGTAAACATCACGGTCACATTTCACCACGTAGCGTCCAGATTCACGATATAATATTCGTAGCGACGACGTCAGTACTCTTATGATAGAGCTTTCTCTGTTTTTTTTGTGACATCATCCGGGACACAATGCTTTTCCAGTCGATCTTAAAATTTGCATACACACTTATGTCATAAGAGGTATCCATAATATTTGAACGAGATCCTGGGATTGGTTGAAAATTAAAAGTGGAACCGATGATTGACCAATTTAAAATTTTTGCGCGCTAACAGAATTAAAAAAAAAACATATATTGTAACTACCCATTACAGCCTAAAAATATGACTATACCAAATACAAAATTACCATACCTTATTATTTGACCCATTTACAAAGATTACCAGTCAGTCAGGACAATAACAATACATCTAATCAATGTTAATTGTTAATATTGACATTACTGCATTTTGATAAGGGATGATTTGATAGCTGATCGAAATAACTTACGGCAGAATAGCAATGCTATACATGTTCTTTTCTCCCATAAGAGGAATTGTCGACCATACAATTTGATCAAGTTTCAATCGCTATGCTGTTTCTGCTAAACAAGCAAACGAGAACAAAGATTCCAACATTGGAAGTAATCGTAGGAATTGCCATTCTGAATGATTGAGGACAACTAAAAATCAACTTAAATTATGCCTTACTACTAATTTGTCACACTGAAGTATTACGATATCTCCATTCATAGTTCATACATTCAAAAGGATTAAAAACACAAAATTTCCAATTTTTTTTACCGGTAAATTAATAATCGGTAAATTTACCGGTAAATTTACCTTAATTTACAATAAAAAATTTACCGGGTGCCATCCCTACTCTTATGGCACTTTCTCTGTGTTTTTTTTTCTGCACTACCCAGCTCATACCGCACAACCAATCGATCTGAAATTTTGTACCTAACGTAATCTATGCGGTCTCTGGGATCGTTTTTGGACGGGATTCTGTGATAGGTTCAAATTTTAGAAAAATTATCTTTCGATTGGTTGGTCCGATCAATTTGAAATTTAGCAAAGTCAATGCAGCCAACATTGTCCCCTGAATTTGGCATTTCAGCCAAATCCCCCCATTGGTTAAAATTTAAAACCATTTTTCCTGTGATTTTTGAAATTTAAACTAGAACCCATTGACCGATCAACTTAAAACTTCATATGTCCATTGGTACCAACATTTTAAGTATTTTTTGCAAATTTTCAGTCTAATCTGTCGTTATTTTCAACAGTTTTTGTCATTTTAAGGCTATTTTATTCCATAATTTTGAAATATTTGTTGAAAAATATATACTACATTTTCACCCTGCCTTCTATTATAAGCTTCTGTTGTAGAGCAGTCAACAATACAGTAAAATAAAAGCATTTTTGAGCTAGCGCATGTCAAATCGGATGCAGTACGAAGGCCAAATCCTCCAATTGATTTAAGTTTTCTGTTTAAATAATATCTTCTGATTGGTCGACAATCAAAATATTCCGATTAATTTCAAATTTTGCATGGTGATCAAGACCACCAATATCGAAAATTTTACACATTGTAATGAGATTTCTGGAAAAAGTATGTAGATAAGTCACGACACAATGGATCTGTTTTTCATCCAGAGTATTTATATGGAGATTGGAAAGTTGCAGAGAAAATCGTATTGTACCGTGTCGTGTATCGTGACTGGGGATGTTGCATGTTCTGTGCTCGCTCATCAACGCGTTACACTGAGCGTTTTCCTAGTCTATGAAACAGCCAACAGTAAAATGATAGCAATGCGATTGCGTAGCTTTCATTGATATTATACAACTTTCGCTTCTAGCCAATAGTTGATCGAGTCATACACCCTGATACTCTATTGACATTGGCTAGCAGGGTGGTCGATTATTAACTGAAATTACACAGTCACATCACAATGTAACCAGCATGTTCTTGAAATAATAAATCAGGGCTGATGAAAAAACCGACACTCCACAACATCAACATGACAATATTCTATTCAAACTAACGGAATAATAATATTTCTGTACATAGAATTTATCTAATTGCGAGTGAACGTGCGTAGCGAGCGTTACCACGGTACTCTTATGGCACTTTCTCTGTGCATGTTTTTTATTTTTTTATTTTTTATTTTTTTGCCTGCACTGCCCAGGTCAAACCGAACAACCAATAGATTTGAAATTTTGCACACATTCTAACGTAATCCAGAGGTCTCTGGGATCATTTTTGAACGGGATCCTGTGTTCGGTTCAAATTAAATAAAAAAGCTCTTTCGATTAGTTGGTCCGATCAATTTGAAATGTTGAAAAGGGATGAACATTTTATTTTGTCAGAATCCAGTTCACCCGGAGATTACTTCACACAGCACATCCCCTCAAACCGAACGCCACATGCACCTGTGTACTTGATTGCCTTGTGTTGCAGAGATCAGCACGGGAGCGCCGGGAGTCGAAGCCTGGTCCAAGCGGAGTCTGGGCAGAGTCACTCATCTCCGCGTCCAGAAGATGTTCTGGCGAGACGGTCAGCTGATGGCGAGGATCGCGTGGACGCCGACCTCGGGGCAGAGGTCGAGATACACGGTCACCTGGTGGTCGGGCGCGTGTCAGGCGCAGGACGACGGCAAGAGGGTGGAGATGTCAGCCACCACGGAGGTAAGTGAAGGTGCAGGTGTCAAGGTCACCTGGTGGTCGTGTCAGGCGCAGGACGACGGCAAGAGGGTGGAGATGTCAGCCACCACGGAGGTAAGTGAAGGTGCAGGTGTCAAGGTCACCTGGTGGTCGTGTCAGGCGCAGGACGACGGCAAGAGGGTGGAGATGTCAGCCACCACGGAGGTAAGTGAAGGTGCAGGGATTACAGTAAAACTTTTTGCATTCTTCAAAATAAGAGTTAATTGCCTACTTCAAATTAAAATTCATTTTCATGTGTAAAATTAAACTTATTTATTGCAATGCCTATGCGCCCCGTCCCTAGGGCATGGAACCCTCTCTGTCCCGTTGTAATATAAATTCTAAATACTTTTCTAAGAAGTAAAGTGGGGTCTTTTTAACTGATTTATAAATATCTTTTACCCCCCTTGCCAAGTCCCTGCTCTGTTCTGATCTGTGTTCTTGTCCGCCCACGCAGGCCGCGCACTTCGAAGTGTACGGTCTCGGCTTCGAGTGTAAGTATCGGGTGACCGTCCGCCAACACGGCTCGACGTCGGCGTCGGCGTCGGCGTCGATCGTGTTCGTGACGCCCTCCTGCGAAGTGGTCGCCAACCGACCGCCCTGTCCGTCCAGCAAGCCCACGTAGAACATGGAGCTCCGGTCACGAGGGTCGGACTAAGATGAATACTTTTCACATTCAACGGAAAATGCGAATGAATTTGAAGATAAAGTCGACATTGTCATTATTCATTAGCATTATTCACTAGTTGTGATGCTAGACAGAGTGGCTTTGGACCATTATTTTCGTGACATGTTGACAGGGGTGTACTGGCCCGGGGTTTTAGGACAAGGGACCTTTTGGTTTACGGGCCTTCTCACATTTCACGAGCATTTTTACTCGTTTAGCGTGCCCTCCCCGCCCCCCTCTCGTATTCCTTCCCTTTCTTTCTTCCTTTCTTTCTTTCTTTCATTCTTTCTTTCTTTCTTTCTTTCCATCCTCCGTTTGATGGACGTTCTTATGTATATGTTATCCCGGGAATTCTCACCTCTGTTGTGTTGTGTAATATTTGCGTTGCATAAGTTTCTTGCAACTTGCTATATACTAAGAATAATAATTTGTTTAGTCCCAAGTTTCTGAGGATCGGGTTTTCAATACATTGTAAAAGTATTGATTATCTAACAAACTGTTCGTGGTCATTCTACGGATATCATTGGTTGTTGCCATCAATCACAATCAACTGTTAAAGTGAGTTACTGATTTCACAGAAACTTTGTCCTCTGCACAGCATTGTGGCAATGTCGACAAACATGTAGTAACTAAAACGGCCAGTGATAGTTTCTGGTCGCACGTCACTGCAATTGCTATGGCAATACCGTTCTTCTTTCCGATTCTTTTACCTGGCATTACAATAACCTTGAGGGTTGCTGAACTTAGCAAATCAGAAGGTCGGAAGTCCACTTCAATGATTCTTGAGGTGAGCTCAGAGGAGAACCAGTAATGCTGCATTCATTAAATCAAATCATATTTCGATGGTCCAGTGCAATACTGAGACATCTCCAAAATCATAGTTTTGAGATAAATCGAATATAAGATTTCAATAAGATGTCTCAGTACAGAACTGGGACATTTACATAGGGTTATTTTAATGGACAATAAGATGTCTCAGTATAGAACTGGAGAATGTTATAGAGATACATCCGCGATCTCGTGGAGGCAAATGAAACTAAAAGATATCTCAGTACAGGACTGGATAGAGCTTGAAATTCTGAATCCAATGAATAATGATATATAATTTCATTTTTTCATTTTTTTGAGATGTCTCAGTATTGCACTGGACCATCGATTTGTTATGGTGAAAAGAGTGCAATTGAATACTTCAACACTACATCAGCTGACATCACAGTCAAACGGCAATTGATAGAGCTTTATTCGTAAGAATGACGACCTTGAAGTTAAGGATAATTAAATTAAAGAGATTAAGGAAATTAAGGATCTGTCAAAGATTTCAATGACTGAATCATCTTCTGTCTTTTAGTTCAATTTTAGTACTTTTTAATTACTGTAAAATATATCTGCACCTAGTGACTGATATGTATAATGTTTAAAAATTGTTAGATTGCTGGATGGTAACCTAATAAATAGCATAACTTTATGTTTCAAGGTCGGTCAACACAAAATCGAAAAAATGTACTTCCGCCCTTATATATCTGTGTTACAGAAATTAAGAAAATGCCTGTTTTACTTTCTCGATTTTTAAAAGAATGTTAGGAAGAAAAATTAAAAATAATCGACATTGTGTACTTCTAGTAAAAGCTTTTGGAAATGAATGGGTTGTAAATAAATGAGCATTACTGGAAATGTATATTTCATTGTTGTACATGCATTAGGTAAACATTTCACTTCATTATAGAATATTTAAAATTCTCTTGCTTTGTTTTAGAATTTTGGATTTAGTTTAGAATAAAAGAATTAAACCCGAAATGTCGTCTTCGTCACTCACTGAACATACTCATCATACTCATCATACTCAACTCAACATACTCATCATGACTCCCATGGAGTGTTTTATTCCAGTATTATGAGACCATTGAAATAACTCAAATAACACAAATCCTTGATTGATCAATCAATGATCCCTAAGGGCTCGGGCGTGTTTATTTCCCCGAATACAGAGCGCTCCATAGCTGATTTGTCTGCTCGCAATCAAATTGTCGAGCGCATTCAATATGTCGATCCTCACTCCAGACACTCTCAAACCTTAGTTTTAAACTGCCAACTGTACTACAAAGGATGCGACTCAAAAAAAGAAACGACTTTATTTGGAGCGAAGTTAGGCTCAAGGCTATTTTTAAGCCCCATTTACACGGTGCAATTTCTTGAACAACTTCTGTGTCACATTCCCATTTTTCATACAATTTTGTATTTACACGACGCAACTTTCTGTCACAGAACTTAAAACATGTTCTTATTTCCATTCAAGAAATGTGAAACAGAAGTGTGGTACAGAAGTTGTACAAGAAGTTGCTTCGTGTTAATTGGGCTTTACACTTAAAAATCCAAAAATCATTTAAAAGGAAATGCTTCAAATTTTCTTGAAATACAACTCAAACAGTAACAATGCAAATACGGGGACAAAACATGTGTTACGGGAATATTTTAAGAGATATCTTGAATGAAAACATGGGCGGATGTAAACAAATTAATTTAAATCATCTGAAGTATTTTTAAAATGTTTGAGTTCACTGGAAAGCCCGTAATTTTTTGATAATTTTAACCATTTAAAATGTTGTGTTACGGGATTAAACAAAGAGATAATCTTTTAAAAAGAGTATGATTCTTATTATTATTGTTTCTATCAGAAAACTGCTGAAAATCAAGTAAAATACTTATTTCGTACTGCATGAAATGATTTAAATTAATATCAACCCCATAAAAAACACTCCGTGTAAAAATACCAGCCAACTCTCTTCAACTTAAAAAAAAATAATGAAATCTAAAAATTCTGCACTGAAAAGTAGTGATATCAAAAAATTGCCAAGTCAAAACTTTATTTGAAAATCAAAAAATACTTGGCGCATCGTGTACATAAATAGCTTGGAAGTATAGGCCAATTATAAATTATACATGAAATATATATACATATACATAGTATGCCTATAATGCCCTAAAAAAACGATACGCCAAGTATTTTTTGATTTTCAAATAAAGTTTTGACTTGGCAATTTTTTGATATCACTACTTTTCAGTGCAGAATTTTTAGATTTCATTATTTTTTTAAAGAAATTAAGTTGAAGAGACTTGGCTGGTATTTTTACACGGAGTGTTTTTATGGGGATATCACTACTTTTTTTAGTTTATTCTTACAACTTACGTGTAACACATATCAAATGAACAATTACTAAATCCTTTTTAAAAAAATTACCCTTTACAATTTGGTTATTCTCATGAAAAAAACAAAGGTTTCATTACAATCGGTCAACCCAGTCCCGAGATATGGCAACACTTCGGTTTTCAAAATGGCCGCTGAACTTTCTGCACTGCCACATAGAATTTATAACTATAAATGATGTGTATCATTTTTAGCTTTCTGAATATGTATTTATTGTATAGGAGGGGATTATAATGATTTATACATTTGAATGAGTGACGTCATTTCCGGCCTCATATATAGGAAAATTCTAGTTTGACTGTTCCTATTCCATAGAGATGGCCTTCCGAATCGTTTGGCACTAGTTTCATACCGATCTGTCAACCAGTTTTCGAGATATTACGTTTCTTCCGGTTTCAAAATGGCTGCTGAAATCACTGACCTCTTGAATTATAATTTAAACATGATTACATTTTATTATAAGCAGTCTCAAATAGTATATTTATTGCATCAACATGTTAATTTGTGAGATTTTTAAAATGTGTGACGTAATTTCCGGTTTCAGTATGGGAAACTGCAAATATTATTGATGATAATACATAAAGTTGACCGTCTAAATTGTTTTTCAAAATGGCGGCTTCCGGTTGGTTTTTTATATCAAGTCAAATGAGATATCAAAAGAACATACGTTACATAAATATCAAAATAATTGGATCAAATTTGTTGCCGAAATGCCAATCGATGAATTAAATTTCATGACGTCCTTTCCGGTTTCGTTAACATAAATTTTAGTATGTTGCTATTGATAATCCATATAGATGACCGTCCGAATCGTTTGGCGCTATTTTCGTTCCAATCGGTCCAGCCGTTGTTGAGATATGACGTCACTTCCGGTTTCAAAATGGCGGCACAAAAAATTCATGGGGTGAAGGTTAAATCAGACGCCAAAAGTGCACACGTGGTAAAAATGTGAGATCAATCGGTTCAGCCGTTTAGGCTGTGGCCTGTTTACCGGATTTTAGCTCCACCCTACTACTACTACTACTACTACTACTACTACTACTACTACTACTACTACTACTACTACTACTACTACTACTACTACTACTACTGAGATTATTATTATTATTATGAAAACCGCCCTAAAACACTGTTTTCACGGCTCTCTAGCGTGCAAAGGGCGTAACCTATTGTTCCCAAATTTGGTATATGTTGTAGGGTGGGCCATAGCTCGAAATTAAGATATATCGCAACAATGTGAGATTTTCCAATTTTAAGATCCAGTAGGCCGAAAATGCCACTTTGATGCTTACAGTAAAAGTGGGTTTGCTCCAGCCTTTATATGAGAGTGTGCGCGCCGTACGACTTGGCTGGCGTGGAGCGATCGCTCCACTAGATTTCTTGATAAAATATCATATTTATGTTTAATTAGTATAAAATATATCAAAGAAGCAAAATAAATTTGTCTTATATTTATTTGATTGATTTGTAAATCATACATCAAGTCACTGACTTGAATACGTGGACTAATGGTGCCTTCAAATATTAAACACATACCTTGAGGTTGCAGCAACAGACATTGTGTCGGCACATAGACAGTCAGCTTGTCGTCAACTCGCAGTTTTGCAGGTAGTTTGTACAACTCGGAAATGCAACTTCTCTCTCATTCATGGAGGGTTTGAGTTAGCTTGAGGCTGAATATACTCGACAGTATGCCTCTTGCAAGATCTATCATGTAGATCCTATACTTTAGCGTGTAAATGCTTATTTTATAGCGTATATTTCTTATTTTGAGAGAATGAAGCTATAGCAACCACGAGAAATTGTACCAACGAAGGAGAAAAGTACGAACCTACTATAGCTATTGGTACTATTACTACTATTCTTGCTTTAAGAATTTGATTGGCAACATCAGATGATTTGATTTGTGTATTGGTGTAAACATGGAAAACGAACTTGTACATGATCTCATTATCAATTCTTATATTCAAATGAATTACATCAGATACGTTGGGAGCAAGAAGAACAAGTATTTTTCTATAAAACACACATTTACCTTGCCTATTAGATGGCGAATAGCACCAATGGTGGCACAGCCATTGGAAAGGCTATATAAAATAATTAAATAGGTATCTGATTATAAAATAATGTTGTTTTAATGAAATATAGTTGTTCTTCCATGCAAAGTAAACTTTGTATGATGTAGTTAACTGCTGTCTTCTATTCTTCTGCCCAGGTTTTATTTCAGGAACATAGAGTGAGGATCTCCCCTGCTGGAATGGAGGAATGAATGAAACGTGATTGAAACAAGACAATATATTTGCTGGTCTCTACGTACTGTCCACATCTTTGGCAGAGCTGCTCATGGATAACCACCACTTCTTCAACGAGTTACAGTTAAAAGTGTGGGGAACAGAATTCGTAAGTATAATATAATAATCAAAATCCATCATCATAGCACATTGGAAGAAATTTAAGGTTTGGGAAGAAAATGTTCAAATGCCCCGCAAGAGGACCCACAAATGTCAGTTGTTCTGGCTCCAACAGTCTCCTTGGCTTATTTCTAGAGAATGTAGAAAATCTCAATTCACATTTCCTGAAAATCAAATCTTATACTACTGACTACGAAATAATTTCGCACTATGTCGTAGTAAAATAATGTTTGTTTAAAGATTCACTCTGCGCAGCCAAGTTCTTTGGAGCCAGAACATCTTTCTAATCCTTCAGCAGGCATTGCGCTCCGTCTCGTATATTAAGTATATTCACGTACATCGTAAAGGAAGGGAAGCTAACATGTGTACCGGGAAAAGAACAGTATCGCAATACAATATGCAGCTAATAGTTGAAACTACCGTATGACACAATGATCTTGAAGGTAAGAACTAATCCGAACTAATTGATCGCAGTTCAATAGTGCTTACAATTTGATTCTGCATATTTTGTGAATTGTGTTTGGGTAGCCAATATTAAGAAGTTACTATATAATTTAATTGATTGCCAGATACTTCATTATATCAGCTATACCAGAACCGTTGGATATGTGATCCATAACAACGGCTTAGCTATCACATGGATCGTGTATGATTTGCCATCGGGTATAAAACGATGAAAAAGTCCACGTTAATGTGCGTTATGTCTGTAGTAGTCTTGAAGATCGGATAGTTCATTCTGTTCCATTTCTGCATAGTAGGATAACTGCGCCAATACATTTTAAATGTCGAATCATTTCTTGAGAAGAAACGAGATGGCGAAGAATTTCAAACGTTCCATATTCATTAAGTTTAATAATAACCAGAGTTTCCATATTAGAATGCAAAAACAAATTCAAAATTTCATTAAAATAACATTACATTACATACAACTATTTTACTGAATTGTCCTAACAAGACAATTTGATAATTCCATGCCTAGTATAGAAACTCTGAAGTAGGTACGCAATTACATTTCTTACGAAACTGTTCGCATAGATCTTGATATGTAACTAATCGATGGATTGCCCGTCATCAAACTGCCGTATGCTTTTCATCCACGCACTGCACAAATGTTCACCTCCGCGTTTAGCTGACTTCCGAACACCGTCTAGTTGAGCAAACTCGTCCAATGTCAACCGTCAACACTAGCGCCGGTAATCTGCTGTCAGAAGACTAGAGGTAGCCTTCAACATGAAATCCGTATAAAATCACAAGCAACCTGAATCATTGGAGACAATTTATTACTAACTTCCCATTGAATAGTTTTCCTCGTAAATACTTGTAACAAATTATTTATCCATGAAAAATGAGTGTAATTCAATTGAAACCTTCATTAAAACGAAAGAGATCAACACATTTGTCAGCTGCTCTGTAGCTGTTCTGCAATTAGCTTCTTGTTAGTATTTTTCCCTTTAAAGGAGAACCATTCTTTTATACCTTGCACCATCGTTATTCTATGTCTCTTCAAAATGCTATTTCTTAAATCCATTTCTGCTTTTATTTCAATTCATTTCAATACAGATATTTGTTAAGAAAAAAATTTAAGGTTTATGTTAGTTTATACGCGCTCAATTTTATTTATTCTTTTAGATAATTAATACTAAATTAATGTTAGGCTTCTTTCTATATATTTTTCGAAGTTCTTAGTTTATGAATTATCACTTTTAACAATTACAATTCGATTGTAATTTCCTATTAAATCTATAACAAATTGTATCCCCCACTAATATGACGATGAACTCATCATAACGAACCATCTTCTTCGTAACACTCACAGCCTAACCCGACCAGGTGGCAAGTTCAATCTTGTAATGCTACACGTTACGTTCACTCAAAGTGTTAAGAATCTAATATAGAATATATTATGCTAAGAAAGCTGTATTTTATACGTGTTTTTAGCAATCACCTTCCAAGTCACAATTCACACGCATAACAGGGTAGTTCAAATCTACGTCCAAAAACCACGTCCCACCGAAACGTAACTGCCCGAATTGATGGATTTCCGGTACCGATTTCAGCCACCTTGAGCTGGTTCTTCATTACTCGGATTTACGAAAGTCGCTGCGTTGCTTTATCTCTTGTGTAGATATTTATTTGAGGGAAGTCTGGCCAACTTGGAGCGATGTTCGCGCGCGACCTTGTACCGAGATCTATTTGAGTGACGCCGTGGAACCCGGCATCAGCTTCTGTCAGTAGACCCACGACACGGGGATCCACTGGGGGGTGGTGTGAACACGGTCGATGGCTTTCTCCAGGGAGTTGATCGTCTCCTCAATGTCGTTGTTGACGATGGTCAAGTCGAAGAAGTGCCCGTACGCCTGGCGGAGGAGGTCGGACTCTTTCGCCAGCCGCTCCAAACTACCGTCATACTGGAACAACAAATTCAATTCGTTCTTGTATTTTATGCGCAAAAAAAGAAATTAAAATCCATATTCGCTTTATAAAACAAAAAAGTAATTACGTATTTAAATTATTTCAATTGACCAATTCACCCAGAAATTGAACATATTGTATCTTTTGTGAGATAGGTAGAGGTAGGTACTCTACACTCACGAAAGCCAAGCTTTGATGTCTGATAATGTAAAATATAAAGGCAAATTTGTTTATATATAATTTTATGAAAAAGTGGGTGCCTGGTTATCATCTTTGATACAAGAATAATATTGTATGTAGGAATACATTGGAATGATTGAGCGATGTGTTACGTACGTCTGCCAGGTTCTGCAGAACGGGCGCTGCGATGAACACGACGTACGGCGCGAACTCTGCCGTGCGCAGGATCTTGAGCGCTTGGGGTTCGACGTCCAGGATCGCCATCCGGCCCTCCTGGTGGATCTTCCGGATAGTCTCCAGCTTCGTTCCGTACATCGCGTCCTCGTGCGTCCCTGAAGGGCACAACCAATACATTACTTCCACTCGACTCATGTGGTTGTTTAAACTTCAAGTACTGATTCTTGTTATTTTTTCTTTATAGAGTACTTGATTAAGTTCTTGCCTCACTATCTTCTGCACAAATTGTGATTTTATGATGCCTGTAGAAAAGTTTTAAATGAACTACCTCGGTTGACTGTTTTATAACTGATTATAATTTAAGAATACCAATTTAACATAAATTATATTAATTCAATGACACTCAATCAGTTGCCATGCAAAGTATACCAACTTCTAATGTCAACTTGGAAGAAATTTAATATACTAGGGTAATACTTCAGTTGGAAATCAGAACCAGACTCCAGATGTATACAATTAAATGCAAGTCAACGTATATGAATTGTTAATACACTAGGTAAGTCCTTTTAAACAAATATACCAAAAGATCTTATCCTAATCATTAAAAACATCAACATTCTTTTAAATTAGACTGTAAATAAATGAAATGTCTACTATTATTTCGACCAAACTCCTCAACTTGGACTAAGTGTAGTAAATAAGTAAGTACCATATTCCAAGTACTCGTTGGCAGCAATGTCCGCCATCATCTCGTCGTGCGAAACGAAGTAGTAGTTCCGTCCGTTCTCCTCGTCTGTGCGTGGAGGCCTGGTCGTGTCTGGAAAAGAACAACAATCACATTAAAAATGAGATTATTTTCAAGTATTACAGCTATTTGTGGAACTTGTAAAACTAGTTAAATTGATCTTGTGATATAAACTTTCAGATGATAATGCTAGAAAATATTAGTTGTGAAAAAAGTAAAAATAGAAATGAATGAATGAATAAATGAATGAATGAATTTACATTTCCTTTGTCATGGATGAAGTAAAGTTTTGGAGTAACAAATAAATTAAATAGACTTTGAAGGATTTTATATTATATAAAATCTTTGAAAATCTATTTAATTTATTTTCCCTATTCTAGGAAGTTTGATTCCATGCAATGTTAATCTATATGACCTCCAGATGCTAGGCGTAACGACCACTCCTGTTGCACGGAACTAAATAGTGTGGAGGGGGGGGTGTCACCATCCCCCAAAACGTTTAGGTATGAACTTGAAATAAAGCTGATCCCCAGAGTTTGTTTGTGTTGACGTAGAGATGTCACCCATCTTGTATCGAGCTAGCGTCACGACTCACGTGGGATGGGGTAGGCGTATTTGTCGGGGTTCTTGGCGATGAGCGTGTTCTTGATGTGGCGTCGGCCGACCCCGTGAGCTCCCAGCAGCACCAGCGTCTTGCGCGTGAATGCCGGGTCCGACACTGCAGCAAACATCCACCAATCAGATCCAACCATCTTCATTACATACACGTTTCATTTAGATTAGATTCAATGCAATATTATTGTCACTACTTTAGAAATGTATTGAAGTTGTGCTATGTAGTGCTGAATTTTAACAATGTATTTAAAATCTGTAATAAAATAATTGCAAATAGACATAAAGCTTTTTAGAGCTTTTTAGTTGTTGTATGAAGTATTTCGAAATAATTGAACACTGAAGAATGTATAGAATAACATTTATCTAGATTTGTTAGATTTTTAAAATAATTTAGAAAACTCTAAACATCCCTTTAAATTTACTGCAAATGTAAATTTAAAACATTTTAATCTCTAAATTCTCAGAATAATTTGAATGGACCACTAGTCATTATCTTGCTATGTGACATCACGAATAAAACGGATGACAGAAGGATGTGGGCTGTGACCGTCAAGAAGGCTGTGACAGCACAGTAATCAATAGTAATCAAATAGCAAATAAATCCAATTGAAATTCAAGTGTCTTTCCCCAACGTATTTGATTGGCTCTTTCTCCCACTATGGACATTGCTGCTCTAGTGTGAGTAAAGAGAACTATTATGCTACATTGACTCCTCCCATCACCATTGGTCCATTAACGAGTAAATTTGAAAATTAAGTATATTGATCAACGAAATTTTGAGTGACTTATCCAAATCCTACTCAATTTATTATGGATATGATGCTCTGTATTTATTTGTACAAATAAAAAAAAATTGATTAGTATCTTTTGCTTGTAACACTCTATCGTTTAATTGAAATACGAGTCAGCATAGGCGTGCGCAGGAGAAATCATTAGGGGGGGCCAACATGGGCGCCGGCAGGATTAAGGCGACGCGAAAATATTGCCACGGGTGAAGGGGGGTGTGGGGGGCGCGCCCCCCACTTTGCCCCGCAGGGCTTTTTTTGGATTTTTGAACTTTAAAATCAATTATGAGGCGTTCTGAGGAGTATTTTTTTTTTTATTTCACTTACTTTTTCACTACAATAAGGTGTGGGGGGCATGCCCCAAAACCTAACCCGGCAGAGCGTTTTGTAGTTTTTTGGCACTTCAAAATGAATTTGAGACGTTTTAAGGTGCACTTTGTTCACATATTGCAACCTATACGTTAAGCACCACAAAACTTTATTTTTTCACGACATATAAAATATTTGTGCTGAAAGGGGGAGCGGGGGCGAAGCCCGCGAGAAAATATACTCTGATGTTCATACATATTAGAGCAATTTTGAGGCATATTAAAAAGGAATAGTTTGTAGGGGAAAACCCTAGAAATTATTGCAAATATCGTGTTTTTGGAAGGTCGTTTAGGCATGTTTTCGTGGTATTTTCTTCAAAATATTGTGTTTTTGATCAACCAATACTTGATTCCAGTAATGTGAGCAACTCCAGTTTGCCCCGCAGGGAGATTTTTTTGTTTAAACTCTTTTAAAATCAAAGTTTTGACACTATGAGGACCTCATTTTATAATTTTTTAGTTGAGTCTGACCCATTAGGGGGGGCCAAGGCCCCCCCGGCCCCCCCCCCCCCCCGTGCGCACGCCTATGCGAGTCAGGAATAGAAATGAATATCACCTCAGGTTTACTCACATGGTAGTTTGACAACTTCTTCATAAGTAACTAAATCTAATTGGTCGAATACGGCGTTGTGTTTTGCCAGATATTTGTCCTTGTATTGTTTCTTCTTGCGTCCGAAGATTGAGCAATTTACTGCAAGCAACGAGAGACAAAGTGATTAGACATTCGCCTTCCCCTCAGTCAATGGCAATTCCATTCATTCATGGCACAGACTACATAGCAGGGTTCAGGGGGTCTACCTCACATTCAGTACAGAGAAGAAAATCGTCAAAATGAGCCAGCAGATCACAATATTATAGAAAAAGAAAATATATTTGTAACAAAATCACACCAAAGCGTCGATCCATAACGGCGGTTCTACTCGAAAATCAAGTAGGTACTGAAAATAAATCACAAAAGATAATGCTAAAGGGGAGCAAAAATCATTGATAAGGAAATCGCAACTGAGGAGAAAAGTAACTGGTAAAAAGTCGCATGGCAAGAGACTTGTGCAAGAAGAGCTACTGTCAGGTTGAAGGGGATTGGATGACGTGATGCCTTCACATCCAGAGCTTGACATCACCACCAGTGGCGGACTTAACATTACATCCCCTCCCCTCCCCACACACACTTCTTTTTATAATATTCTGCACATGAGTCATTTCAAACACGCAGGAAATGAAACATCTTATTTTCTAATTGATTAAATTTCTACAGATTTCTTGAAACGTCTGATAATTTTCTTTCTTGACTTATTACTCTAAGCTCTAATTAGGTACTTATTTGGACAATTTCAATCAGCCAATCAGGTTTCAGAGTTTCACTCAAAACGCTATTTCATTGGCTAGAAATTGAAGCTGATCAATTTGAATTCCATGTAACATGGGCTTCAGAAAGTATGAAAAATATTTAGAAAATGTGTAAAGAAACAACGAAAAAAACTGAATCTACTTTTCTGATCAGATGAAATATTTGGTAATATTCTGTATTGAAAGAATCCTCGATCCCCGATGTCGGCATGGCAATGTTCCCCACATCCAACCCCCTTGGCCGTGACGGGGCGGGAGGCGGGAGGGGAGGGCCGTACCTGTGGTGCCGTCACATCCCTCTTTATGCGACGAACAGCCCGCGTCCGCATCCAGTTCTACTGCCACACAACAACCAAACACAACCAGAACACAGTCAGTTAGAGTCAGGCATTACATGTTACACGGTCAAGACCAAGGGCAGGGGACAACACTCGATGCACATTCGGATTCGCAACATTATTCTCAACATCATTCAGGCGCTTAGGAGCGGGGGGGGGGGGGGGGGGGGCAAAGGTTCTAGCCCCATAGGACATGGTTTCGAATTTCTGCTATTTTCAAAGTGATTCTGGGGATCTAAAATGCACAAATTGAATAACACACCCACCAATTCTTGAGGTAGGTCGTTTTTTCTTAGAATTGATACAATTATAAGTGATTCTGGGACGATTAAATTAATTTTTTTAAATGAATGGGGGGTTACACTGTTAGAGTGGGGGGGGGGGGGGGGGACAAACCCCCAAATCCTCCCTTCCTACGCGCCTGAAATCTTTAACTTTCAATGTTACAACATTTTTAAATGTGCTATCAATGTTTTTTAAACATCTAATTAAAACAAATACGAAACTAGTTTCACTTTATTTTATTTTACTGTAATCCTGAAATTTTAATCTATTATTAATAGGTACATAGGTAACTATTTATTTATATATTTTTGATTTAATCTGTTCTTACATATCTTTCATTTGTTAAAGCGAATACATCTCGACGAGCTTATGCGTTGGTCAAATAAAGTAAAATACTTTTAATTAACTAAGTGTCTACAATGAAGGATTCTCGTACATAGTTTCCGAAATAAGCGGTTTCAGAGTTAACCCAGTCTACCACACAGTTTTGGAATTAAGCGATCACAAAGTCACTTTCAGGAATTTTGAACGTTGACGAATAAGTAATTTTATAACACATTTATAATTTAGATGTTATTCATTGCACATCATAAATATAGAATGAAAACAAACGAAAACTGTATTTCTTATCACTTGTCCACTTAAAGATGAAAAGATAATTTAATTTTTGAAATCCAGAACTGAGAGATGTTTAAACAGACAAGACAAATAATGCTGGCAGCTTCTAGATAAAACGTTCAGTAATGATCCGACTTTTATGTTACATAAATATTAAATGTTATCTCCAGTGTTCTTAATTGTGATGAATTTAGGAATACTCCTTTGTCATCATATTTTCGCAAACTCTTCTTCCATGAAATATAGAAAGCGTTATGAGTGAATAACAACATTTCAATTCACTATGATATGATCTAGTTTTGAATTAATGTTTAATTTGAGTCGAATACCCATGTGTTGCTAAAGATATTCCACTATTTCCTCTGAGGTTTAAGCAATTAAATGTTAAGGCCGTACTTTAAAACACGTTTGAAGGTTGTACCTATACTCATGACTTTATTTACTGCGCAACATGATTTAGACATCACTGCTATTTACTTATTATTTGTAATGTAAGTTATTTTAGTGGCAATAAACCTGTCCTGTGAAACTAATCATGCAAGTTGAGATAAATTCACGCTGGATATTGAGCTCCATAATCAGTGGTATTTGATTGGGAATTGCGCTGAATCAGCACGGTAAAGTGTGCAGTTTAATTATGCAGTGGACTGGATTTAGAGCGCGCAAACTGCCTGTTAAACGAATAATTAATCAGAGTTATTAAACAATTTCGAACTAATGAAAAAAGTTGCGTGATAAATTATTGTTTCGAGGTAAATGTTACAGAACATTGTCCGGCTTTTTATTCCACGTTTGATTCATCCATTATCATACGAACACAACACACTACAAACAAAATGCGTCCATAACCAAACCAGACTCCGCCTAAGCGTGGCACGTTGAGCGGAGCAGACACTAGCGCTAGTGCACACAAACACCACGGGACAACACCAAACCAGACTCCGCCTAAGCGTGGCACGTTGAGCGGAGCAGACACTAGCGCTAGTGCACACAAACACCACGGGACAACACCAAACCAGACTCCGCCTAAGCGTGGCACGTTGAGCGGAGCAGACACTAGCGCTAGTGCACACAAACACCACGGGACAACACCAAACCAGACTCCGCCTAAGCGTGGCACGTTGAGCGGAGCAGACACTAGCGCTAGTGCACACAAACACCACGGGACAACGAAGAAGTAGAGCAAACACGTTGTGACCTGCTGGGCCAAGCACGGCACCTCCACCACATGTTCAGAGAAATGCCAGTGACTTTTACACGGGAATTAATAATAAGTAGGCAGATATCCCTACCTCAGAGGTAGAAGGCTGCATTTACTCGATTTTGCGTTGCACACTTTTGGAATGATGTAATGCTGACTAAATGCCGCAAAACACTTAAAGCCGGGTTCCCATAGACCGTTTTTGCGTTTTCCGTTTCCCGGTTTTTCTTACCGACCAAACACAAGTCCAGAAACCGTTCAAGGGAGACTTGTGATTGGTTAATAGCAAAAAAAACGGAAAACGGAAAACGCAAAACGCGAAAACGGTCAAAGTGGGCTCAGCTTTAAATTGCAGGATACTAATACACAAGAACTAACACCACCATTACAAATATTATTCGATGATTTGATCTCACTTCAAGAATAATTGAATTGACTTCCAGCCGTCTACCTTTGAAGTAGATCGATGTTTAAATTATTATAAATTGTTAAGACGAAACAAAGACATTGTGTGCGCGCCATTAACTCCCACAGCATCTTAATTAACAAAAACTTTTTGTCCATCTTAGACTTTGTCAACTTACCTACTTATTACAAGTCATTTGGCTTGAACTTGATAAAGACACCGGCATTTCCCAAAACTTATTCTAAGAATTTCAGTTGTGCTCAGGACATGTTAAACTCTATCTCAAAGCCCACGCCAAATTAAAATAACAAATAAGCTTTGTCGTGGTCTCGAGTTTGTGCGCGCCCCTAAGCCCCAAGCTTGCCCGGGGGGGGGGGAGGGGGCTTTGCGTGAAGACTGTTGATGGTAATGAGCACGGGGGATGTACCTTGTTCGTGCTTGGTCTTCTCCACTGCCATGCACGCCGTCCGCCATTCCTGCAGCTCAGGCGAGGGAATCAGACCGGCCGAGCCAGCGGCGTTGTCTCTCCGAGCCTGCCACCAATTGTGATCGTCTTTACTTATTATCTGAAACGCAAGAAAACATGGGTAAAAGTCACGGGAGCTGTCATTACTCTATACAATAGCAGTGATTTGTCCTGAATTACGTTGCAGTAAAATACAGTTTACATTACTTGAACTGAGTAGAAATACCATTTCTAATGAGGGAAACACAAAAACAACGCACTTCACTGAGAAATATATTTTTTGGCGTTTGATAATAAGATTTTAAAACTAAAATAATAATGTTGCGTATGTACGTCATTATATTGATTCTCCCCATATGCTTAACACTCACTGTCTGTGTCTGTATTTACTATGTAAAAATTGTCTAAACTAAAACTTTTGTAAAATTTTACAAATGGTGGCAGATGTAGGTTTTTGTACAAAATATATCTTTTGTGAAAGATTTTTCACAAAAACAGTGAAAGTAGTAAATTGTTGGATGTTGCAAAATTTTAGGACTGCCTTTGCCTTACAATTGTGTAAAAAAGTCAAGTTGTTATTTTTATACTGCATGAAAACAGATTTCGCTATAAATATCGATTGTCACACATAAAATGCTCGTAAATTCTTCAATATTTGAATAATAAATACATGAAGTGTCTATTTTATCAGCTATAAGTTTGCGTCCCTTCTTTGACCTTGAGAATGACAATGAGAAACAATGTGTACTTTTAATCATCGCGACAATGGACCTATGAGAATGCCCAACTCTGAATCAACTTTTATAGACTTCAAAGTACGCTCTAAACCTCTGAATCCAATCCCCAGTCTCAAAGCACATAGGGGCACTTTGGCGCTCGATAGCGTGGAAATGACAAGGACACTCACTTGCAGGATATCCCCAGTCTTGAACGCGATCCCCGCTTGGGCGCACGGTATGAGGTCGTCGTCGAGAGGGTCGTAGTCGAACTGCGCGCGCACGAAGATCTGCGGACAGAGGGTCGGCCATGAATCACAGTCACTGGACGCTGGTGACACCTGGCGGCGCTCGACGGCGACACACCGCCAAGGTCACGGGAAAGCGTGCAGGCAACAACTCGATACAGTGAGGTGAAGGGAATACTGGACATTGTGTGTGTGAGAGAAAGCTAAGTAGTAGAGAATTATTACGCAATTAACAGAGAAAGGGTTGTTTAGACATGGTTTTTATTTGGTCAATTAACAATTGGTAATTATGGTTTTTCTACACAAACATACAGTTCTCTATAAATCTACTTCAATGTCACACTAATCTACTTTTATAATACAACATCCTCCAGACTTTAAAATAGTCTGTTGCGGAGAAGTTTACATTCTAAAATACAGTTACTTCAAAAGTCACATCTTCAAAACAAGTGCCACATTTGAATAACTTTACGCTGAACCCATTGGCCTTATTTAAATGCAAATTAAGATACCATGCTGAGCACAAACAGATCTCGATAACGACTTTCGAGTTGAAACACATGAGCAAAAACACGAGCTCCACACTAGATGGCGTGCACAGTTCCACGACGACTAAACATCACACCAGATGCAAGAGGTACTTACTAACACTGGCAGAGGCCTAATCCTGAACAACTATATTGTGGTGAAGAAAAAGGAGAGAACGAATATACATTAAACTCTGCGGACGAACTCTCTCGAGAGAGAATTGAAAAGTTGTCGCCAGTCTTAGACGCTGCTTCAGAGCAGGCATCTAAGATGAGAGAAAAAGTACATCTCAAACTAGTCACAAGCCTGCCACTAGCTGGCGGGTCAGTAAATGCATGCATTTGATCAGGTGTAAAGATTCAGGATGAAGAAAGTAGTACTCAGAGTCTGGTGTGATGGCCCAATTTCGTTATAAAACAATTAGTATCGGGAAACAAGCAGGAAGAAAAGGAAGATGGTCCACGCATTCACAGATAAAACTTGAGATGGAAAAACAACCTCAATGATTAGTGAGCAATATTTTAATGTTTTTCAGGATATTTGAAAAGGTTATAGGCTGTTGCTCTTGCCAACGCAAAACAACAGCAATGTATTGTGAAGTATTTTCTCCCTTGGATGCTCAAGATATCTTATGTGGAGAGTTCAATTTTCATAAAATCAGTTATATTTGTAGGACTCATATGGTCTCATCATATGTGGGTATAGTTATTTTGATTTTTTTGATAGATTATGTTTAAAACTAAACAAAATATTGTATTTGGTACCAATTAAAAAACTACACACATTGTTTTTAAATATGGCTATGCACGCATATTTCAACATACGTTTTATCTGCACCTCAGAGGCAGAACTTAGAAGGCCCGAACTCTATTTCAATTATTCTTGAGGTGAGCTCACAAATCAGTATTTCAGCCTTCATTTGTAATGGAGACACTAGTCATTTAATACTTCGATACAAATGTGTTTTCTGAATTAGGTCATTTGCAATTGATAGAGAACATGAATTCAAAAGTGTGCAATTTGTGGAAATGGACTACTGGCCTTCTAGCAAACGTGTGCTATCTGAGCATGTGACAGAACGTGAACGACAATGGACCATCATCCTCTCCCCTGCACATGCCATGTCCTCGGCAATGTCGGTCATGCGCCTGAACATGAGGGCAGTCATGCAACATCAGGTCAGCCATTCACACACACTAACAACTCGTCGAGCCAATTTACACAGCAGTTTAACACTCACGCTCTTAGTTGCTTATTTAGAACTTATTTAAATTCGTGTTTTATACATTTTAACAGGAGGGGATTGCAAAACTAAACGTGATTATCATGTTCCATAATGTTGGCATCAGCAATTCATGTAATATTTTCAGAACAAAAGCTAACACAGTTCATGATAATCTCCATCATAACTGTTTATCAGATAAAAGGCAATTACTCCCATTAGTCTAACTGCCTCCTGATTGGATGGAACTGTAAGGGTGCCGAGCGGAAAGGGAAGGGTGGAGGAGGGGGAGAGATTACATCCTGATTGAATCAACTAATCAAGTATTGGTAATGAATAAAACCTCGCTAATAATTGTACCTCTGCCAGGATTGTTAAAGTGCGCCAGTCGAGAGGTGAAACAGCGCTTTCCCTTTCATCAGCAAAGTCAAACAATCCTTTGTAAGTTTACAACCCTCAAGATAATACATATTAATAATAGAAAACATTTGCCAACTCATTATCTAGAGTGAGAGTTGAGTTGACGACAAAGTTACATTAGAAAAGTTTTCTAAAGCTCTGCGGCTGGTTTTTTTGAGTAATTTCGGTCGGCTTTAGTTTTGTCTCAGGTGGGGACGAATGGGTTTAATAATCTAAGTGTGCTGAAGAGGTGAGATTATTTCGAGCAAGCATCAATTAACAGGTGTTTAGTTAATACTGGGGATGTGGAGGTGCCAGGTTAGAGTTTGTCGCATTCATGTGGAGTCGAGTTAAATATCAGGTCAAGGGACTCAAGTGGAGGCACAAAGAAACAAATTAAAAGTACATTTGTGATTGTGAAGGATCAAGCACTAGAATACTTGTGAACAGAATAATGTGTTGGAAGCTCTGATGAAAGTGGAACTAAATGTGTCATGCGTTCTCTACTGTAGCTTATCTACATATAAATTAACAGTAGAACTCTTATTTAAATTTTAGTGAGTCATTAATAAATAACATTATTTAATTGGAATTGGCTGGTTTTAAATGAATAGACTTTCGTCTTCTTATAATTCGTTACCTAAATTCCTACTATAAACTATTTTTGAAAAATTATATTATCCAGGTCTCCATATCTCGGTTTGGTTTCGTTTCTTTTTCACAAAATGGCAACTTTTTAACACAAGAATCGACCATATTAAATGTAATTGCTTTTGCTATAAGGAAATGAGAGAGCCATTTTGGGAAATCGAACCGAAAACGAATCGCAGTTTGGAGCTTCGCTTTAGTTAACTTATAACAACTCTAGAGAAACATAGTCTATTAACAATTATCAACCAAAAATTATTTACACAATGTATTATTGAATATTTATCACTGTAATATGTGGTCTTTCCAAATGGGACATCGACATCATGTGTATTGGCCGCTTTCTTGAATGAACATTGAAACATTGATACACTGAACACGTATGAAACAGCGCTGGAGACGGGTGGACGAATGCAACGACACGTATGAAACAGCGCTGGAGACGGGTGGACGAATGCAACGACACTCATGCGAGCAATCGAGGGGCCCGACACTGAAGAGGGGTCAGTCAGTCTAACGACGGCGAGTGCTTAAGCTTGGCAAGGAACGGATATAAAAAAGCCGGGCTTACTTGTACCTCGCACGGAGGGGGCGCACTGCGGTACGACGGCACGATCTTGAACGTTACCGAGCCTCGAGCATCGCGCTGGAAACAGACAGAGTGAGGTTACACTTTCGCAATTAGTTAATTATATGTTGCTGATGGCATATGTACAACGAGAAACGTAGGATTTTAATTAAGGTAAAATGTTTAAAGTTAACATTTTATGATTGTTATTATCTTTGCTTAAAACCATTTAAATGAAGATATTATTTTTGAAAAACATTGTTCATATAATTTAACCTTGTATGGCATTGATACCATTTGATTCAAGAAATATTTGAAACATTCTCATTATTGAATGAATAGGTACTACGTAATTTTTTCTGAAAACCTTAAAATAATGATCATATTTTTAAATAATCATTGTACAATTATAATCATCTATGACTAGGCATAATTATCTAGGCACGGCATGAAACAATTTTCATGAAAATAACATTTTAAAACATATCTTAAACACTTGAAATTTGTTTTGAAATAGGAAATTAGTGAAGGCTTTTTTGTTTTCCCGAAGATCGAAATTGATGTTTTTTCCTGCTGTCAGGGAGAGCTTGCTTGGACTCTACACTGGATAGTAACTCCAGCATTTGGACAAGTAGATTTAACTTCAGAGAGTTTCTCTCCTACACCCATAGTGTTTGTGAATTAAAAGATAAATCTAGGTTCAGAAAATAAATAATTAAAGTCACGGAATTCAGAAGATGAATAAGAAACTTTGCTGTTGATAACGCCTTGATGGAATTACAAATTGTTGTTACTTTTCATCAAGATTTAATTAAAAACTGAATTATTGTCGTGTTTGCATGTTTTTTTATGTAATTTTAATTCTAATACATTATTATATAATAATTTAGTTTTGAGTAGTACATGAATGTTACTTGCATTTAATTGTGTAGGAACTATATCATTAGAAGAAATGAAATTATTTGAAATCGAATGTAATATCCATTTAGCCAGAACCCTATTTTTGAGATCGTTCGAGTGCTCGTATAATCGAGCATGACGTCAAAGTGACGTCAACCCGAACGAAATAGCATTCAAACTGCAAAATCAGTTTATTATTTCGTTCGCTCTGACGTCAAAAGGCCATGAATCCGTACGGCAAAACGAAGCGAACGATCCCGAAAATAGAGGTTCTGCATCTGTTAGTAAGATGTAAATGAAGATGGGTTACCAGAATCTTCTGCAAGGCGTTCACTGACTGGTTGGCCACGGGGTTGCCGTTAATCTCCCTGATCTCGTCGCCGACGTGGAGGGTGGCTTGTCGGTGGATCATCCCTCCATGCATGATGCGCGCGACGATGCACTTGCCCTCCTCGTTCATCTTCAGCGTGATGCCCTGCGACACAAACACAGTCATTGACCACTAACTCCGTGCATGATGCGCGCGACGATGCACTCGCCCTCCTCGTTCATCTTCAGCGTGATGCCCTGCGACACAAACACAGTCATTGACCACTAACTCCGTGCATGATGCGCGCGACGATGCACTCGCCCTCCTCGTTCATCTTCAGCGTGATGCCCTGCGACACAAACACAGTCATTGACCACTAACTCCGTGCATGATGCGCGCGACGATGCACTCGCCCTCCTCGTTCATCTTCAGCGTGATGCCCGGCGACACAAACACAGTCATTGACCACTAACTCCGTGCATGATGCGCGCGACGATGCACTCGCCCTCCTCGTTCATCTTCAGCGTGATGCCCTGCGACACAAACACAGTCATTGACCACTAACTCCGTGCATGATGCGCGCGACGATGCACTCGCCCTCCTCGTTCATCTTCAGCGTGATGCCCTGCGACACAAACACAGTCATTGACCACTAACTCCGTGCATGATGCGCGCGACGATGCACTCGCCCTCCTCGTTCATCTTCAGCGTGATGCCCTGCGACACAAACACAGTCATTGACCACTAACTCCGTGCATGATGCGCGCGACGATGCACTCGCCCTCCTCGTTCATCTTCAGCGTGATGCCCGGCGACACAAACACAGTCATTGACCACTAACTCCGTGCATGATGCGCGCGACGATGCACTCGCCCTCCTCGTTCATCTTCAGCGTGATGCCCTGCGACACAAACACAGTCATTGACCACTAACTCCGTGCATGATGCGCGCGACGATGCACTCGCCCTCCTCGTTCATCTTCAGCGTGATGCCCTGCGACACAAATAGTCATTGACCACTAAATAGCCAATACGAGATATCATTGCTCCATACATCAATATTGATGAAGTTTGATAATTCGAATTAGTCGGTTGCTGCCAAAAGCTGGCAGATATATTTGGTAACGTCAAATGTCAAATGTCAGCTATCTCTCAACACAACGCGTAAAATAAAGATGGCTACATGAGATGAGCTCTAAGTGACAAGATGTTTCACCAGGGACCTTATTCAATAAATTGAAAATTCCCGATTCTGTTGGCTTCCGATTCACGGTCATATGGATTAACATTATATGGATTCGGATTCCAGCAGAATCGGGGATTTTAAAGTTATAGAATAGGGCCCCAGGAAGGCAGTGAAATCGATCAAACAAAAGTAAACAGCAGAATGTTTGCGTACATTATTTAAATAATACGAAACATGAGTTTGTAATAATTCAAATGAGTTTGTAATACATGGATGATAAACATTAGAGAACAGTAAAGCTCTGAGCTTAGAGAGCAGTAAAAATGACTTCTCATTCGGTCACTTCTATCTTCAAGATGGAGTGATTATCTATCTTGAAACACTCCCTTGACGCCATATTACGTAATTCAATTATAAACTGCATAAATTACCGCAGAATCAATGACAATAGTTAAACTGCTGAGATATGAATGAAGTGGATCGATTAAAGCAATAGAGCATGCGAATATTGCTCGACAAAGAAGTTGAAATTGCTTATTCTCTGAATAATCTTAATCTTGACATAATTGGGAAAACCAGTTGGTTCAAAAGACAAATCGCAAAATTAATTACTCGGCAATCTGAATAACTTCTGTACGAATAATTCACATAGCTAATTGAGGATTTACGACATTCTTCTTAATTATTTTCTGTGTCGGCTTTTAGCATCGATTCAGGCGGGAAAGTCAGCGGCAGGCGCGCGTTCTCCACTCTCATTGCGAGCACAGTAAACCACTTCTCCGCGTTGCGACTTAAATAATTAACACGAGAGTCGGCTTCGGCGCGCAGAGCACAGAGCGGAGTCTTTCCTCGCGCTCTTCACTCCGTTACCGTTGCGTCGCGTCTAGCCTGACACTTAGATGCTCACTTCATTACTGTCGCCTGAGCAGGTTATTGTACACATATTTAATAAATATCATATTAACTTTAGAACCAATCAGATTATTAAAAACAGTTTATGTAGACATTTCTGCTGCCGCCCTAAGAAAGATCAACACTAACTTATATTTAGATACGATTATTTCTGTGTTCCAACTCAATATAAAAGTAACACATCTCATTTCTTCAAACATTCTATCCACGAGGAAAACGATCGGTGTAACGCGTTGATAAGTGAGCCTTCGTATTGCGTGCGAATTGATACCTTTGTGTAAGGTGTAAGTTTCTGCTCTCCAGACCTGGGAAAACGCTGGAATCCAATACATTAAAGGAGCAGTGACAATTTCTTTGAAATTTCTTTGAATACATTTGGTAAATATTTCAAATCAAGCAAAATTGTCAGTAAAATTTAAAAAAACTTTTGATTACTCTATCGAGAACACCTAAAATGTTGGTCCCAATGACCATGCACAATTTTAAATTGATCGGTCAAAAGGATCCAGTTTCAATTCTCAACCAATCACAGGATCTTGTCCAAGAAAGACACAAGTGACCGGTCGTATGACATTAGTGTGTGTGCTAAATTTAAGATCGATTGATGAACGGTGTGACCTGGGCAGTAGAGACAAAAATACACAGAGAAAGAGTGACGAGAGTTATGTAGGAACGCTCGCTTAATAATATTGATATGAATTGTTGTAAGTTTCCATTATACTTTCAACACGACGCTTACAAAGAACCAAACTGTATCGTTTGTATTAGTTTAGTTCGCGAGCTGTATTTCACGTGACGTCACTTGAGCCTCCCGCAAGGCGGTGATGTTGTTTTGTTCGCTCTCAATGATGAGTTACGTTGCTCGTGGACGTGAGAGCCGCGGCCCTTGGCAGTGTCTCAACTCCAGGCCAGAACAAGCCGGCACGACGATGTCAACCAGAAGTGACGCGGAAGTGGCGAGAAACAATTTGACGCGTGACAGCTTCCGATTCGCGGCCGCAGTTGAAAATCGTCCCATTGCCTGTTGACTCCCACACATGCCTTAATGACATCACAGATTTCTGCAACCCTTCCCCGCACGTCGCGTCTTGTCACAAAATCAATTACCCCTCCCTCCAAAATTACCTAGTTTATTGAGATACTTCCTTTGAAAAAATAACGACCATAATATGGTTTTCGAGCCATACGTGTTCTGATTTTCAAACTGCGAGCTTTGAAATCATATTTCTATGGGACGGCTTTCGGAATGCAGTGAAATACTGCTGGGGCTGAGTGAAGCCCGCCCGGCAGTTCTCTCAACTATTCACTTTGAGCCTCGTCAGCCCGGAGGCAGGAGAGCACAAGGAGTTTTATACAGCGAAATTAAACAAATTAAATTACTTTGCTTTCGTCTCAACTTTTATAAAACTCAGTGCAGTACTAAGATACCTACATGATCTTATACTAGCTGTACTTAAGGTCTGGTTTTTCAAGGACATGTTAAATTAGTTGCTAAGTAATATTTCTATTTTAACTTTTTGCCACGACAATCTAGTCCTAATCAACAGTTAAAATTTAGCAGAGCAGTAAAAACCTAGCTGTTAGAGCAACTCAATAGATACAGTTCCTCAAAACCAGTATTCTGGGCCGTTTATTTATTACATTGTTAAATATTGATTAACTAACACCCTGTTACAGAAGTAATTCCGGTTTGTCATTTATTGTTGCCATAACATCTAGTCCTAATCAACTGTGAAACTTAACAACTGATATAAAAAAGCTGTGAAAACCTGACCTTACGCCTAACTTGAAGTTCGCAGGTGCAGGTGGAGGAGCCGGGTTTAATGGATGGCCGAGATGATTCAATGAAGACTCTGTATCCACATCAATCACGCCGGGAATTTAATTATATACATGTAGAGAAGAATTACGGTGGATTTGATGTAGTGAGTGATTAACTGAACCTTGGCCCGGCAGCGTCGTCCCATCCTACACACAGACATTTCCTGGCGAGCAATCTGGACCCGAGATACGACGACAAAATCGCAGCAATTTCTCCCTCGCCAACGGCCGAGTTGAAAAAGCTCGACTATCAACATGGATTTCGTTTTTTGACAAGCGTTACATCTGACATATAACTCAAATCTAATTCAAACGCAAAGTCAACGCGGAGCGCGGGAACGGAGCGCGGAAGCAGAAGCGGAACACTGTAACTTACATCTCAGCTCATGTGCGAACAGAAGCTGCAGGAAATGAATAATATCTTCCAGTAGTTGGTTTGTGATGTGTGGCTCACAATGGCGCGTAGAGGATGTGAATGGTACATGGCGGAGCAAGGTGCACCAGTTCGAGATCATTCCAACACGCTTCAACGAGCATTACGCGATGAGTTACTGAGAGACTGCGCAGCCGAGACACTAACATTTCCCTAATTCAATCCTCCAGCGTCTCTTGATCTGAATAATGTTAGTTTTATAAGAATAATATTCTGGAAGTTGCTTACTTCAAGCAACAAGCAACTTCAGAAACAAGCAAATTAATTTCTCTGCATTTTTAATTTTACAGATGGTGGCAGATGTTGGATTAAATACACATTTAATTTTAGCGCATTCTTGCCACCAAAATAGTGTAAAGTTCATTGCTTGTAGCTCATTTAATTTGTTGATTCCAATGTGAAATAATATGTGTAACTTAATTTGTAAGAAAATAAATACCATTTTAGTGTAGTCGGTTATTCCAAAACCATTTCAAGAATTGAAACGTGCAAGTACTCTTTCACACTTGAATTCACGATAAAAAGAGAATAAACCCCTATGAATATAACCTTCTTGAAAACCCCCATCTTGATCGCATATACCCAAGTGTCCAATGGCAGTAATGGTTTTCCCGCTCGGTCAGTGCCGTTGCTCAAATCATCGGTCGTTGTCACTTGACCAGTTTCTCAGATCTCAATCCAAGACCAATGAATGACAGCACACTGGTCGGAAGCATCAGAATCAGTCAGGTCCATATCAGATATCAGCATCATCATTACAAACATAATTCATTATCAACTCGGGTTTAATTTTTAAATTGGCGTGTCCTCTTATTTTACATGTAAAAATTAATCTATCAATAAACTATTTATTTATATTACCATTTTAAAGTGGAAGAATGTAGTTATCTCAATATTCACATATTGTATGTCACTATGACAAGATAGTAGGTCACCTTGCTCTAATAATTCCGCCCACATGCATTGAATTCAGTCTTTGAAGGTTATTGAATGTTCAATATTTGAATGTGCAACTTCAGCATGTCAATGCTGGAAATGTGTTTGGACCGACTGTACTAAATCAATAGTTTACAAAACCAAAATACTATTTATTTTCTATATTTTACATGCTCTTCACATGGGAAAAACTAATGCAAGAGCAACAAGCAACGCACTTACATTATTTAGGTTGAAAAATAAGCGCTAAAATTAAATTACATATTTTTTCCAACATCTGCCACCATTTTGTAAAATTCAAAATTACACATAACTTAGTTTGCGTTATTGCATGCACACAGAACAGTGTGAGCTGAGGGCCAAGAGAAGTTCTCGTCATAGGAATCATGAGGGATTTGTGAAAATGAGCTAATTGGCGCTCGAATGTGAACCAGACTGCTTTCCCATAACCTGCTTTGCGGATGGCTGGCGGGGTTCTGGCGGCCGCGCCGAGGGGCGGCAAATGTTAGACGTCTCATCGAATTATTGCTGGCCTCAGCTCGCTTTTTATTCATTCCCTTGTGACAAATCCCGCCGGCCCTGCTTTGCTCTCTGTGGGCGGGCAGCGAGGGAACGCTAAGTTCTGCTTGATTCAGGAGCCAAGACAAACCGAACCGCGTTCGATTGAAATACAAACTGTCACACGCTGGGCGACCTAGGACTGCGGACCGCACCAACTCACCAAATAGAGACTACAAATTGATTGATAAATTCGAACGCCAGTCTAAGAAGTAAGTTACTCCGCATGGATGTGCAGACATCAAGAGATCTTAGCTCTACGATCTCGAAGAATGAATAAGGCATAAACTAAGATTAAATAACATCTGAGAGGATTTAAAATGATCCGTAAAGTATTGAACACTCTCTCAATTCATTTTTAAACAGAAAATTCGCAAAGAAAACTTAGTGAAAACAATGATTGTTTGAAGCAAACTAAATATTTAATTGAATATATTCAATTGGGAACAATTGGGTTGGGTACATTTATTCAGTATTACTAAGTGAAGAAATTGTAAACTAATATTCGGAATTAAAGTTGCTATTAAACTATAAGAATTTTGTGAAATTTCGTAAAATGTCCAGCTATTTTGATCGTGTTTGTGTAATGTAGTTTTGCGGATTGAGCGAGGTAGTTTCTCCCAGCACGACACGTCTTTGACTTTGATTTCATGTTACAAGGCGCAGTCGCCCGCAGCTATCCAGTCAGTTGGCTCAGCGCGACTCCTTGGTAATTAGCGCTCAACTATGAGTCGGACCCGGGATCGATCCTCGTGCACGCCACGTCACGTGACTCACCATCGGCTCGTCGGTGTTCTTCTGGAACTGCACGAGTCGCACCCGCGTCACGTTCTCCATCTCGACGTCGCCATTGAGCGCGTCGAGCTCGTCGCCGCCGTTCAGGTAGGGCAGCAGTGGAGGTGGCGTCACTCGCACCGCCTCCTCGCCGTAGATCTCGTGGGCGACGACGTCGTGCGCCTGGAGCAGCGCCTGGAACATAACGGGAACACCAGGTTAGAACACGGGACACGGTGGGGGCGGCAAACTCAGACACGGGACAGTGCTGGAGGCGGCGTCACTCGTACCGCCTCCTCGCCGTAGATCTCGTGGGCGAAGACGTCGTGCGCCTGGAACAGCGCCTTGAACATGGTCGGGTTAGAACACGGGACACGGTGGGGGCGGCAAACTCGGACACGCTGGAGGCGGCGTACAAGTTTCGACACAATAACATTAGCGATCCTAACTTAGTTATATCTTAGGAAATTGCAAACATTGATTTCAATAGATTCCTCCGTCATATATACTGGATGTCTAGCTCAGTAATATTTGTGTAAACGAGACGCCGAGGTCGTCGGACCGGGGAAAGTTCATCATTTGCTCGCAGCTCACAGAATGGGGATTACCCGATGATTCGAGACCAAAGCAGTCCGAACACACTTTGAAACAGGCGTGCGATAAAATATACATTGAGATGCTGACAAAAAATGATCCAATTTCAAGTGTGGAAAGTTGGAACAAAATGTGCGTCCCCAAGTCCGAACTTTCAGACGACACGCGGCGTTCTTCAAGAAGTTGAGAGAAGAAAAGATTGATCCAATGCGTCTTCCACGCAGCACAGGATTACATTCTATTTCATATTCTCTCAAGATATTGGAGAAGGATCGGTGATATATACCTATAGCCCACTTATTGGAACATACGTATGGTAATAAATATAAGAATCTCTTCCTTTCGCGAATCGGAAGCAATTCAGTTTCTCAATTTCGGTATTGCCAATTCTTTGTTATAGCATTTTTATTGAACATTCCAGTTATCTCCTTGTAAACCTCCCGCGCAATCCGCCCACCGATCTGGCGGCTTACATAGGTATTGGTTTCCGACTCCGGATCACAGTCAATGAATGTAATACGTCAGAGGAGCTCGTTCAGTCGCGCCAATAAGACGAAGACGCACGCTCGGACGGACGACAACGAAGAACAATCCGCGGGAAAGAAGCGTAATCGATTGCCAGAGGTCTGGAAACGGGTCGGTCTTGTTTACCCGCGATTTGGCGCTGGACGTCGTCAATCTTTGGACCGAGTTGGTCGGGATTTATTGGCGACGGCCGGCAACATTTAACCTTTGACGCGATCCTCGCTGAGAACAAGCGGTGAACCAAGCTTAGGACGATAATTTCCACGCTAGATAGCTCAGCCGAGCGCGGACGTCTTAAACACTAAAATCACTGATTGATTCGCTCATCGAAATATTTAAAACATAGAACTTCATTTTGTACTTTTCACAAGCTCTTCATTAGATGAAGATGATTAGATCATTAGTTTCACAAAACTTATACATATACACATTGTTACGAATGTTTCTTAGTAAAACACAAATATTGTTTTTAATTCTATTCTTCTAAGGGTCGTCGTTAAACCTGAAGAAGTTTAGTTGACGAGACGAAATAATAACTAGTTTTTAACATTTAACGAAGAGATTCCGACAAGTTATACCTAACAACATTTTTAAATGAAATGATAACTATATTTCATGTTTAGAAAACTGAACGACACTTTTCATTTCTTTATAAAGTTGTAATATAATTTAACATGGTCTACGTTTCCTCTCAATACCTAATACCTACCTCGCCACAATATCTGGCATGATGGGCGATTTATTTGTATCAGAGCTTTAAGAAGCTTTTCTTCTATTTTATCGTCCACGCACACACTTGAAAGCGGCAAACGCATGATGGGTAAGATAATAGGCGGACATATTTGAGTAAATGCGTAAAGCCGCAGCTACGCATGATGGATATAGAGTTGCGTGAGGTGGCGGGGCCTCGATCCTTACGAAGTCTTATCTGAGGAAATTGCACTTTGCTCGTGAATAACTTATATCAACTTTTATACCGGAAAGACGTTGAATTAAACGTTACCTATACGCCATTATAAAATACTACTGTGTCTTGATGGGAGTCCCCCACACCACCCTACATCACGCAGAAGAGCTTGAGTATGATCACCGTCTCTTCTCTTGTACTTTCATGAAGATAATGGCTTGAAGAACAAAACTTCGCGATTTCTCCTCCAGCGGAGTCCTTCTTGCGCGGAGTCGGAGTCATTCTTGTGCGGAGTCGGAGTCCTTCTTGCGCGGAGTCGGAGTCATTCTTGCGCGGAGTCGGAGTCATTCTTGCGCGGAATCGGAGTCCTTCTTGCGCGGAGTCGGAGTCATTCTTGTGCGGAGTCGGAGTCCTTCTTGCGCGGAGTCGGAGTCATTCTTGCGCGGAGTCGGAGTCATTCTTGTGCGGAATCGGAGTCCTTCTTGCGCGGAGTCGGAGTCATTCTTGCGCGGAGTCGGAGTCATTCTTGCGCGGAATCGGAGTCCTTCTTGCGCGGAGTCGGAGTCATTCTTGTGCGGAGTCGGAGTCCTTCTTGCGCGGAGTCGGAGTCATTCTTGCGCGGAGTCGGAGTCATTCTTGTGCGGAATCGGAGTCCTTCTTGCGCGGAGTCGGAGTCCTTCTTGTGCGGAGTCGGAGTCATTCTTGTGCGGAGTCGGAGTCCTTCTTGCGCGGAGTCGGAGTCCTTCTTGTGCGGAGTCGGAGTCCTTCTTGCGCGGAGTCGGAGTTATTCTTGCGCGGAGTCGGAGTCATTCTTGTGCGGAGTCGGAGTTATTCTTGTGCGGAGTCGGAGTCCTTCTTGCGCGGAGTCGGAGTCCTTCTTGCGCGGAGTCGGAGTCCTTCTTGTGCGGAGTCGGAGTCCTTCTTGTGCGGAGTCGGAGTCATTCTTGCGCGGAGTGTCCTTCTTGCGCCGAGTCGGAGTCATTCTTGTGCGGAGTCGGAGTCATTCTTTCGCGGAGTCGGAGTCCTTCTTGCGCGGAGTCGGAGTCATTCTTGCGCGGAGTCGGAGTCATTCTTGTGCGGAGTCAGAGTCCTTCTTGCGCGGAGTCGGAGTCATTCTTGCGCGGAGTCGGAGTCATTCTTGCGCGGAGTCGGAGTCATTCTTGCGCGGAGTCGGAGTCATTCTTGTGCGGAGTCGGAGTCATTCTTGTGCGGAGTCGGAGTTTCTTGCGCGGAGTCGGAGTCATTCTTGCGCGAAGCGAAGAGTGCGAACAAACGAGATAATTAGGTTATCCAATAAATCGTCGTCCGTGCGAGATATTTCATCAACAAGAGCTGAAAATGACGGATAGCCAACCTGAGAGTCGCCTCCAGACTTGGCCGGAGACCAATTCCAACTCAGTAATCGGTAAATTGGCGGTAATCGCAGCTCCGCGTTGCAAACTTGCTGATTTAAAACTCGGGCGAGAACAATATTTACGGCGATTCAAAGTGCTAACATTTTGTAACGAAAAGAAAGAGTTGTCTTTCCGATCTAAATAGCACGACAACTGAACGGATTTCAGGAGGAAGCACACTCATAAAGTAAGAGTATTTCAAAACTTGATCGCCCCGACAGAGATTCGAAGTTGGAACAATGCTGGTATAAGTTTCAATTTGAAAGCAAAAGATGGATATCTTGAAGAAAAGTTCGAAGCTGCATCGAAGGCGCGCAGAACGAGGTCAAGTGATTGCCGCGTTTAGTGATTGCAAAGGAGCATATCAAGTCGTGGTGATGATGATGAGGGGGGGGGGGGGGGGATGATGACGACAGAGCACATCAAGTAGTTAACTTTCGAGTGTCGCGACACACAAAAGAAAAGCTGAAAATCTCATTTGTGCTGCGGAAGGCAGACACATGGAGGAGGCCGTGAATCAAGAGGTGTGAGATAATGCAGCGTGACACTGCATTGAGTCGAGGAGCATCGATCCGCCGAGGCTTCACTTTCAGCCCGAGTTATTGAAACCCGAGAAACATATTCCATCATTCAGATTACACCGGTATTCAGGACATCCAAGAGCGTTTTTGTCGAAGCTCTGGGATTTGGAGTCAAAGCAACAACTTTAGGGAAATAACGTTGCGGTAAATTCCATTCATCAACTCGCAAACCATTAAAACAAGAAACACCCATTCCCATTCAGCCATTATTATCATCTAACAACATTAGTTTTGCTCCATTAGTATTGTGACTTGAGTTCTGAGAGCTGTGTTAAAAACTGTTCAAGTTGAGTTATGCGCTCTGTCATTGTTAGACTTCTCTTAGTCCGCTAAGTAGACGTGATGGAGCATTTGGTACAGCAGAATTACGCGGCTGCATTCATTGCAACTTACATCAAGAAGAAACTTCATAGCATTCAACAAGCTCTGCAGCAAGGAAATAATACAAATTACAAGTCAATTTGACATTTGGAAACATCGTTGGAATGATTTTCCCGAAATAGTTTAAATCGAAAAAGCGTAAATAACATTTCCTAACTTGCAATTTAGGAGACTAACAAGTAGTTAGTACTTTCAGTTCAATTGAAGTTAGTTAATATGATAAATTATAAGAATATTTGATCAAAAGGTCACCGAGGTAATTGAAGTTTAGAAAGTGTAATTCGAATTTGTCGCATCCATTTCCCTATTCAGAAGCATAGCTCCGCCTACAATGATGCAGTTGAGCGGACAAAACCAACTTGCGAGACGCTTCCCTGCGATCGGAAAATATCAGTCGTGCCATTCGCATCGCTCAAAATAACGTTGTTTCATTGTTGGACTCGTTCACAGTTGGCAGTTGGCTACCTCGACGTGTTTTTCTCAGCAATTGCATAGTTAATTTAATTATGAATTATTTGCTAACGAGCAGTAATCCGCCGGGAGTGGCACGACACGAGAGTTGCAGCTTAAGGCGCCATGATTCAGGAAGATGGGGTGAGACAGAGCACCAAGTCACCGAGCTAAGGATTAGTCGATAGGTGGCGCTCGTAAAGTGCATTAAGACCGCCATTGCTACGTTATCAACACATAAATTACATTTATTACGGTTGCCCGAACAAAAAAGCGCCACCGCCATTTGCATTTTAAACTCATACTTTTAACTGGAATGTGAAAACTATTGACATTAATGTCTGAGAGGATTGAGACCATGTGACTACGAACTGTTTCCAAGGCAACAGCAACCATGAAGAAAGATTTGAATCACACAGCAAGAACATAGTCATTATAAAGATACAACAAAAGGAAAGTAAAGGAAAGTAATTGATAATAATAGGAGATTATATTCTTATTATAATAATAAGAGAGCGTAATAATACAATTACAATAATAATAATAATAATAATAATAATAATAATAATAATAATAATAATAATAATAATAGGAAAGTAATTTGGTCCTGTCCAAAGGAAAGTAATTCATTTAATATAACACTAAACTTATAAGGAAGAGGAAATTTAATCAAAATAAAAGAAGTTACTCGCTGTTGCAAAATTAAAAAAATGTTGCTGTTCAAGTTTAAATGTGTCTTCTCTACAAAATAGTACAAATAAATGTTTGTATTTAAATCTTACAATGTTTCCTGCATCTGTACCTCTGAGTTAGAAGGGCGGAAGTCCACTTCCTCGATTTTGCTTTGCACATTTTTAGAATGCCGTAATCAAGTTCTATCAGTTGCCATTTGACCACGATGTCAACAAATAGAGTTATATTGTATTCTTTATGAAGACAGAATTACTGGTTTATGAGCTCACCTCAGGAATCCCTGAAATGGATTTCCACCCTTCTGTTTCTGAGATGATATTTAAGTTTAATGTTAATTACTTGATAAAGTAATCTCAATTGCATTTCGCATACGTATTGAAACCACATTCTTGATAATACAACAAAGAAGGCATCAATTTAATTATTTCTTGAGAGCGTATTCCACCAAGTAATACGTCGAGTCGCTCAATTGCGATGTTGCTAAGCCTATTAGTGCTGTTGTGAACAATTGTAACAATTACAAAGCCGAAACGGGATGTCTTATCTCTGAGCAGCGAGATTGCTGTGTTCGAATGATTCTCCGCCAATTACAAGTTATTCGCCGCAAGATGGAACGAATCCGGAGCCTAAGGCGTGTAAACATCATCTCATTCGATATTGTTTTAACCATTTTTGCGGGCGCGGTTTTCGAGCGAGCTCTCTTCGTAATAGGACGCGTTTCACGTGGATGCAATTATAAACAGAGATGGGAGTAATTCAAACACAATAGAAGCCGCAAAAACGGTTCACGAGCATAATAACAACATTCAGAGCAGGAATCAACACAGAAGCATTGAAATTAGTCACACATCTGGAATTGTGTACACGCACAATTTGAAAAAAATTCTTCTTTCCATTAGTCAGTTTAGAAAAATCAATTTCCTGATTGAGAAAAATACATTTCCGCAACTTTGTATCTACATTATTTTTGGTACTATGTTTGAACAACATTATATGCTAGAACAGGCAAGCTGGAATAAATAGAACTGGAAAACGTAAATGAATATATTCTATGTTGATGATGTTTGAACAAGGAATTGTTATTAAATATGAAAATAAAAAAAAACCTACCCCTAAATTCTCCAACACATCTTTCTATAGCAACCAATCATGTAATTTAACACGACAACACGCAACTTCTCGATCGAAAAGTCGTCTACAAGTACAAGTAAACAATAGCAAACACAAACGCCTGGGACCCTATACTGGAAAACCATTTCCGTGTCAAAAGGAAATCAGATTCTGAATATTGTTATTTGCTTTTTATTGTAAACAAAAAAGAAAGGTCGCCATTCCTTTCTCTTTCAATCAGAAATACAGTTACAGAATCGGGTCCCGCTTCTGGTCTACGAAGTATTCACCCCGCGCCGGAAATACTTCCCAGCGAGGTAAACATCCTGCAAGAACGCCGCGTAATCCTTGCTCCCCCGAAACAGCCGAGCAACCGGCGCGAGTATTCCCATTTACTAACGACAATAAATCCTCATTACTTGGTTGAATTACACGCGAGGTGCGAGGCGACGCGAAGTTGCGCGGCCTCCAGCTTCAAGACCTCGGCTTTGTGCACCGTGACGGAAACACAACGCCGAGATGCATTTACACTTCGAATAGATCAAGTGCACTTCCTTGCACAAGCTTTGTTAGGGGGCGGTAAATCTGTCGTCAAACACAATGCATTTACTTTGAGAAGGTACTTTATAAATTAGACATGGTGAATGTCACTGTGTTTGTAAATAATGTAGAGAAAGGGTTTTCTTGGTTTCCCTAGCGGTCGAGGAGGAAAGCTGTGAAAGTTCGCGCTTTAGAGTCGTTCCATTTCAACGCAACCAAAATATCTCAATTATTTACACGACCTCTTTACATTTCGATGATACTTGGTGGTGTTATTCCTTACCCTAAATGAGCGTATACGTGTTTTTTGTTTGTCCATAATTTCATCGGTATCCGAATTAGGGTGCCCAAAAACCCAAAATGGACTTCTGACATTCTACCTCTGAGGTACATAACATCATTGCTGTATAGTAATGATGTTTAGACTACACATTTTTGAGATTATTTTAATACAAATGGCTGACTACAAAAAAAATATATTTTTGGTAATTTCTCCCGATTACCAAAATTTCCGTTATTGGTAAGGGTCTTATTGCCCCTACCAAAAATATAAAAAATCGCACAAGTCATGCAATTTTCAAATAAGTAATCTAATTGTTATTTTCTTTCAGCCTTGGACCACAATAAAATCAAACGTGTCCCAAAAACGCCTCAAAAATAATCCCCCTCCTGGGGGATTGTTCTGCAAAGGTCAAACAAGTCAAAGTATAATGTGGGTACAAAATCAACTTTCAGACCTTCCGTGGCAGTAGGGGGAGGGTTTCTTTGGGCTGGGTCATGGTATAACAGAGAATAGACTACCTGTACTCTTGATTTTTTAAATTATGGCTTTACTAAAAAACGTGTAGCTCCAAAACTAGAAGTCTGCCCACTAAGCGACTTGGCACACGTATACATATAGTATTGATGTTTAAAATATATTTTTTTGAGATTTTTAAAAATTGCCTTTTGGGGGGGGGGGGGGGGGGGGGGCCAAAAAAGTCAAAATTTTACTTTTATCTCCCTTTTTGGGGGGCAAGTTTACGTTTTGCATAAAATATTTGAAAAGAACGAATCAAGAGCTATCTTTCTTAAAAAAATCGATTGTCTAGCTCAAACGGCTGAAAAGTTAGATATGGTAGAACGAAGGAGTATAGTACGGCCAGCGAGCGTGGAGAAACTCCTTTCATAAGATTGGCAGTATTGTTCGACCCTTGTTCGACAGTTCAGCTCTGACAAGATACAACTCTTTTTATGACCTGCCACCCCTTCCACCTACACTGTTGCCATTTTAAACAACTTTCCTGGAATTTTAAAAGCCAACTGCATTGAAAGATATTTGGCACCACAACAAAACAACCCTTTCCCGATTACCTGCAGTGGTTGAGAGATATTTACAACCGGGCACGCGTCAAAACACTCCGGATTACAAGCTTAAGCCCATTGTTGAATTTTGCACAGCGTTTGGTGAACTTTCTCTACGCTCGCTGGGTGTACTGTACCAACAAAATTTTAGGTTTTTGGGCACCCCTTAATTCGGATACCGATGAAATTGACCACTAGAACGGGGCGGAGTTAACTTTTGTTCGCGTCTCAGCCGCTAGGGGCAAGCTTTGTCGTGGCCCAAGTTCTGCCGGCCAACAAGGATGCCGTAAGATTCCTGCAGCAACTTACGTGGATAAAATCGTTAAAAAAGTTATATTGTTTTAATCAAAGTTATTTTATGAAGTATGTAGGCAAGTAGGAAGGCCATTGGCTACTCAAAGAATGTTATAGTTTGTTGGTGAGTGGATATTATACCGAGATATGGACTTCAGACAAATGTGTTGATTCCTGGCTTTTGCTAGCGCGGGAAGCTGAATATTTCTTACTCTCTACATTTATGTAAGCAATCTATAGGTACCTATACTAAATAGGAATAATTCACTTGTGAACGTTATTTTTATTACGGATGTTTATTATTCACGGATTTATTGACGGTTTGTTGATTATTTCTACATACCTACCTATACCCACCCACTTACCTACAAACAGTTTGTTGGTGGTATTTTTTACTCTTGTAGGTCTAAACTAGAAGTAAGTAAATATTTTCGTCTAGGTATGAAGGTATGAAGGCATTGCACTTGGTAATCACCTATATAGCAGGATGATCAAATGAGTCAAGTTAGGGAATTATGTACATGTATAGGGAATTAAACAAGCAAATAAAACACGGTCGCTTTGCCAACACAGCAAACAGCCGTTCGTTCAATCGAATTCTTATAATTCTCTCTTTTCTCACAGCAATGTTACTAGAAAATCTATGAAATGTTATTCAGGGAACTTTTGTGCTGATGTTACACCCCGACACAACACATTTCGGTACCATTTTCGCCACTGAAATACGATTTTTGAATCAACCGAACTGACTTCCCTATGTGTTCTAATGGCGCGCGGCGACGAGCTGGCCCACAACCATGTTCCCGCCACTTGGGTCACGTGACTCGTGACGTATCAGGAGGCGGAGCGTTCTAGTGGTTAATTATGAACAAACAAAAAAACACGTATACGCTCATTTAGGGCAAGGAATAACTCTGCCAAGTTTCATCGAAATCTGAAGGGGTCGTGTAAATTCTTCGGTTGTGTTGAGCTGGAACGACTCTTTAGGCAACGACCGCGTCCCATCATCCATCCTAACTTATTCTTCATCTACCTGAACATACCTCAATCTTCATCTAACAGGACTGCCACTGGCGTACAAGATCAAAAAGGCACAAAAAGTCTACTAACATATTATGAATTTTTTTGTAAAGTCAGTAAAATCAAGAAATGTAAAAGAAACGCACATAACAGTACATGTTACTTTTTCTTACTATTTCCACAGCTTGTGTTGATGTGTCTAAGATTAGTGCCTTTATTAATAATGTGTCAGTGCAGCTCTTCAAAAAAAGTCAGAACTGTCAGTTTTTGCTATTTTATTATTAAAAAAGTATTAAAAATCTGATAATGTATAAAAGTCAAACAGTTGCAGCCTATCATAATAATTCATTCTTCGCCATTCGGCTAGTTGCACAACAGTGCGACGTTAAACACCACCAAAATAAAAACACACAAATAAAAAATCAAGAGATAAAAAACACAAACACGGAACGAAATTAAACCGCAGAAAAACTTGTACGGGCGTTTCAATTGTCGATAAATTCTACTTGCGATGATGCACTTACATAGCACAGCATGTTGACCGAATAGATCAGCTTGACGCTAGTTCGGGCCGCCGCCGGTGTCGGCCATGTTCCAGTCTCATGACTGAGTGTTACAGGGACACATCCGCACCTCCACGCTCGCCGCGATCAACTGATCACTCATCGCTGCGTGGCCGCCGTCGCCATGGATACAGCGGCCGTCGCGGCGCCGATCTCGCGGCGACGCGCTATGTCAAGCTCGCGTCGGAATCAGAAGTAGCAAGTCTTATTCAACATTCCGGACATAGGTATGATGAACAAAGAATTTAATATTTGTTTTCTGGTCAAACTGAAAGTATGTACTACATACCACAAGAACATGAAGTTGTCAAAACAATTTCGCTTCGCATTTTATTGGTTCATTCTTACTTTGAGAGAGGAAGAATTTCTCGTATGCCATTTTAAATCTACAACCGTTATGAAATACCATTTTGAACGAGCGCGAGAAAATGCCGGAAAACCAAACTATAATTCAACATAACAGCTGCAAACATTTGTTATGATACTGTGAAGAAAATAAATCAAAGTAACATAAAACTATTCATAACCACAGTCTAAGTGAACGTTTAATCCGTGGATAACTCAGCCCTTCTCCCCGAGGAAGCGGCGAAATCCTTTTCACTTCGCGATTTAAGAGCAGACATTATTCAAACGAAAAGGAATGTAATTCTTAACGTTAATAAAGCCCGCATCAGGAGGGAAAAGTCTTGTTCCATTATTAACACCCTCGTCGGACATAATGGAGCGCTAATTAGTTCCAGGTAGTTCGGGAATGAACGGGTGAGATAATGAGAGGACATTCATCTTGCCAGCAGGCGGATCAGTCTGATCGGCAACCAGGGACGTGATCAACTAAGCATCCAGAAGAGAGAAGGTGATTCTGCCGCCAAGTAAAGTGGTGGATCAGTCTGATCGGGAACCAGGGACGTGATCAACTACGCATCCAGAAGAGAGAAGGTGATTCTGCCGCCAAGTGAAGTGGTGGATCAGTCTTATCGGGAACCAGTCACGTGATCACTACGCATCCAGAAGAGTGAAGGTGATTCTGCCGCCAAGTGAAGTGGTGGATCAGTCTGATCGGGAACCAGTCACGTGATCACTACGCATCCAGAAGAGTGAAGGTGATTCTGCCGCCAAGTGAAGTGGTGGATCAGTCTGATCGGGAACCAGTCACGTGATCACTACGCATCCAGAAGAGTGAAGGTGATTCTGCCGCCAAGTGAAGTGGTGGATCAGTCTGATCGGGAACCAGGGACGTGATCACTACGCATCCAGAAGAGTGAAGGTGATTCTGCCGCCAAGTGAAGTGGTGGATCAGTCTTATCGGGAACCAGTCACGTGATCACTACGCATCCAGAAGAGTGAAGGTGATTCTGCCGCCAAGTGAAGTGGTGGATCAGTCTGATCGGGAACCAGTCACGTGATCACTACGCATCCAGAAGAGTGAAGGTGATTCTGCCGCCAAGTGAAGTGGTGGATCAGTCTGATCGGGAACCAGTCACGTGATCACTACGCATCCAGAAGAGTGAAGGTGATTCTGCCGCCAAGTGAAGTGGTGGATCAGTCTGATCGGGAACCAGGGACGTGATCACTACGCATCCATAAGAGTGAAGGTGATTCGTCCGCCAAGTGAAGTGGTGGATCAGTCTGATCGGGAACCAGGGACGTGATCACTACGCATCCAGAAGAGTGAAGGTGATTCTGCCGCCAAGTGAAGTGGTGGATCAGTCTGATCGGGAACCAGTCACGTGATCAACTACGCATCCAGAAGAGTGAAGGTGATTCTGCCGCCAAGTGAAGTGGTGGATCAGTCTGATCGGGAACCAGGAACGTGATCACTACGCATCCAGAAGAGTGAAGGTGATTCTGCCGCCAAGTAAAGTGGTGGATCAGTCTGATCGGGAGCCAGGGACGTGATCAACTTCGCATCCAGAAGAGTGAAGGTGATTCTGCCGCCAAGGGAAGTGGTGGATCAGTCTGATCGGGAACCAGGAACGTGATCACTACGCATCCAGAAGAGTGAAGGTGATTCTGCCGCCAAGTGAAGTGGTGGATCAGTCTGATCGGGAACCAGTCACGTGATCAACTACGCATCCAGAAGAGTGAAGATGATTCTACCGCCAAGTGAAGTGGTGGATCAGTCTGATCGGGAACCAGGGACGTGATCACTACGCATCCAGAAGAGTGAAGGTGATTCTGCCGCCAAGTGAAGTGGTGGATCAGTCTGATCGGGAACCAGGGACGTGATCAACTACGCATCCAGAAGAGTGAAGATGATTCTGCCGCCAAGTGAAGTGGTGGATCAGTCTGATCGGGAACCAGGGACGTGATCACTACGCATCCAGAAGAGTGAAGGTGATTCTGCCGCCAAGTGAAGTGGTGGATCAGTCTGATCGGGAACCAGGGACGTGATCACTACGCATCCATAAGAGTGAAGGTGATTCTGCCGCCAAGTGAAGTGGTGGATCAGTCTGATCGGGAACCAGTCACGTGATCAACTACGCATCCAGAAGAGTGAAGATGATTCTGCCGCCAAGTGAAGTGGTGGATCAGTCTGATCGGGAACCAGGGACGTGATCACTACGCATCCAGAAGAGTGAAGGTGATTCGTCCGCCAAGTGAAGTGGTGGATCAGTCTGATCGGGAACCAGGGACGTGATCACTACGCATCCAGAAGAGTGAAGGTGATTCGTCCGCCAAGTGAAGTGGTGGATCAGTCTGATCGGGAACCAGGGACGTGATCACTACGCATCCAGAAGAGTGAAGGTGATTCGTCCGCCAAGTGAAGTGGTGGGTCAGTCTGATCGGGAACCAGGGACGTGATCACTACGCATCCAGAAGAGTGAAGGTGATTCGTCCGCCAAGTGAAGTGGTGGATCAGTCTGATCGGGAACCAGGGACGTGATCACTACGCATCCAGAAGAGTGAAGATGATTCTGCCGCCAAGTGAAGTGGTGGATCAGTCTGATCGGGAACCAGGGACGTGATCACTACGCATCCAGAAGAGTGAAGGTGATTGGTCCGCCAAGTGAAGTGGTGGATCAGTCTGATCGGGAACCAGGGACGTGATCACTACGCATCCAGAAGAGTGAAGGTGATTCGTCCGCCAAGTGAAGTGGTGGATCAGTCTGATCGGGAACCAGGGACGTGATCACTACGCATCCAGAAGAGTGAAGGTGATTCGTCCGCCAAGTGAAGTGGTGGGTCAGTCTGATCGGGAACCAGGGACGTGATCACTACGCATCCAGAAGAGTGAAGGTGATTCGTCCGCCAAGTGAAGTGGTGGATCAGTCTGATCGGGAACCAGGGACGTGATCACTACGCATCCAGAAGAGTGAAGGTGATTCGTCCGCCAAGTGAAGTGGTGGATCAGTCTGATCGGGAACCAGGGACGTGATCACTACGCATCCAGAAGAGTGAAGGTGATTCGTCCGCCAAGTGAAGTGGTGGGTCAGTCTGATCGGGAACCAGGGACGTGATCACTACGCATCCAGAAGAGTGAAGGTGATTCGTCCGCCAAGTGAAGTGGTGGATCAGTCTGATCGGGAACCAGGGACGTGATCACTACGCATCCAGAAGAGTGAAGGTGATTCTGCCGCCAAGTGAAGTGGTGGATCAGTCTGATCGGGAACCAGTCACGTGATCACTACGCATCCAGAAGAGTGAAGGTGATTCGTCCGCCAAGTGAAGTGGTGGATCAGTCTGATCGGGAACCAGGGACGTGATCACTACGCATCCAGATGAGTGAAGGTGATTCTGCCGCCAAGTGAAGTGGTGGATCAGTCTGATCGGGAACCAGGGACGTGAATAGCCAACAGCTTTATGTGCGAGGTCTTTGTAATTCTCAACCTAAACTTGCATTTCGAACTTCTGAATTACGTATTGTGGAGGAGCTACAAACAAATTATGTAAATAAAAAATATTCAATAAGTGATCAAGGTATAGGGTATTTTATACACATTTCGTAGAATATTCCGTTGCCTGGATGTTTTGCATGCAACCTAACGTGTTAAAAATTAAAACCAATAAAACCAATGGACCGATCCTGCTAAAACTTATTAGGATAGTACAGTGAATCTTTTATGCAATAAATGGCCTGATCCGTTACTTTGGTTGACCTGGTAATTTGGAAAGAACACACAAAAAAACAGAAATTCGAGCCATAAGCATAATTTGGATTTCAAACTGCTGTCCTCCTTATTCTGGAGTGGCTCAGGTGATATTGTCTCTACGGTGTGAAGATGACAACACTATCCGAAAGCCTAGATGTCTAGGACGGCGAGAGACTTATTCCATGACGATATCCATGACGATATCCACGACGACTTATTCCATGACGATATCCATGACGATATCCACGACGACTTATTCCATGACGATATCCATGACGACTTATTCCATGACGATATCCATGACGATATCCATGACGATTTATTCCATGACGATACCCACGACGACTTATTCCATGACGATATCCATGACGGCTTATTCCATGACGATATCCATGACGACTTCCATGACGATATCCATGACGACTTATTCCATGACAATATCCACGACGACTTATTCCATGACGATATCCACGACGACTGTTTCTATGACGATATCCATGACGGCTTATTCCATGACGATATCCATGACGATATCCACGACGACTGTTTCCATGACGATATCCATGACGGCTTATTCCATGACGATATCCATGACGTTATCCACGACGACTGTTTCCATGACGATATCCATGACGGCTTATTCCATGACGATATCCATGACGATATCCACGACGACTGTTTCCATGCCGATATCCATGACGACTTATTCCATGACGATATACATGACGACTTATTACATGACGATATCCATGACGACTTATTTCATGACGATATCCATGACGATATCCACGACGACTGTTTCCATGACGATATCCACGACAACTTATTCCATGACGATATCCATGACGACTTATTCCATGACGATATACATGACGACTTATTACATGACGATATCAATGACGACTTATTCCATGACGATATCCATGACGATATCCACGACGACTGTTTCCATGACGATATCCATGACGGCTTATTCCATGACGATATACATGACGATATCCACGACGACTGTTTCCATGACGATATCCATGACGATTTATTCCATGACGATATACATGACGATATCCACGACGATTGTTTCCATGACGATATCCATGACGTCTTATTCCATGACGATATCCACGACGACTGTTTCCATGACGATATCCATGACGCCTTATTCCATGACGATATCCATGACGATATCCATGACGACTTATTCCATGACGATATCCATGACGATATCCACGACGACTGTTTCCATGACGATATCCATGACGCCTTATTCCATGACGATATCCATGACGATATCCATGACGACTTATTCCATGACGATATCCACGACGACTGTTTCCATGACGATATCCACGACGACTTATTCCATGACGATATCCATATCGACTGACGATGCCAGTGTGTCCAGAGTTGATTAGTTTTGATGAAACATGAGTTCCTTGGCTCTTCCAGGAGACAGAAAGGAATGATTCTGACAGTTCACGCACTGATTAAAAAATAAAAAAATATCTATTCAAAATAAATACATTTGAAATCTAGTGGAGCGGTCGCTACACCCAGCCAAGTCGTACTATACACTCACAGTCACTCAACATACCGTTACTGCCTAATAAACAAAGGAGCAGACCAACCACTTTTACTGTAAGCAACAACATGGCATTTTCGGCCTACTGGATCTTAAAATTCGAAAATCTCACATTGTTGCGAAATATCTTAATTTCGAGCTATGGCCCACCCCACATCCTATACCAAATTTGGGAACAACAGGTTATGTCATTTGCGAGCAAGAGAGCCGTGAAAACAGTGAAATTACACCCCTTTTAAAAGCTATCTGATGATGATGATGATGATGATGATTCAGGGGGTCAGGAAACACTGTTGACAGGGCCACAGCCTAAACGGGTAAACCGATCGATCTGAAATTTTTACCACATGTGCACTTTTGGCGTCTAAGGGGCCTTTTGCTATAACTGGTTTTATGCCGCCATTTTGAAACCGGAAGTGACGTCATATCTCAAAAACGGCTAGACCGATCGAAATGAAACTAGCGCCAAATGATTCAGACGGTCTTCTAAGTGGATTATCAATAGTCAAAAAATAAATGTATTATTACCGAAACCGGAAATGACGTCATAAAAATGAAAAATCAGACTTTAATCACCTCTTACTAGAATAACTACACAGTCAGAAGGCTTATAATAATACGTAACATTTATAGAAATAAATTCTAGGTGGCAGTAATTTCAGCCGCCATTTTGAAAACCGGAAGTGATGCCATATCTCGAAAACGGCTGGACCTATTGGAACAAAGATTTCGCTTTTCTTCATGTAGTATCTTTTTAAGCATTATTTAGTACCAAACCCAACTTTTAGTAGTAACCATATCGGAAATGGCTTATTTTTTTAAAGGAATTAGTCATTGCTGCTCCGACATATTGTGTTACAAGTGTGTGAATAATCTAAAAAAAGGAGTGATATCCCCATAAAAAACACTCCGTGTAAAAATACCAGCCAAGTCTTTTCAACTATAAAAAAATATAAGAAATCTAAAAATCCAGCACTGAAAAGTAGTGTTATCAAAAAATGGGCCAAGCAAAACTTAATTTTAAAAATCAAAATATACTTGGCGCATCGTTTTTTAGGGCATTATAGGTATATTATATGGATATAAGTAGGTAGATTTTATGTATATTTCACATCTGGCCTAAACGTCTAATCTATCTAGGTATACGCACGATGCGCCAAGTATATTTTGGGTTTTTAAAATTAAGTTTTGCTTGGCCCATTTTTTGATATCACTACTTTTCAGCGCTGGATTTTTAGATTTCTTATATTTTTTTATAGTTGAAAAGACTTGGCTGGTATTTTTACACGGAGTGTTTTTTATGGGGATTTGAATTTACAGCAACCAATTGTGGGCAAAACTTACAGATTAATAGCCTTTATTCTATAACGAAAACAAAATCATTGAGATCTGAAATCGTTTCACGGCCGTTATAAAATAAGGGCCCTGGGACGTATACCGTTCTCAAAAGCGACTTTTTAATTTCATCTTGAATTAACAATATTTTAAATATAGAGTGCCTTCGTACAATAACAACTGGAGTAATTTTCGAGATTTTGTTCGTCCTCAAAACATTAAATATAATGATAGTTTGATGATGAACTCGTATTAAATGTGGTGATAGGTTGCATCATGGGACGTATCATACTGCATGGAGTGGAATTATTTAATTACTACATAGGTGGGATCATGAACAAGATATCGAATTGGGCGCAGACTCGAATGATTACAATTTTATTGATGCTAGTCGTATTATGTGAAAACAAACTAAAGATCGCATTTGAGAACACAAAATATGAAATAATTTTATACCTTTCTTAGACTTTTCTTAAGGCTTTTCGCACACCAGCAAATAAACTACTAGCCGCAAGATTATTAACATATTGCTATAAGCTCAAATGGAATTTTCGAAGAAAATTCAGACCCCCCCCCCCCCCCCCCCCCCCCCTCTCAGTTTACGTGATCACCCACACGGAACCGTTTGACTGGTACAGAGATGCTGACTCGATTCAACGCTATTTCAACATCCACAGTAATTCGAGAGTAAATCCTTTGACCCGGTCCACCGGCTACTGTTGGGGGGGGGGGGGGGGGGGGGGGGCTGATCAGAGAGCAAAGTAGACGGTGTTGTTAAGCGGAACTTTTCACCAGTCAAAACCAGTTCCCTTTGTATCATCATTCTTTGGGTAAAAGTTTCAAATCGATACAGCACAAAGTGAATGAAAAATGTTTCGAAAAGTGTCAAAAGAATCCGTCGATATCTTTGAAAGGTAAAAGGGTGAAAGCTAATAGGCGGTATTCTTCATAATACCATACAAAAACTTCACTTTGATACTTAAAGTGCTCTGCAACTGATTGAACATTATTTAAATACTTGACTTGATGTAATTCAACATAACTTCACTGTCAATACGGGTCGGTTATTAACTGGAGTTAATCAAGCTGGAGTGATGTGACATGATCAGGTTGCTCTGGGGACAGTGCATCACAGTTAGCTGCGACCAGTGGTCAGTGTTCGACGTGGCCCATGTCATCGCTGAGTGGTCGGCACACTTGGGGCGCATTCCATCGGCCAACAGCGACATCTGTCAGCTCACATCAACGCCATCAAGACAAGAAACAAACTTTACGCTTCAAGGGAAATTAAAGCTGTAAAGTTCTAAGCATTCGCGCTCTGATCATTCACGGTAAACGTTTTAAATTCAGCGAAACAATCTACTTTAAGCCTGTAATTTAAGGGGCCAATTCAATTTCATCGTCTATTTTACCAAGATCATTTTTTGCTGAACTTTCAGAGACGGACGATTGACAAGAGCAATCCACGTTTTTCGTCGTCTCTTGTTTTTGGTGTCACTGTTTTCTTGACTGAAACTGCGTCTGAAAAGTAATGAAACTGCTCAAAAGAGTTTCCAGATTTATCGACGCAAGTGCCCAGAGTCTACTGGATTCCATCCATAAGATGATTAGTTCAAGGTCTTGTGGTGTTGATGATCTTCTACTTGCGGACGCAACTACTCCAGAGCATGAGGTTGAAAATGTGTTGTCAACTTCAAACCATTGCAACCAAAGTACCTAATTTTCTATTGTAAAACATAAAAAGACACCAAAAAACAAGATTGAAGTATTATTATTGGTGCCACAGAACTTTGGTCAGTCAATAGGCTTGGCGCCATTGCGATTGCTCAAGGCCAATGCACCTTGATTAAAACAACTCGTTACATGATAAAACATGCCGGAGATTTATTCCTGTGTTAATTTCCAGTTATCTGTAATTCATACAAATGATTCACGAAACACACACATTAGATAACATAGGGAGACAGGAAATCGTCCGGATTATTGGACATGAAAAGCTCTTTAAACCGCAAGAGGAATGACAAAAAATTAAAAATAATCTCAGCTAACAGTTATTTATTTAGAATTAGACCGCCGTTAATAATTATACCTAAGGTTATCGGTCAAATAAGAAAGAAAAAGAGTAAACAGTAATACATGTAGGTACTGTAAATACGAGTATGCAACAATGCACTGCAATATGAGCTGATTTGGAATGTAAGTAAAACTTCAATCATGAACATACCTACGACATACTGTAAGATGAAATGGTGTCAGGTATGTTATTTGCATGTGGTGGTTTCATTATAATTAACATAAATTACAAACAAGTCTCAGCACCAGAGCTGGAACCCTGGATCCACTTTAAAATTATAATGGGTTCAGAGCTGAAACGGCGGCTGAAATCTGCGGCCGCCCGAATACGGTTGGGTTTGTTTCGAATGTTTGCCAGTGATTGACAAAAGCTCTCGCCGTCTGTAAACCTGGAGTTGTGACTAAACAACACAACAGAGGCGACGTTGTTTGCTGAGCTGTCACACGCAATAAACGTCCAAGTTGTCAAGTGCCAAACCTACGATCACCACACTTTACAGGGATCGGAAACTGTCTGACTAGCTGGCCATGTGCTTGGTCACCTTGAACACAACAATCATAGAACAAGCGGCTGTGATGTCGCTCACGTGACACATGTCTTTATCTCCCGCCAGAACAGAATTCAAATATTCGACAATGCGCTATCATCTTTAGCAGCGGCAAGATTGAGAAGCTCTTTAAAACCTGGCGGCAATTGTGTAAATCAAATTAAAACACTCGAAAAGCGTACTTTTTTTAAATTTCGCGGGTCACTGGCCGGAAGTAAGACGGAGCAGGAAGTAAGAAAGAGCAAAACGGCGGCCCACGCACTGGGCCGCCATCATTTAGCATTGGTCTTATGGGAATGACGTCACAATACGCAGACAGTTTCCGATCCCTGTAAAGTGTGGTGATCGTAGGCCAAACAAGTGGCGCGCCTCAGCGGCGACGGCGGGAACTTCCAGCGCGGCAATTTCATTGATCCGCACGCAGATTGCCGGCGTAGTTCATTTCAATACCGAGAGAGTGCGCTGCTGATCATCCAGAGGCTAGTGTGACTTTAGGCCGAAATGGGTTACCTATCAGAAACCACTTTAATATTAGATTGTAACTATGTAGTGCTTCAGATTAGGGAAATTATCACTTCCCTTGCTAATACAATGTTCGGGTAATCATTTAAAAATAACTCATTGTTGGATAAAACTCCAAAACGCCATAATACAAGGTAAATTCATACTCAGGTTCATCAGCTGTCGAAGTCTGCATTCTAGCAACTTGTGACCACATTTAACCTGTTCTATGAATTGATAAGTATATATTTAGATATATTAGCAGTTCATAAACATTAAAACTACGAATTAAAGCAAGGAGAAACATTTTAGATGAGAAAATAACACTAAAACTGAGCCGCCATCTTGGTAACCCATCTCGGGTAAACGTAGTTTCCTCCAGAGGCAGGCTCATGCGCCATATGAGTTCGTGTGTTCTTCAACCATTCAAATGATGAGAGATACAATTTAATAACAATAAGAAAGACACGCAATACAAGCAGAGATAACAATATTAAATATTATATTTTGGGAATGAAATATGTTTTGCTGAGTTTTGTTTTAGTTTCGTGTTCCTACACGTTATTTGCAATTGTATCAACAGTCAACAGGTTAAACATCATAAATGTAGTGCAAATTTAAGACAATGGTTTCTCTTACACATGACTAATTTATTTAAAATTGTGTTTGCTATTATAAATATAGATATTACATCGCCAGACGTCAACGTCTAAGAGCGTTACACTCCAGACGTCAACGCTCTGGAAGTCAACGTCTAAGAGCGTTACACTTCAAATGTCAACGTCAAGGGGCGTTACACTCCAGGCGTCAACGCTCTGGACGTCAACGTCTAAGAGCGTTACACTTCAAACGTCAACGTCAAGGAGCGTTACACTCCAGACGGCAACACTCCAGACGTCAACGCTCCGGACGTCAACGTCAAGGAGCGTTACACTCCAGACGTCAACGCTCCGGACGTCAACGTCAAGGACCGCAACAAAGCATCTTGTTGACTAGCTGACGCGTCCAGCAGATGCCTCACACACACACACACACACACCCACACACACACACACACACACACACACACACACACACACACACACACACACACACACACACACACACACACACACACACACACACACACACACACACACACACACACACACACACACACACACACACACACACACACACACACACACACACACACACACACACACACACACACACACACACACACACACACACACACACACACACACACACACACACACACACACACACACACACACACACACACACACACACACACACACACACACACACACACACACACACACACACACACACACCCGCGCGCGCGCGCGCGCGCGCGCGACTGTCAAGTACGAAATGAATGGATGAATTATTTAATGAATATTCATTGTTCGCGGTAAAAAACAAGAATCCTGCTGGATCATGTAGGTATGCAACCCGCAGAGCTCGTTAAAACTCCCGACACGAGCCATTGAATCGTAAGTTTTGACGTTCAGTGCAGGCATAACTGAAAAATATACGAAGAGTCGTATCTAGTTTTTCAACTATGAACGCTGGTAATGATATGTTGGAAAATAAAACAGCATTCGTACACAAGGAAGAAGTTACTTCGTTTGGAGCATTTACGCGACTCAGAGAGAAATATGCGAACAAAATGTAATATGAGCACGTGGATTTAAAGACAAGAAAATATTCTATCTCGGTAATTTTATGAATTTGAATTCCCACTAACTTATGGAATTCTTCCAAGGAAACGAATAAAAAATTACTTGATATTTGAACAATACGGTGTTATTTGTATGATGTACGAACAACAGTACTCGAAGCTTTCTGCTTTCACAGACGAAGTTATGCGACCAAAAGTAAAATAAATATGTTAGAAAACAATGTGCGGTTTAATTCGAGTAAAACGCTTGTGTTAAATAAAACGTTGTCTGTCTCCGAGTCTTTCTTAATTATCTTGAAAATGAAACTTCCCCCGTCTTTCAAATGCACGACGAACCTTCTTTGATTAGTTAAGATGAAGTCACTTCGTTTGTGTTCCCTTCAAGAGAAACTTAACGAAATATTGTTTTAGCAAACAAAGTAAAGCCAAGCTCAGAGGCGACGGAAGGTATTTCTAAAATGTCACACGAGTCGAACAATTGCGTTTGAATGAGACGAAGAGAGTAAAGTTGTTCAATGAGGAATGTCACGTTTAACGCAACGAGTACGACGGCAGATGAGAGAAGAGATCAAAAGTTTCAACAACTGCAAACTTGACGTTTTCTTTTTTGTCGGTTAATAAATCTTGTCGAAAGATATTTATCAACCGAAACTGTTCACTTTCATTGAAAAATGTCGTTAAAAATTAATTGCCTTTATCCTTCTGTCGCAATGAATACGAGTTTGGCCCCCCTCCCCCGCCCCACGGATCAGTTTTTGTCTCCCCTAAATGAGATTATAAGGGTTGGGAGCAGCTAAAACCGATTTCCAAGTTTTTCTTCCCACACAAAAAAAGAAAACAAGGCCAAAACTTATGAGAAAGTTTCGGAAAGTCGTAGAGTGATTTTAAATAGATGGCGTCCGACCATTTCAGCAGCGCTTCTGTTATATTATAACAATAAGTTCACATTAAACTGAAAGCTGAAAGCATCTGGAAATATCCGCAACGAACATTTCTTCGCCATTACATTATTGAGTCGGCGGGAAATTAGGAAAACCGGCGCGTGACGTCTGTTTCGAGCTGAGCGGAGAAGAAGCGACGATAGCTGAGCGAATCCGCGGGAGGGGGGAGGCGATCACTGACTGACACCCAGACTGACACCCACCTTGACGCGGTTCTTCAAGACAGTGGTTATAAGTTCATCAAGTCGGAGTTTTAGTGCCTTGTTGGCCGCTATTGATCGGTCCACCACCCCCTCTGTCCCCTGCCATGGCCCACACCCCCGCGGCAAAACCTCCCTTAGCGGCATTGCGGTGCGGTATGTGCTGCTATCTTTACTACATACTTACAAGCTTTCTCATAGAAACATTTTTTGAGAATATGATCGAACATTATGAAGTGAATAATCCTGGTTCAAAACTGATTATTTAATCGTAAGGCATAATAACAGCTTAGGGCGTATGTCCTGAACATAACTCATGAGAGGCCCTGTAAATATGACGCACACTAATTTCATCGTCGCGCCATAAAATCAGTGGTATTTAGTGTTATTACCCGCGCCATGCCGCCACATAAATACACATATCACGCTTGTCGATCTGTCACGAGAGCTCGAGATGTGTGAGCCATGCACACACTGACCGCAATTACTAATATTCAGCCAGCTCTACAATTGGTGGCGGAAGCAGGATTTTCACATTCACCAACTCCTTTTACGACTATTGTTACAATAATACGCTATCCCATATACGCAGGAAAATAATAGATCACTAAAACCAATAAATTTATTTTTAATGTAAACCTACAAATGGTGGCAGAAGAGGGATTTTGGATTTATTTTTATACAGTGAGAATATTTCCAAATTCGTTATATTCGTAATACTTCGTAATATAAAAACAAATGCGGTATCCATATTTGTTGAAAAAGCATCAACAATTCTATCCAACGCAATATTACAAATGGTAACAGATGTGTAACTTTGTAAATAATATAGTGACTTTCATTCAATTAATGTAAATAACTGTTATAATTTGATAAAATAAATAAGGGATGCTCTCAAGAAGTTGCTTGAACGTCTCAAGAATCTCACCCACATTTGATTTGATTGAAGGGTGAGTCAAGTCCTCCTCGAGCAAGTGAAAAACGCTCGCGCCTGAACAACTTCCACGCGACGCCGCGAGCGATTCAGCTCAAGATACATTCATCGAGATACGATATAATTAACTTTTTACTCATTCATTCCGCCAGCTGAACACGTGACGAGCTCAGCTCTCCGAATCATGAGAGTGCGTAGGTGATTCGTTGATCGAGAAGTTCAAGTGCTTTTGATAAGAAGTTCATTAGTTAGACGTAGGGTTTGTGGAGGCGATATAAAAGCGAACATTTCAAAACGACAAAGCGCGTTAATTTATAAAGATATGTGCACTAGGCCAAAGTAAAAACGGTATTCGAAAGAAATTGATTGGTTGATTAAGATTTGATGGCATCGTCATCTAACTCTTCATTGATAAAAACAAGGATTGATTGTCCAGCCAATGCGTTTGTTTCAAATACCGTGTATACTTTGTCCAAGTGTACATATAACTTCATAATGGATTTATTTGACGTGCGAGGGCTTAGATTGCGTTTATCATTGTTCTTCTGCACAGCAGAGTGGAAGTTTACGTCAGATGTGATTCAGGGCGTCAGAATGTGACTTAGGCGCATGAAGAAAGAAGCGTTGCGTCGCAGCGAGAGGGAGGGAGAGAGAAACAGAAAACCACATTATTTGGCAAAGTGTCAGGTGGACGTCGCTGGAACTGAATAACTCGGTCCAAGCTTAGAGCGAGAGAGAGAGAAAAACTGATTCTCTGCCATGAAGTACCTCGAAGAGAAATATCGAGTACACAGATATGAGCATGCGTTTCATTCTGCAACTTGTTTGAATATATTCATTTTTGAGTTTTATGCCTGTTACTAGAGCACCTTTGGGACACCACACATGGTTTGCTAAGAGTTCTTCACCAGTTACGTTACGACGGTGAATTTGCCGCTACGTTAAAGCCTGATGGAGATTTTCTCCCTATGAAATACGTTTCTACGTGTACTGTACTGCGAAATGTAAAGAACGAATTATTGTATGTAAAAACCTGGGCCGCAGAGAATTGAGAAAATAATGAAAAATACTCTGCATTCCGCTGTACACTGAACTGCTTTTCAAATATGTATTAATGCGAAATAATTAGGACGGCGCTTAATTAGTTATTCTGGAAAACAATGATAAGCGGAAAACACTGGGGATCTGGGTTAATGCCGCTGAAACCGCAGCAAGTGCTTCCAAGCTTTCCAAACGAATCCACTTCCTTGCGGAAACCAAGAAAACACGTTGATTATGAAAAATGTTGTGATATTCGTGGTTCATCCGCGGGCTGACAGATGTCTCTGTTGTTTGTCTGGTGACGTCACAGCATGCATATTGCCAACCTCAACACAGAGTTTAATTAAAAGTCATTCCGAGCGTGCAGATAAAACTTATCTCCGCGGCGCTTTCATTTCTTTGTCGAGCAGCCCAGTTTCAGCAGATAATGCGAGAAGTCTGGAGGCCGACTCTCACAAAGTTGAAGGTGAAGAAAGAAGAAAAAAACTCCCCGGCCAGAGTTCGATTCCCGATTGGGAACGACTTTTCGATTTCCTTCGGTTGGTCCTGAGGCAAGTTCTTGACGAATATGAGGAGCACTCTGCAATGCGTGCAATGCGTGCTAATACACTAGGTAGAACACTATGAAAACGCTCTGTGTAACGCGTTGATTGGCAAGTTCTTGACGAATATGAGGAGCACTCTGCAATGCGTGCAATGCGTGCTAATACAATAGGTAGAACACTAGGAAAACGCTCTGTGTAACGCGTTGATTGGCAAGTTCTTGACGAATATGAGGAGCACTCTGCAATGCGTGCAATGCGTGCTAATACACTAGGTAGAACACTAGAAAAACGCTCTGTGTAACGCGTTGATTGGCAAGTTCTTGACGAATATGAGGAGCACTCTGCAATGCGTGCAATGCGTGCTAATACACTAGGTAGAACACTAGGAAAACGCTCTGTGTAACGCGTTGATTGGCAAGTTCTTGACGAATATGAGGAGCACTCTGCAATGCGTGCAATGCGTGCTAATACACTAGGTAGAACACTAGGAAAACGCTCTGTGTAACGCGTTGATTGGCAAGTTCTTGACGAATATGAGGAGCACTCTGCAATGCGTGCAATGCGTGCTAATACACTAGGTAGAACACTAGGAAAACGCTCTGTGTAACGCGTTGATTGGCAAGTTCTTGACGAATATGAGGAGCACTCTGCAATGCGTGCAATGCGTGCTAATACACTAGGTAGAACACTAGGAAAACGCTCTGTGTAACGCGTTGATTGGCAAGTTCTTGACGAATATGAGGAGCACTCTGCAATGCGTGCAATGCGTGCTAATACACTAGGTAGAACACTAGGAAAACGCTCTGTGTAACGCGTTGATTGGCAAGTTCTTGACGAATATGAGGAGCACTCTGCAATGCGTGCAATGCGTGCTAATACACTAGGTAGAACACTAGGAAAACGCTCTGTGTAACGCGTTGATTGGCAAGTTCTTGACGAATATGAGGAGCACTCTGCAATGCGTGCAATGCGTGCTAATACACTAGGTAGAACACTAGGAAAACGCTCTGTGTAACGCGTTGATTGGCAAGTTCTTGACGAATATGAGGAGCACTCTGCAATGCGTGCAATGCTTGCTAATACACTAGGTAGAACACTAGGAAAACGCTCTGTGTAACGCGTTGATTGGCAAGTTCTTGACGAATATGAGGAGCACTCTGCAATGCGTGCAATGCGTGCTAATACACTAGGTAGAACACTAGGAAAACGCTCTGTGTAACGCGTTGATTGGCAAGTTCTTGACGAATATGAGGAGCACTCCGCAATGCGTGCAATGCGTGCTAATACACTAGGTAGAACACTAGGAAAACGCTCTGTGTAACGCGTTGATTGGCAAGTTCTTGACGAATATGAGGAGCACTCTGCAATGCGTGCAATGCGTGCTAATACACTAGGTAGAACACTAGGAAAACGCTCTGTGTAACGCGTTGATTGGCAAGTTCTTGACGAATATGAGGAGCACTCTGCAATGCGTGCAATGCGTGATAATACACTAGGTAGAACACTAGGAAAACGCTCTGTGTAACGCGTTGATAAGCGAGCTTTCGTATTGCGTGCAAATTCATTTCCATGTTTAAGTTGCTGCTCTATCAGAGACCTTGGACAATATGCGTCAAAGGCAGTGATCATCTTGTCTTTGGATTTCTTTTAAGACATGTGACAATTATTTCAAATCAAACATAGCATCAAGCATCTTAAAGTGAATGGCGGATTTGTCTGAAAATTGTTAACAACCAACACCTATAATGTTGGTACTAATTGACTATGCAAAATTTTAAGTTGATCGGTCAAACGATTCCATTTTTATTTTCAACCAATCACAGGATCTCGTTAAAAAACTATACTGTATGGAACCACAATATACCACATTAGCGTGTGCGTGCAAAATTTCAGATCGATTGGTTGACCGGTTTGATCCGGGTGTTGCCTACAAACACACATAAAGAGGCATTAGAGTTGAGTTGTGACGCTCGCTTAGCAATAAAATTACGTTAAACTATATCAATAGTAATCGATTTCACGCCTGAATTTCTTTCCAATCCGTTCCTACATTAGGTAGTTTCTGGATAAATATGTACAGCAATGAATTATCAGATTGGAGTCGAGTGTATTCCGTTATGCAAATGCAAATAGAGCTTTCCAGATATTCGTTTCGAACAAACTGACCAGTGCTCTGGAGCTCAGCATCGCCCAAGCACATCGGATAAATACCTAGATTATTTCAGTGTATACAAACCAGTGCACATGTTGCCGCATTCATCTTCCTTTTTAGCTTTCTGCATGAATTTAGAGTGGAACAAAACACACGAAACATATAAATAACCCGTAGCTCGTGATATATGCTCGCATTGAGCGGAGTTTTATGAGCGAGAAGCGGGAAAGAGAATGATGATTGGCAGCCGTCACAGATGTCAGAGACTGGTTCAGAAATCGCGGAGCAGTAAAACCAGGATCAGTTCCCCGGCTCCTGACTCGAGAGCAACAGTCGACCTGTGCGCAGGAATAACAGCCCTCGACTTTCAGCAAGCCAGCGAATATTTTATGTTGCTCTTTCACATGAAAACAAGAGGTATATGTTGACTTAAGCGAAGTAGCTTTACCGAGTGATAAGAAATTCATTACTAGAACAGTTATTTACGTTATTAAACTAATATGTTCGTAACGTGTTCGAACATTTTTATTAACAATTTAGGTGAAATATAAAATAAATGTGCGGTTCTTAAATTTTTTAGCATTTTCTTCACACGAACAGAATTTTTACAAATCCAAGAGTAGGCGCACATTGAAACTCATTATACGAAATAAAGGCACACACTGGAGTACATTATGATGACTGATACGTCCTTAAAGTGTTACATCAGAAATATATCGGATCGTACAACACTGTGCGGTCGTACCAGAGGTCATTATATACTCCAGTGCGTGCCATTGTTTCGTACCTATAGTGAGTTTAAATGTACTTTTGAAAAACCTTTCAGGACGAAAACAATCTCTAAAGATACATTGAAGAACCGCGCGCGTCCCGTTCATTTACAGACCCGTTGAGAGGAATGCAGTCATACGCTGAGATGCTGCAAGGAGCAGATGGCCCCTACTCACGAGCAATTGCAATCTTCTGAGCACTTCACTCACTGCTGGATGCATTCTCGTGCAGCTTTACTACCTCGTGCAGACGACAAACATCATTTCAGAGGATCCGGTGAAGATGGAGTAAAGGAAGTTTATGATGTTCATATATCTTGACACAGCAATCTTTCTGTCATAATGGAGTTTAAACGTCAATCATTGGCGTGGTTTATGTCTTTCACGGATTTTCGAATCTTTCCATCCAAACTGTTCATCAATTCTTTTATGTCAATATAGGGTAATTACTTCTTATCCATTATAGTGGTTAGGTCAGGTATTACCAAAGTTAATCTGAGCCAGATTAACTAAATATTGGACTAAATTGGCGGCGCAGCCAATCAGATACTTCAAAACGATTGAAACAGGTCGACTTTAATACAAAAGTTAAACAGTTTGAATCCAACACAATTTAACTTTGGTAATAACTAAAAGACGCACTGATCTGCAACTATTAGGCTATAATTGCGACTACGGAATGATTGCCAAAGAAGATATTGAAGAAGAATAGGGATGGACGGTGCACACTCAAAAATAACCGCACCGAAACCGCTCCGATCGGTGCCCCAGTTTGACCGCACACATTCGGAGTAATATCAAGATTTTCAGGCGGTGCAATAATTATTTATAAAATCCTGCACCGATTCGCGGTGCAACTATAATAGCACCGAGTAGCGGAGTGATATTGATTGACAAGTATTTACTACTGACGGTGTTACTTTTCTATCAAATTACTCCACTTCGGTGTATAATAACTACACCGACAGGTACAGCAAAATTATAAAATCAATCCATTTGTGGTGTATTTTGTCATTGTGAAGTAGTAGCTCCATTACGGTGCGATTAAAATATTTACGAAGTGTCTATTCGCCGAACTGAACACCGAGGTGCGAAGAAGAGCGACACAACCTTTCGGCTATCGCCCCGACATTCGCACTGACACTCGACAGTATCAGATGATGAACAGACGATCGGGTTCTATTCAGCTGTTCGATTATAATAATCTATTTGGTGAAGTCACAAATATAGCACCGAATACAAAGTACTACTTACAACTACAAAAAAGGTAATACACATTTTTCCTAACATGTAATAATATATCTATAATTTTAATAAAATTTCTTATATTATTAGGCAGATTTTGGAAATAATATAACTTAATTAAACAAACAGATAAAGAGATTAAAGCTAAAAAGTGTAATAAATGAGTTTGACGCCTTCTAGCGTATTCTGTTGGCAACTAGAGAAATTAACGAGACAATGACGACACAGTAATGACGCACTGGCCGGTGCTATAAATCATCCCTATTTTACTCCGACCTGGTGCGATTATGAATGAAATGTACTCCGTTGTGGAGTAATCAGCGGAGTACATCTGAATAGTGCACCAAACAATTACTCCGTGTAGTACTTTTTGGCGGTGTCATTGGAATTCGAATAGAAAATCACACCAGTATTACACCGATATTACTCCGAATGTGTGCGAATCAAGAGGTGCAATTTATTCTCAATTTATTACACACATTTCATGTTACACCGTCGCACCGTTCAAGATTTTGTCAATTTCGCACACGTTTGGTGCGAAAATTCGACCACTCCGGCCAATATTACACCGTTTTCACAATTATTTCTGAGTGTGTGGGAGCGGAGGTCGTGGCCTGTCAGTAAGGAACCGACACATCATTTTGCCTGTCACGAAGGATCTCAGCTCGGAAGCCGTGTGTGAAAGTCCATGTGCCTGCCTGAGCCAGCTTGCTACTCACATGTAAAAAGGTTGAGTAATCACGATGTTTGTTTATGATTTCAATAAAGCATTGACATTTGAATGTCGCGTGGAGACGTCAGGTTGTCTCCAGCATCTCGTTCACATCTGAACATCGTCAGAGCGAGATGCAAACTCGATTGTCGTTGACAGCGCGATCAAATGAACCGGGAGAGATGTCGTGACATTTACACATCTTATTGCGACTTGTTGTCTCCAGGACTGGCGCGACATTCGACATAATCAGGATTTACACTCTCATTCTCATGCAGGATTCCTCACTGGAAACCTTAAGGGACTACCAGGGACTGCCGCCATTGTTAATATTGTCTTTTAAAACTTAAAAGCGGTTTCCAAATTTTGAAAATTTCAATGATTATTACTAAATATAAACGTTTATAACTTTTAAAACAACTTTTATAGTGGTCAATGTTGCACAATTCTTTACAAAGTGTCCCTTCAATATGTTATTCTATTTTCATCGAGACGTTGGTGTTCAGGGCGATTTCCACAAGCATAAAGATGAAACGTAGTTCCTCTGTTCAGGATTTATTATGTGTTTGTTAGTAATTAGTATTAGTAATTCGATTAATTAGTATCAATATCATGATAGATTGTTTCTTCCGATTGTGTATTTTATTTGTTATATTATGTTAATGTTATTATTTACCAATTTATATTTTTGTGTATAATACCACGGACAAACACCTCCTAGGTGTTTCGTGGTCTAGTGACTGAATACAGTGTATTATTTATGTGTGTTTCTAAATAAAAAAAAAAAAAAAAAAAAAAAAAAAAAAAAAATAATAAACTTATATAACAGTTTCAGTGACAATAAGAAAACGAATTATTCGTTTTTCTACAGAAACAGAACGACAAATTTGAAAGAAAATCCCTCATTAGTGTTCGAAGAGACACAATTTATGTTCATTTAATTTGATACTTCGGGAAAAGTTCGAATGACAGAATTGTCACGAGGAGAAAACAGTCTTGGTTGAAATTAGATCGTGATTTAATTAATATAATTGTGCAAACTGGCAGAGGCCCCCCCTGGCCACGGCGCCATATGCAAACACTGCGCGATGTGTGGGTGCGCACGCGCTTTATAACTACCTTACTCATACATCTTGTCTTGACTCAATTACATCTAACAAATCCACTTGAATTAGCTGCCATTGAAACTCATCGCCGCGGGGCGAATTCATGTGAAATGTGAAGTTCAGAGAACGTGAAGTAATCAAAGGAAATGACACAAAGTCATAAGCTGCATAACAACCGATGTGTTCACAACGGATAGTAGTGTGACGGTGAGCGCCATCTCTCGGTGGACTCGTAACTACTTCAACACTAGCGCTCTCTTGTGACGGAACGCAGTAGTAAAGACATCACGTGATCCGAATCAGAACGCTCCATGAATAAGTTCAATAAGATTAGAACTCGTACACTAACTAACGTGAAGGATCGACCTCTAAACTGCCATATTTGGGATTGTGTTTTTCTCGTTGAAGATAGACTAGGGTTCGGGCGACAAATTTGTTGACTTGTAAATGAATTGTGCATCGTTGACCGTTTTAAAAATAAACAGTTAATGTCCTGTTTGAAATTTAGCGCTTTTAAAAATGTGTAATTAACATAATATTCTCTTTCTCTAACCAGCGACTCTAACAAAATAGCCACAATAAACGCGCCGAACGTGTGTCATAGAACCTGAAACATCAGGTGGCAGTGCCGGGTTTTCTCGACCCTCTATCAATATTGAGTGCAACGGATTTCACTGAATCGAGTCTCATTTCCCGCGTTGCGCAGATTCGCTCGCAATCGAGGAGAACAAACATGATACATAAAATATGCGTTGATTTATTCACACGGCAAGGTTTTCCACTCTTTCTTTCTCTGCGACTCGAAGTGGCTGTCGCGTCGGGTCCTTGCGCTGTCTTGTCGGATGAAATCTGTTTGTCACGCCCACGCCGAGAACACATATCAAATTTAATTGTAGTTCGTGCCACGGACGACGTTTCTACCGAGAAAACCATTATTTAAGTACTTATCAGGCGCGAATAAATGTTAAATTGTATGACGTCGCGAGGAAAGTATTAGGTTGAAGATTTGTCTTCTTCGGTTTTGTTGTGTTTATACTGAAACTGGACATGTCACTGTGTACATGTCTTGTTAGTAATTTGTACCATAAAAAACACTCCGTGTAAAAATACCAGCCAAGTCTCTTCAACTATAAAAAAATAGAAGAAATCTAAAAAATTCAGCACTGAAAAGTAGTGATATCAAAAAATGGGCCAAGTCAAAACATGATTTTAAAAACCGAAATATACTTGGCGCATCGTGTATAAATAATATAGACGTAGGTATAGACGTAGGTACTTACGTCTATATTATTTATACACGATGCGCCAAGTATATTTCGGTTTGCGAAATATTTTTGGCCCATTTTTTGATATCACTACTTTGCCATAAGTCAAATGTACCTAAATATAAATAATATACCTAAATGCCCTAAAAACAATGCGCCAAGTATATTTCGGTTTTTAAAATCATGTTTTGACTTGGCCCATTTTTTGATATCACTACTTTTCAGTGCTGAATTTTTTAGATTTCTTCTATTTTTTATAGTTGAAGTGACTTGGCTGGTATTTTTACACGGAGTGTTTTTTATGGGGATATCACTCCTATTTTTAGATGATTTTCACACTTGTAACACAAATCGGAGCAATAATGACTAATTCCTTTAAAAAAATAATCCATTTCCGATTTGGTTACTAAGAAAACATGTGTTTGGTACTAAATAATGCTCAAAATGATATTCCATGAGGAATAGCGAAAGCTTCGTTCCAATCGGTCCAGCCGTTTTCGAGATATGGAATCACCTCCAGTTAACAAAATGGCGACTGAAATCACTGCCACCAAGATATAATTTATATAAATGTTTTTGAGCGAGCGTAGCGAGCGTCACCACGGTACTCTTATGGCACTTTCTCTGTGTGTTTTTTTGTTTTTTTGTTTTGTTTTTTTTTGTCCGCACAGCCCAGGTTAAGAGTCGACAGGACTCGCAGAAAATTTAGAAACGATGATAATGGCTTTTGCCGTGTATAACATATATAAAATAGTAATATTCTCATGTCACGTATACAAACAAACAGTCGAGCTTGGTCGAGCTAGACATGAAATCTAAACAATGTCATAAATCGCCTCCAGTTCTGTAAACAACACCACTTGTGAGTCGTGAATGACTGTTGCCTTTTAAACTTCCGAGAATATGGTCCATAAGGAGGAAAATACAAAAATAATGCATTATTGATTAATTCATCGAGTGTAATACATATTTTAATTCGACTATTTTAATATGCTAGGTGATTTTTTTTCAATGCTGCTTACAAATATATAGTTTTTATTATTTGCGATTATCAAATTTATTGATATCAAATTATCTTTAATTACGAATTTAAAGTATAATTGTGTTGCCTTGTATGATATATGAGAGACTTTGCGTTCCAATCAAAGATAGGTAAGTTGACCAACAAAATGAAAACAATGTAATTTATTGCTCGCATGTGCTCGCAATATTGTTTGATTGTTGCTGATTGTTTTAGCAGTAATTTCTAAGATCAACCAAACAACGGATTCGGAAGTAATGTTATGGATAAAAACTGGATAAGAAAGGAGGCCATGGGCTTTACGTACCTACAGCTTTTATCCAGAAGTAAGTGTTCACTAAATTTACTGTGTAAACGGCTAAACGCGAACATAATTTTTATAAGCTGTCGATATAATTAATTACTAATAAGCACTTTTAATAATTGATGGCTCATGTAATTCGAAGTTTTTCACTGAATTTATTAAAAATTAGATTTTAAAATAATTCAACATCTATGTTGACGAAACAAACTTTTTGCACTCAAAAATGCAAGTTTTCATACATAAGTAGGTGTGAAATTTTATTCAGTGGACATTTTGGCGGGAAAACGGTATTCCTATCGCGTGATGACATTTTACCATCCAACAATGAGGTTGCCATGGACATGCCTCTTCTTCTTACCTTTACGTTTCCCCTTATTACCGCCCATCCTTATAATACCTCAAGGACACAAAACATTCACAAAACAATCGTCACTGTACCAGAGTAAACACAATAAAGACTGCGAATTTACATTTCTGCTGGACGACCTGACCACTCTGGAACACTGAATCTCACTAACTCTTACGCAGTGTTGTAAAATAAAATCCAAATCTGCATAAACACATTACACAATTTGTCTAAATTGGGTTCATTCTTGCTACTCGAGAGAAATAGAATTCCGATGACTCTGGTCTCTTGAGTTGAAAATAAATTAATTTCTTTATCTGTAACAAATCGTCGATTTCAACTCGTGCCGAACCTTACTAAAAATGTTTTGATGTATGTACTTTTTATGCATCACCTGTCGACCCCTGGTCAAAAAGGTGACATGATGAAAAATCATTTTGATTTTGCAGCGTAAGGCTGCAATCACACGGGGCGATTTTTCTTGCTCTGTCGTGCGGTTTTTCGCCCTGTGGAGTTTTACACGCGCACGGGACGATCAAAAGACGCGCGCATCTTTTGCTCGGCCCGTGTGTTCGCTCCCATAAGACTCAATGGTACCTACTTAGACTAAATAACTGCGTTACATATCTGCTCGGCGTCTCGACGGCGTGCAAAATGCCGCGTCTGGGCATGAAAAGTCTTTTACTTGCGCTTTAAACAAAACAGTGAATAGATAAGCAAGGTTTTGAGTGTGTACATAAAAAATATATTACTCCAAAGCCTTACAATACTAATTAAATAATCAATTAATTCGTTAATTATAATGTATTAATAATTAAAAATTAATGTGCATCTAAGCATTGATTTGAATCAATTGAGCATTGAATGATGCATGACAATCAAGATCCAAGTCAGTGAATAGTGAAAACATCTGGGAGCAATTAGCACGTCCGTCACGTCTCATTTCTCGCAGTCGAAATTGTTGATATTTAGTATAGTACGTGATATTTACGAAATTCCATCGTGTGATGCGGGTTACATACCCATCTGCATTAGAAACTCAGAATAATTCAAATAATGAAACCTTGAGAGCCTGATGAAACCCACAAAAGCATAAAAAGGCGGCCCCTACTTTTTTCTTCATGGCTTGACCGATTGTCTCCAAATTTTTACAGCACAGAGATAAAGAGTAAATCTGTGCCTCTAGTGCTCCAAAAAAATTTAAAAAAAATGTTTTTACTCGTGTTGAGGAGGTGCCAATATGAGCATTATACGGGTCCTTTTGGCACCTCTGCCCTGAAAATACTAAACAAAAAATAACACTTTTGGCGCACTAGAGGCACAGATTTATTATTTATCTATAATCTGTGAAATTTTGAAGACAATCGGTAAAGCCGTTTAGAAAAAAGTAGGGGCCGCCTTTTTGTGCTTCATGAAACATGGATTTCATCAAGTATCGTAGACTCTTAAACCGCAAATTCAATCGATCTGAAACTTTGCACATATGCTAACGTAATCTATGCGGTCCCTGGGATCGTTTTTGAACGGGCTCCTGTGATTGGTTCAAGTTTAAAAAAAAATATCTTTCGATTGGTTGCTCTGCTCAATTTGAAATTTAGCAAAGTCATTGCAACCAACATTTTACCCAATCATAAAAAGTTTCAGCAAAATTCTCCCATTGGTTTAAATTTAAAACCATTTTTCCTGTGATTTTTGAAATTTAAACTAGAACCGATTGACCGACCAACTAAAAACTTTGCATGGTCATTGGTACCAACATTAAAGATATTTTTGCCAATTTCCAGTCTAATCTGTCGTTATTTTCAAAAGTTTTTGTAATTCTAGGGACATTTTGCTTGTTGGCTGTCAAATTCACGGCGACTTCGAATCTTCAGTTCAAGGCAAGGTAGTTAGAGCAGAAAGTTTCAAACGAAATGAAACTAATAATGACCGTTCAACAGATTGATCTGATATTGTGTACACAATCATATCATATGAGTGGTCCCAGGTATATTTTTTGAACGAGATCCTGTGATTTTTGAAAATTAACAAGGAACCGTTCAATCATAAAGGTTTAATCGATCAACTTAAAACTTAGCAAGGTTATTGGGACCAATATTTTTGGAGATTTTGGAGATATTTAAACTTGGCTGGGTGGAGCGACCGCTCCACTAGATAAGTCTGTGACGAAATTTAAGAATTATTGGCTTTTAATGCCATTTTCGATTGACATAATTTCGGTTCGAGGTGTTGCGTGTATCCGTGCTCGCTCATCAACGCGTCACACAGAGCGTTTTCCTAGTGTATCATTATAAGCCTTCTGGATATGTAGTTATTATAGTAAGATGTGATTAAAGTAATATTTTTTCATTTTTATGACGTCATTTCCGGTTTCGGTTATAGTAAATGTATATTTCGACTATTCATATTTCATATAGAGGACAGTCTGAATCGATTGGCGCAAAACTCGTTCCGATCGGTCAAGCCGTTTTTGAGATATGACGTCACTTCCGGTTTCAAAATGGCGGCACAAAAATTTCATAAGGACAAGGTATCATCAGGCAGACGAGCTGTATATATGGTGAAAATTTCGGGTCAATCGACCCAGCCGTTTAGGCTGTGGCGGAGACCGCGGAATTTATTGGAAGATGAGAAATAATAATCATCTAGTGGAGCGGTCGCTCCACCCAGCCAAGTCGTACTGTACTCTCACAATCACTCAACATACCATAAATCTAGTGGAGCGGTCGCTCCACCCAGCCAAGTCGTACTATACACTCACAGTCACTCAACATACCGTAAATGCCTAATAAACTGAGGAGCAGACCAAACACTTTTACTGTAAGCAACAACATGGCATTTTCGGCCTACTGGATCTTAAAATTGGAAAATCTCACATTGTTGTGAAATGTCTTAATTTCGAGCTATGGCCCACCCCACTACATATACCAAATTTGGGAACAATAGGTTATGCCATTTGCGCGCTAGAGGACCGAGAAAACAGTGAAATTACACCACTTTCTGATTCTGAAGATGATGATGATGATGATATCAGGAAACCCTGTTGACAGCGCCACAGCCTAAACGGCTAAACCGATCGACCTGAAACTTTTACCACATATGCACTTTTGGCGTCTGATGATACCTTGCCTCTTGTGATTTTTTGTGCCGCCATTTTTAAACCGGAAGTGACGTCATAACTCAAAAACGTCTGGACCGATTAGAACGAAATTAGCGCCATTCGATTTAGATGGTCATCTATATGAAGTATCAATAAAAAAAATATTATTTTCTTATTTTCTAAACCGGAAGTGACGTCATAAATACGCAATATTTAACTTATTTCAACAAATTATACTTAAAATACGTACATAATTAACTTACATTGTAACATAGACAATACAATTTATATATTCAAGGTAGCAGTGTTCTCGGCCGCCATTCCTGAAACCGGAAGTGACGTCATATATCTAAAACGCCTGTACCGATTGCAACTGAACTAGCTCCTGCGTATTCATTCTGCTATTTATTTGAAAAATCAATTGTGAAAAATGAATAAATAAATTAATGGTACCGGAAATGGCGGCAGGAACCACTAAATGAAACCGGAAGTGACGTCATATATTACAAACGGCATGACCGATTTTACGGAAATATAGGGATTAGGAATTCAGATGGTCGTTCATGAAGGTATCAACTAGATAAAACTAGATTGTTTTCTTATTACCTATACCGGAATTCGGCCGCTATTTCAAAACCGGAAGTGACGTCATGTATCGAAAACGGCTGGATCCATTATAACGAAACTTAAGCTATTCTTCTTGGATAATCATTTTCATCTTATACCAAACGCAACTTTTCATAGTAACCAAATCGGTTGAGGCGTATTTTTTTAAAGAAATTAGTCCCTGCTCGGACATGTGCTACAAGCTGTATGAATAAACTAACAAAGGAAGTGATATCCCAGAAAAAACACTCCGTGTAAAAATACCAGCCAAGTCTCTTTAACTATAAAAAAAAATAGAAGAAATCTAAAAATTCAGCACTGAAAAGAAGTGATATCAAAAAAGGAGCCAAGTCAACGAATTTTCCAAATTTTAATCGTACCATTGAAATAAAAATATAAACCCCCGAGAAATACTTAAAAAAAGGACTTGGCGCATCGTTTTTTTAAACACATTTTTCTATTCTTAAGCTTATGCCACTCACATACTACGTAGTTCAGAAATGCCTAGAAAAATTGGGACAAAACTTTCAAATTAAATATTGAACATTCTGTAAAATATTTTAAATTTAAATATAAGTACGCAAAGAAACATAGCATTGTCTTACAAGCAATAAATACAGAACAGTTGTGTTTGTGATTGGTAGGTACCTATAGTTTTGTGGGTACATCAACATACCTACTACAGCATTATACTTGGAACCTTCTTGCCGTGTAATTAATTGCTATTAATTAACATTTTATACCAAAAAAATTCATAAATTACATAACGTATTACTTTAGATAAAAATCTAGTCAGTAATTATTTGAGCAGCATGGCTCAGTGCACTAGTCACTTATACAAATCTCATTGACGGCCTTCTTGTAATGAGCGCTTTCGCTATTTCCCTCAGTCACGATATTGAGAAGTATGATTGATTAATATGACCCTAGAAATAGTGGCAATAACGAATAGACTAGGCCGCTTCCGTTTATTCGTTATTCGTTTATCCGTTTATTTCCTCTGAATATTGACAAAATACCAAAACTGCCAGTAGGTAAGAGTACTAGTTATATTAAAACGTAGTATGATTCGTCGATAATGAATGTGATATACTCAGGAAAATATACTTGTAGAGTTCTTCCTATACTTTTAGGATAGAAAAGTGTCTTTAAAAAAACGATGCGCCAAGTCCTTTTTTTAAGTATTTCTCGGGGGTTGATATTTTTATTTCAATGGTACGATTAAAATTTGGAAAATTCGTTGACTTGGCTCCTTTTTTGATATCACTCCTTTTCAGTGCTGAATTTTTAGATTTCTTCTATTTTTTTTATAGTTAAAGAGACTTGGCTGGTATTTTTACACGGAGTGTTTTTTCTGGGATGCCTAATTAACTGAGGAGCAGACCAAACACTTTTACTGTAAGCAACAACATGGCATTTTCGGCCTACTGGATCTTAAAATTGGAAAATCTCACATTGTTGCGAAATATCTTAATTTCGAGCTATGGCCCACCCCACTACATAAACCAAATTTGGGAACAATAGGTTATGCCATTAGCGAGCTAGAGGGCCGTGAAATACATAAAATTACACCACTTTCTGATTCTGATGATGATGATGATGATGATATCAGGAAAAGTTGCTTTCACCGCCACAGCCTAAACGGCTGAACCGATCAACCTGAAACTTTTACCACATGTGCACTTTTGGCGTCTGATGATACCTTGCCTCTTGTGATTTTTTGTGCCACCATTTTTAAACCGGAAGTGACGTCATAACTCAAAAACGTCTGGACCGATTAGAACGAAATTAGCGCCATTCGATTAAGATGGTCATCTATATGAAGTATCAATAAAAAAAATATTATTTTCTTATTTTCTAAACCGGAAGTGACGTAATAAATACGCAATATTTAACTTATTTCAACAAATTATACTTAAAATACATACATAATTAAATTACATTGTAACATAGACAATATAATTTATAAATTCAAGGTTGCAGTGTTCTCGGCCGCCATTCCTGAAACCGGAAGTGACGTCATATATCTAAAACGCCTGTACCGATTCCAACTGAACTAGCTCCTGCGTATTCATTCTGCTATTTATTTGAAAAATCAATTGTGAAAAATGAATAAACAAATTAACGGTACCGGAAATGGCGGCAGGAACCACTAAATGAAACCGGAAGTGACGTCATATATTACAAACGGCATGACCGATTTTACGGAAATATAGGGATTATGAATTCAGATGGTCGTTCATGAAGTATCAACTAGATAAAACAAGATTGTTTTCTTATTACCCTACCGGAAATAACGTCATAAATATGCTAAATTACGTCATAAATATACTAAATGACACTAAATTCACCACTTTATACTGTTAAATAGATATTAGTAAACGTACATTGTAAATAATTATAAATTCAAGGTTGCAGTGTTCTCGGCCGCCATTTTTAAAACCGGAAGTGACGTCATATATCGAAAACGGTTGTACTGATTGCAACCAAATTTAGGAAATGTGTAGGTCTAATAATTATGAATTAAAGACGACATTATTTTCGGCTGCCATTGTTAAAACCGGAAGTGACGTTATATATCGAAAACGGCTGTACCGATTGCAATCAAATTATGTAATTTTGTAGGACTTATAATTATGAATTCAAGACGACATTATTTTCGGCCGCTATTTCAAAACCGGAAGTGGCGTCATATATCGAAATCGGCTGGACCGATTGGTACGAAATCTTAGCTTTTCTTCTTGGATAATCATTTTAATCCTTTACCAAACGCAACTTTTCTTAGTACCTATCCAAATCGTTTGAGGCGTATTTTTTTAAAGAAATTAGTCCTTGCTCGGACATGTGCTACAAGCAGTATGAATAAACTAACAAAATAAGTGATATCCCAGAAAAAACACTCCGTGTAAAAAAGGCACCCAAGTCACTTTACTTTAAAAAAATTCAACACCGAAAAGGAGTGATATCAAAAAAGGAGCCAAGTCAATGACATTTCCAAATATTTAATCGTATTTTTGAAATAAAAGAATAAACACCGAGAAATACTTTACAAAAGGACTTGGCGCATCGTTTTTTTAAAGACATTTTACTATTCAAAAGCATATGCCATTTATATACAATCGTAGGGAAACATCTTAGGGAAACATCTTTCAATTACATATTATACATACCTACTGTAAAATATTTTCTATTTGAATATATACGCGATTAAACTTGTTGCCTATGTTTTCTATAAATACACAATAGTTATCTTCGTAATATTGTTTCGTGGTCAACATAATTAAGTCTCATGCGTTATACCTTCGCATCATGAAATACATTTCAATTAATCCACATTTTATAACAATACATTTCACAAAGTACACAGTGACGTCACATTGAATTTATATTAAAAAAATTATCTTAATACACTTGACACTTCAAAAATATATAATAGTGTTCCATAGATAGTTAGTAATTATTTGACAATGTTTCATGATTTCCTTCAGTCAAGATCAAATTATGAAAAGATACCCTTCTAATATCACCATATTAACAGTACTGCAAGAACATGTATGAGCCCACTTCCAATTGTTATTTAATTCTTCCACCCTTATATTACTTATCTATTAAAGCATGAAATCTTTCTTCTATCGCTATTGACAAAACTATAAAATAGCCATTACTAATAAAATTGATATTGATATTCATAGATTCTGGCTCTTATAGAAAGAGGAAAATGTACCTTCTTGTAAATTTCTTTCCACTTATAGGATAGAATGATGTCTTTAAAAAAACGATGCGCCAAGTCCTTTTGTAAAGTATTTCTCGGTGTTTATTCTTTTATTTCAAAAATACGATTAAATATTTGGAAATATCATTGACTTGGCTCCTTTTTTGATATCACTCCTTTTCGGTGTTGAATTTTTTTAAAGTAAAGTGACTTGGCTGCCTTTTTTACACGGAGTGTTTTTTTCTGGGATCATTATTATCTGAAGAAAGCCGTACAATTTCACTGTTTTCACGGCCCTCTAGCTCGCAAACATTATATCTTATTGTTGCCAAATTTGGTATATTGGGTGGGTTGGGCCATAGCTCGAAATTAAGAGATTTTGCAACAATGTGATATTTCCCAATTTTGAGATCCAGTAGGCCGAAAATGCCACTTTGATGCTTACAGTAAAAGTGGGTTTGCTCCAGCCTTTATATGAGAGTGTGCGCGCGCCATACGACTTGGCTGGCGTGGAGCGACCGCTCCACTAGATTCAACAAACATAACGTTGTTCTGTGATAACTTCTTTAACGCAAATCAGAGTCCTCTTCGACAAAAGCCGTTAGAAATTCGAACAATGTTTACGTCATAAGCTGCGAGAACTTTGAGACTTCATATTGAAAAGTTTTAGACTTTATATTGCCACTTGAAAAGCTGGAGAAAACGCGGCTTATTACAGAATAGTCTGCTGGAGCAAACAAACTAGTAATAACAAGCGAACTGGAAGCCAGAACCGGAACTGGATCCGAGTTCTTCCCAAGTAAACGAGAGAGTCTTGTTCTAGAACCGCATTCTCTTCACGCAACATTCCCTAGTTTACTCACATCGCAAGTTCCTCCACATTCTTCTGCTCAACTGTTTAACTGCAGTGATCAATAGCACGCGGATTCTCTATAACTTGTCTTGAATATGAACTGAACTAACTTTCATGCAGGTGGAACAATATTTGCTCTCAGTTTAATCATCCCCTTCTTATTTGTCTAGAGGATCGTAGTTAATGTTAGTTTCTATGTCAAGAGCTTGACAAGTTTATCAGTCTGACACTTGCTCGAAGTTTTACACCGAGTTGGAGAGAAGATACAGATGTCACTCCGACTTAAGTTATGATGCATCATTACGATATTAGCTTCAGATACTGCGCCAACCTTAAAAGGTGCTGCAACCTTTTAGTGATTGATGCATCTTCATATAAATGTTAATAGTTTCATAAATTCTCGGCGTTCTAAACAAGCTAATAATGGACATTATTAAGGTTGCTTGTTTATGGTAATGATCTTCGTACGCAATAAAGCAGAGAGGAGGGAGGACGGAACCGGATATGAGCTCGGACCGGATGTTCGAGCCGCAACTACTCGCAACTCCAATCACTGAGGAAGCTGATTAGCGTCGCTGCCCAAGAGATTGTCGTGTCGACGTCCCGACGCCTCGAGGCATGGCGTCGGTGCAGCACCGGTTGGTGAAAATACAAAGAAGACGCTACAGGAATATTGGAACATCTTGATCGAGTTTCGCATCCCCGTGACCTCATTCTTCCACGATCATTATGGAACAAATCCTTTATCATTGCTTTTCTAAGTATCAATAGTTTGAGTTACAAAAATAAAACTTAGAGGAGTACAATTCGATATGCACTGCATTGCATTAATTTCCAGACAGTTTTAACACAAACAAAAGAGTCCAAGTGCACTTTATGTTATCGCAACACTGCAGTTTCATAATGAATTCAACAAACGAGCAGCCATTGTTTGACATCGGATGGACATTGATTGGACGGCTGCACACTGTGAAAGGTCCAAGCAAGGGTCAGACATCACACCACCTGGCCACGCCCGCTGGGTCACAGCCAGAGAAATAAGACCAGAGAGAACCCGTCCGGAAGAGCGCACTGCAGTCGAATCACTCCAAATTATCCAATCATCAAACAATTTCCAAACATAAATCTCCTCATTGAGACTGTTTAACACACGTCGAAGCTTTTTATATAAAAATTATTACACCGTAATTGGATTTGTTGAATGGAAAAGTGTCATAGTGGGATTGAATGTATGTATATACGATCAATCTAAACTTAACGTTATACGTCAACCGGGAAAACTTCGCCGATGATTAATATGAAAACACGACATAATGCAAAACAAAACAAATTAAAACAGTGGAATTACTTCATTATACTGTACATCAATGTCAAAACTAATCATAGCCATCTTTTATTCAACAGCATTGCTCTGCATCGGCGTCGCCATTGTGGGGAGAGGAATGTGTGAGATGCAGCCATTGTACGTGTCAATTCATCCCCTTCCTTCCGAATCTCGCGTTATGTCCGTGAAGACAGATTACTCTAAACCAAGACAGCATTTGGAAGCACCAATTTACATGGGACTTATAGGAAGGGAGGGGAAACTTCGACCTGTACAATGACAAATTGTCGTAGGGTGACTTACAGAAGATGTTAACCAGTTTGCCATCAACACGGGGATCACTATAAGAAATTCCCTGACATCTAAAGGAGCGGTTTGCAATCAAATCTATCCTACAACTGAGGTTCCGACATAGTTGAATAGGAAGAGATATAACTTGGCTTCAATTAAAATTATTAATCTTGTTAATAATTAAACCAAATTATTCCAAATACTCCAATACTCCAATTACTCCAATTAAAATTATTAATCTTGTTCAATAAATTAGAAAGTTTTTTGTATAACGCCCCGAGGTATTTTCAAGAGATATATCGTTATTTGCAGCACGTCAAAGTTTGACCTGTCTGTTTCAAAGCAGGCGTCAAGATTTGCCATCTTGAGAACAAATGCGTTATGTGATTGCGGCTTTAGAGGTTGCGGTCTCCTTCATTTGTCAGAGAACGAGATTTTTTTTCTCACCACGAGTCTAAACAAATATTCAACCAAAAGCAAAACTTTCTGTTTGCTGCTTTACATCATTTCCGTCGACCTTTTGCCTTTCATCCCTTCACATTTTCATGCATTTTCTAGACGGTTCTGTGTAAATACGAAAAGGGAAAGGTTTGTTCTTGATGGGAACTTTTGTCTCGGCCCCACGGATTTTACTCACTATTTACAGAAACAGAAGAATACTTATCACTTAGTCCGCCTTGGATTTTCTTCCCCGCGAAAGGATATTGAAATCGACGATCGGAAGTCGGAGTTGCGAAGGCCAGAATCCCCGAGGTGGATTGTTTTGCACCGGATTGACTGACGGTTAAGCACACAATACATTTCTATTTGCGCCAGCCCCGAGGCACAGTGACAATATGCAAATACCAATTCAATGACAAACACTCACAATCTAGTGGAGCGGTCGCTCCACGCCAGCCAAGTCGTACGGCGCGCGCACACTCTCATATAAAGGCTGGAGCAAACCCACTTTTACTGTAAGCATCAAAGTGGCATTTTCGGCCTACTGGATCTCAAAATTGGGAAATATCACATTGTTGCAAAATCTCTTAATTTCGAGCTATGGCCCAACCCACCCAATATACCAAATTTGGTAACAATAGGATATGATGTTTGCGAGCTAGAGGGCCGTGAAAACAGTGAAATTGTACGGCTTTCTTCAGATGATAATAATGATTCATCTTCCAATAAATTCTGCGGTCTCCGCCACAACCTAAACGGCTGGGTCGATTGACCCGAAATTTTCACCATATATACAGCTCGTCTGCCTGATGATACCTTGCCCTTATGAATTTTTTGTGCCGCCATTTTGAAACCGGAAGTGACGTCATATCTCAAAAACGGCTTGACCGATCGGAACGAAATTTGCGCCAATCGATTCAGACGGTCCTCTATACGAAATAACAATAGTGAAATTAAAGTTTTCTAATTACTGAAACCGGAAATGACGTCATAGTTTAGCGAAATCTGCCTAAATTCACTTCCCCTTTATATAAAAACCAACTACATATTCAGAAGGCTTATAATGAAATATTAGTATTTATATACATATTAATACAATGTGTAAGAGCTTTCAGCCGCCATTTTAAAAACCGGAAGTGATGCCATATCTCGAAAACGGCTGGACCTATTGGAACGATGCTTTCGCAATTCTTCATGGCATATCACTTTAAGTTTATATTTAGCTCCAAACAATATTTTTCTTAGTAACTAATTCGGAAATGGCGTATTTTTTTAAAGGAATTAGTCATTGTTGCCCCATTAAGTTTTACAAGTTGTGTAAATAAACTAAAAAAATAAGTGATATCCCCATAAAAAACACTCCGTGTAAAAAAAACAGCCAAGTCTCTTCAATTAAAAAAAAATATGAAATCTAAAAATTCTGCATTGAAACGTAGTGATATCAAAAAATGAGCCAAGTCAAAACTTTATTTGAAAATTAAAAAATACTTGGCGCATCGTTTTTTTAGGGCATTGTAGGTATACTATAAGTATATGTATTTATATCTAGCCTTTACTTCTAAGCTATTTATTTACACGATGCGCCAAGTATTTTTTAATTTTCAAATAAAGTTTTGACTTGGCTCATTTTTTGATATCACTACGTTTCAGTGCAGAATTTTTAGATTTCATAATTTTTTTTTAGTTGAAGAGACTTGGCTGTTTTTTTTACACGGAGTGTTTTTTATGGGGATTGCGTTTACAGCGGGGAAACGGGAAATCGCATTACGTTACCATTTACAACTTTAGTACAACTTTCACATGTACAACATGTAGCAACATGAACAACTGTAACATGTACAACTGTTCAACATGTACAACATGTACAACATGTACATGTACAACATGTAGCAACATGTACAACTGTAACATGTACAACTGAACAACACAACTGTAACATGTACAAGTGTAACTACTATATGCACAACATGTACAACTGTTAAACATGTGGAGCAAATTGGCTCAGTCAGTTACGCTCCTCGCTCGCCGAAGGTCAGGCTTCGCTTCTCGAAACAAACCATTCTGACTGAGGAGTTATTTCGAATTCTCTCAGTCGAGAGGCAAATGCTTGGAAAGCAATCTACTAATAGGCCACGACCGCCACCTTCCATCGTCACCTCTTCATTGTTAATCCGCGGTGCAGAACTGTATTTCTAATTCCTTACCATTTCACTCCATCAAGATTTATCATTTTGAATGTATTATTCATAAAATGTCTTCATTGTCAAGATACCTCATGGTCTTTAAAGTTCATCTGATGAAACTTTTCATCTTTAGTAGTATGTAAAACCTCGGTAAAACCGGCTCTCATCAACATAAAATACTGTGAAGATAAATTTCCATAATGGCGTAGCGTTGATTGCCGTAAAATCTGCAACATTTGAGCCGCTTTGGTCCAAGATTGATTGACAATGACAAGGTTCACATTCTGCCCTGGAGATGCATTCCAGATGCATTTGCGGCGATGCAGCTCGATCACGTGATTGTATTATGCATTGTGTTCGACGCTAGAGAGATGGAATAGCATCTTCCACGTCGCTGGCTGCAGGAATATGAGGCGAGTCGGCTCTAAGCAAGAAGGTTTGCTCTAAACCACTGCAATATAATGCAACGGAGAAGACATAATCCTCGAGTGCACGATGCGCCACAAGCGGGGGCTCAATGACCACATCGCTCTTCGCTTGTTTTCTTTACACTCACCCCCCGAGCAGAATCAGGTCAGAGTTCGTTTAGAGACGCCGCTATGAATTCCAAGGCAGCAGGGAGATTACGATACTCTTGTGGCACTTTCGCTGTTGGCTGCTTGTTGTGTTAGTAGGCAAGGCTCAGGTCACACCGTCAACCGATCGTTTGAAATTTTGCAAAAACACTAATGTTTTGTAGTTTTTGAACACGATCATGTGATTAGTTAAAAATAAAAAACGGAACCGTTTGACCGTTTGACTTAAAACTTTGAATGGTCGATGAATCCAATATTTTTAGATATTTGTGACAATTTTCAGACAAATCTGTCAAGAACTTCAAGAGTTATTGATATAATATTACAATTTTTTGTACTTGTTTTGAAAAAAATTGTCAGATGTATTCAAATAAATTTGAATATTCTCCTTTGCCGCATTCTATCAGATATCATCCTCTAACGTATATTACAAAATAACTTTCACACGAAGATTAATTCGCATGCAATACGAAGAATAGTTTATCAAACGCGTTACACAAGAGAGCTTTCAAAGTTCTTATGATGCATCGTTATTCGCCACAGCTTTATTGCACATAATACGTTCTTTGTTCACATTAAATGTGATAATTCTCCCAATGGTGTTAACTAATATCTTGTTTAGAAACATTAGTTAGCTGTATAAATCAGAGTTACCTTTAAGTACGCTTTGCTACATTTAATAACGTCCTAATCGCCGGACGCTACAGTTGGTTGTCCCCGCTACTTGTCGCAGGTGGCCGGATGACGTCAGCAGCGGGCAGCGGGCGCGCTGATCACCGACCTCGGGTGATTGATGACGAATACATCATTAGTCAAATATCGCGGCGCCTGACAAGATCACACGGCGACAAAAACCCCTTTCAGAGCGACCAATCCGACGACTCGTCGCCTCATGTTTTGTGATACGATACGGGATTTCAGCACAATGATTGAATACCTGGTATTAAATGAAATTGGTGATTGGAGCCATGGGAAGCACGGGATTGTATTCAAATTTAGACTGCATTCTGATGAAATTGAGAATTCGAGGGGTCACTGGCTATACATACTTAAACCATTTTGTGAATATAATAGAAAAAGCAAACGCCGCAGTAATCTCTCGGTCTTACAAACGGCTAATCGGATATCAATGGTATAGAAATACTAATTGCACACAAAATCATCACAAATTATTGGTCCATGGCGTTATTATAGCCGTGTAAAATATGTCCAACACATATGTACCTAAACTCTTGCATTCACTGCAAATGGTTGAAGTTGTTTGTAAATGAAGTATGATTTTTTCGTGAATTGTTTTAACCTGGATGTACTACATTTGCGGCGGACATTATGAAAACTTCTCAAGTGCTCTTAGTGCTTCTAGGAACTCTTTTCTGCACACAGACATGGTTGGTTCGAGTGGCAAATTAGATGCGTAACGAGCATCATCATTAGCGTTCTTTAGGAACTTGGAGCAATTACATTGAGTACAGTAGGGAAGTCTCTTAGAATATAACATTAGCTAATTGTTCGTAGGAATATTTCTTACAAATACGCATAAAACAAGTAAATTATTGGAGTGCAAAATGACCCAAGGATGTCGACGTCAAAGCTTGCTATATGAAAATAAACACAAACGCCATTGAGGCCGGTTACTGATAACATACGATAACTACGTCATAGTTTTCAATACTAGTTTTCGTCATAGTATTCTCATCTGAAATGTTGCGAGATTTACCATTGAAAATTACCTATTTTGAAAGTAGGGCAAGTGCTTTTCAGGTGAATGACCACCAATCTGTCCGCCATTTATCAGATTGAGACCATGTCATGTCGATGAAGATAAACTCTATGTTGATGCGACAAAGTTGTACGGAACAAATTGCTCTTTGAAAAACGTGTGAGACTTTTTGGAAAAATGTAATCTCCTAGAGGCTATGAGCGGTTATATTGTAAGTGACGAAACTCGCATATATCGCTGATATCAATTCCAAAGAACGTCTGAATTTGAAATCAGCTCATACCTAACTTTTATATAACTGTTTCAAACAGTCATACTCTTCAGCAATTCATTTCCTACAACCTTCTGGAGTTTACATTGTCGATCTTCATTCTACGAGATGAACACAATCTTAATAACGGCTGATTTTAGGATGTTCCTTCATCTTATTCAATTTTGTTTCATTTATAAAAAGAAAATGTCCGGAGCCTTCCTGTTTGTTTTAATGGTGAAATAGAAGAGTTACCTCGAGAAGCGAACAAAGTCGTGCCTCGAGCCGCACAAATATTGAAAAGCTCTGCCCTGTTGTCCCTCATATCCGCCCTGGGTCGTCATTTCCGCCATGCGAAGTGGTCTATTTGTCTCCAGCTCGACTATCCCCCGGCATTGTTCCCTCCAGCAGTTCCTCGTAATGGAGCGCGCCGCGCGCTGGAGCGCTGGAGCCGCGTCTCAATGGCTTCACCAATAAAATAGGATGCGGGGGACGAACGGCCACTTGAAGAAAATAACACAATTTCCATGGGGAAAAAACCTGACTTCCATTCAGACTTTCTTCACCGGCACAGGAAATTATATGAGCACGCTCTATTTTTATACAGACAACTCCGAAACCAAGATTTCCATAATAATAGGAAGATTCCGCGGCCGTATCAGACGTCAGCTTAAAGCAAACAGCGTGGGCGCGCTTTAATTTGCTTGTCGAGGCGGGTGACTAAGCCGGGCCATCTGCTCTGTGCTCTGTGCTCTGTGCTCTCTGCTCTGTGCTCGCGGAATGCCAAATGACCTGCGGTGGGCGCGCGGGACTCGAACCGCGGAGCCGAGCAATCAGCGCGACGGCAGAGCGTCTTGAGCGTCTCGTAGGACTGACAGACATGAGCAGAGTTTACAGCAGCGTCAACACAACGATACTTACTTCACGTTGATACCTCATCTCATAGTTTACAGTTCCTTCTAAAGTTCTTTCAAGTTTTCATGCTCACTTAAATTTGTTTATTTTAGTGGAGTTTTAATGTCGCAAAGTTCAGCAACTGGGCTAATATCGACGGATTAATGATATAAAAAGTGAGGCAGATGATGATGAAGAATAGGTAAGAATTGATAGCCTAAAGGATGCAGTCGTGACCTAGTAGCACCTTCCCAACATTGGCCTCACGACTGAGGGAACGGGATCAAAGGTTGCAGGAATCGAACCCGGATAGTTGGGAGCGTTTGTCTTCGTCGTAAATAATAAGATAATTTAATCAATGCGGAAAATTACTTCAAAAAAGCACGGTTAAAGTAAAATAGTATTATGAGGATGGCAAAGTGCATTTTGTTCTTCGTATACTTATTTGTCCATGTTTCTGGCGCATTGTAATTCTCGTTTTTATATAGAATAAACATCAGGGACTGAATAAACAAACTCGTGCAAAAGTCCGTCCATCTTCCGGCTCGCGAGATAAGCCTCTCCGGTGGCTCAGTCGGGCGAGACGGATCGCGCGCCTAAACAAGAGTGACGTCGAGGCGTCGCCCGGCGTCGGCGTCGCAGTCAATTATTCATGCACGCGTACCGGCGCACGCGCGAGTACCTCATTCAACTGTCCAGGAGGTGCCGGGTTCGTACTGGGTTCGAGGGGCTTAACGACAGAGGGTCTACTGACTATATGTGAGGTGGAGGTGCCGGTTAGTTATTCTTTGTGTTAGAGAGTCGGCTGACAGGACGAGAGGTGGAGGTGCCGGGTCAACTGACTATATGCCAGGCGGAGGTGCCGGTTAGTAATTATTTGTGTTAGATGGTCAGCTGACAGAACGAGAGGTGGAGGTGCCGGGTTAGCTAGATATGCGAGATGGAGGTACTGGTTAGTAATACTTGTTGTTAGAGGATCAACTGACCAACTCGTCCTGGATAGAGAACTGCGGGATGAGATGGAGGTGCCGTTTCAGACACGAGATAAGTGGAGCTGCCGTTACAGAGTGACTTAGAGAGAGTCAAATTATACAAAATATACCTATACAGAAGATATCACATGTAATTCAAAACAATTGCAGCAAAAGTGCAATGTACGTTTTAGCTACTAAAGTTGATGAGCTTAAAAAATTGATTGATCACATAAATGTCTTGATATTTTGCCAATAGAGCCATAAAAGAGGAAAGACCTGTCAATTAGAAGCCGCCTATTGAAGACTGTCCCGCAAGAAAGTCTTTAAGGTCACAAGATGACCTCAGCCTGACCCATGCCGTCAACGTACACGCCTACATAAGCGGAGTTGCGGCAGGCACATAAGCTCTTTGTACAAATCCCCTTACGTAGGAGACATGCCGGGAAAATGAAAATGAATTTCACTTTGAAAACCAGGAGCAGTTTCAGCATATTGATGAGCTTCAAGTTTATATTCCACATTGGCGTTCATGGCTCCATCGCTCGAACAAAAGTCGGCAAGGAAATTAATTTGATACATTTAGAGAACGAATTCATTTCTTTAGGGGTTTCAAATAAAATTCCCACCGGAGGCAATCTTTCTATTTTATGCTCGTGTTTTGCTTCTGCTTTTACATGCACTGGGAATACACATTTGCTAGTAGTCTCAAGGATACGTTCATTTATCAAGCACCTGGAGTTTTTTTTGTTTGTAATTGCAAGTATTATGTTGCCAACTCAAGTGGTGTTTTACTGGGACACTATATTACAAGCCCGAATATGAGATTTATACGAACACAGGTGCTCTTGCAAGCAGAAACTACTTGCGGAAAATACGCCGAGGATATTACAGACATGTCGAGGAAGATGGGACGGGAAAAGGAATTCGAAATCTTCAAGTGTTTCCGACTTGTAACTTTTGTCGAGATATTGATTCATTCTTTGGCGGAGTTTGTAGGGACTGCAGTAACAATTTGGATATGTTCCAGCTTCATTGCATGACGGAGCAGAGAGGAGCAAACTGAGAAGATAAATAAAAACACGAGTGGACGCTCTTCCGATATTCCGGTGAGGAAGTTTAGAGAATCTTTCGCCTTCTGATCTGATCGCCCAGCAGAAGCCGACGGAGCGTGCTGAGCAAGATTATTGCGAAAAGCGCTCGCGATTTTATTAAAATACGGAGATTATATTATATTTAGATTCAATCTTCCGAAGGGAAAATACAATCTCCAGGAAAACCGGATTCTTCGTAACTTAATTATGGGGCCATCCATTTCGACGACATAACGCAAAGAAAATTCAATTTGCGCCCCGAATCGATGACAATAATGATAAGTGTTCGCGCAAACAACTGTCGACTTAGCTAGACACGGAGTACCTGAAGCAACTTGATCATCTTTCTCATTTTTATAATCAACTTTTCTACAAAACATTGTTGTCTACGAAATTAAACAGGAGGAGCTCGCCATTGGAAAATATGATGGAAAATATGATATGATGTATATGAGTATTAATTTTTTTAATTGAACATTTCTGACGAAGCGCTCAACTAAGAGCTCGTTTCCTGTGGTAAAATCATTACTAACGAGAGGATCACTTTTAAGAAGGTAGTTTAGGAAAGTTAGTGGTTTTATTAATAAACAAAGCTTGATTTCTCGTTAGATATGATGCGGTGGTGGAGTGTAAATCGAGTTGGCGGATGATTAAGACTCAAGACAAGCAAATTTATTCTTCAGTTTCGTAATGAAATCGCTTCAGGTCAGGTAGACCTACCCCGTGTTTATCTGAAGATGAGACAACGTGGAAATGCCGACCATGTTTTCCCGAACAGGATTCGAACCAAGTTCTACACACGCCTACACAAGCTGTATACTTCCTCGCCAATTTCAGCTCGGCACAAAGTTTACACAAATTTAGAATAATAGCTGGATATGGCCTATATATATTAAAAGAGACTTGAGACGACTTTGCAGAGAGCTTCTTAGACAAAAGACCGGGCATTTAGCAAAACTTTCAGCCCGGTTTCAAGAAGTAATAGAGCTATGCACAATACGAACATTCAGGAAAGTAAATCATGCATTGTAATACGAACTTGGAATTTCCAAGAAGAGGGGAAAACTTTTTCACTTTGAGAGGGAGGATAAAATTATTGAGTTCTTTAAAGAGAGGAGATAAACATTGTAAACTCATTTATATGATATTCTGTATTAAATGTATCTCTGTTTAGCTTAAAATGATAATTTATTATCTCAAAGCATCAGGTTGTAATACACACAGAGCAATAAGTAAGGTGAGAGCAAAGCTATTTGACTGATTGTAAACTCCGGAGGCAAAATAGTAATAGACATGAGTAATGAAGTGTACATTTGACTTCGTTTCGCTTTACACATCTTACATTTACCCGGATACTTCAATTTAACCCAGGAAAGTGTGCACTTTGGGTCAAGTTGTACACGATGAGTGCCTCTAGTAGTTAAATATCCAATTTAACGTGAATCTCACTTATCTCTGGACTAATTGCTAACATTTAAATATTCAAACACAGCTTTAGTACATGTTACATCCCATCGCAAAGTTGAATTGGTTTGGAGCGGTCGGTTTAGGTCGATGGTCGGTTTGTTTATCGTATCCATTACATTACATGAACGCAATAGTTTCCTCGGTAATGCCAGCGACACACAACTATAATATGGAGTAATCGCACCTGCCAGAGTGGTTTGCGTTGACGTTATCTACAGTAGGCGACTGCTCCGGTGATACATGGACAGAGAAGAGTAACGATGTATCCCTTCATCAAATCTATCACTCGAGTTTGTAGAAACCTAATGAAAAATCGTTTGCTTTCGGTGTGGACTGCGAAACTGTTTTTATACCAACACGTAAACTCACGGGCAGCAGTGAGAAACGAGTAAACAGGGAGTTAGGAAGATGTAAAAAAGTGTCATTAGTAACAGATTGTCGCGCAAGTATTTTGTTTCTATGTTTGTTTTGCATTGCACTCGAAGAAGATTGTTTTCTCGACGTCACCGCAAGGACGCAGGACGGCTGACAGGCATTTCTTCTCATCATTTGCAGCAGACTTAGCGAGATGCGATTTGGAACAAAACAAAGACATTGTTTGTCGCCATCTTGCACGACAGAGCGTTCTTGAGACTAACTCGTGGCGTTAAAAAAGAGATATAAAATTAATTAAAGCACGACTTTGTGAGCCGGCTTCCATGCGAGAGAGGAATTGATTAAATTGATAAATTCAAAGCGTTTACGGAATGCATATTAAATAAAACTACGCTGTTTTCAGGCAGGAATTACGTGCCGGATGAAAGTGGGTCAGTTATGAAATTAAAATTCATACCCTTGGACATTTCCACAATACAATATTTTGCATCGATATCATCGAACATGTAGAGAGTAAAATTCCATGGATGCAACCTGGACGCAAAAGTTCGAGTCTAGTTTTAAAAGCACCAGCAAATCGGCGGTGTGCGATGTAAAGTTGCAACTCACACCGCGAAAACAAAGAGAAAAACAGAGAAAAGCGAGGAAATCACTTACACTAGGCGACTCGGGAACGGAAAAACCACAGAACAGAATGCTGGATTGTTCAACAACCAGAGGTTTTTCTGCTGGAAATGCGAAGGAATGCAAGTTATTTGGCGAGTAAACACCACAGCGAGTTCTTTGTCGCAACCATTAGAAAACCTCACTTGTAATTGATGTCATTTGCAACAGCACTGCTCGAAGCAAATGTATCCGTTACAAAGAGCAAGAGAACACCTGAATCAATTTCCCGTGCATTCTATAGGCTTAGGTAATATGATTAGTTGTAAACAGAGCCCCGGGTCGCGTATCTTCTGCCTACCCGTGAACTCCGTGGCGTAATTACTTCAGACGAACATGGCCGCTCAAAGAACACGGCTCTGCAGCACGTGAAACCCAACGCAGCTTTGAAGTCGGACAGAGAGGAGAACATTCCTGCTGCACGGAAAACCAGCTGGGAACGAGAGCCGTATTGTTGTTACCAGCGGAAATCAAATGAAATACTAAGAATATGATTTTATTTGGATCTTCAGAGACAAAGCCGAGCTTTCCATTCAATGTACATGCCATTGTGTTGGTTGAAATGAGATATAAATCAGGAAAGTGCACTCTCTTGAACCGCATAGAGAAGAATTTCCGCAGACTCGTTGAAACCGTAAGATTATGAAGTCAACAAGAGTTATGATATTAAAAGTTCAGATTTATCAGAGGATTTCACATGCAGCACGGCTTTATGAAGAATCGTTGTACTTTATGAGGTATAAGAAATCACGCTTCAGAGCTCTCGACAATAGAAATCAATTCTCAGTCTCAGTAATAGAATTTACTGATGGCGAAAATCAATTAAGTATCCACCAACCCCGACTAAACCTCGCCAATAAAACTCCGTCCCCACTTCAGCAAAACGAGTAAAAAGTTCGAAAAGCGCATCTTTTCAGGTCGTCCTATAATCTAGTGGAGCGGTCGCTCCACGCCAGCCAAGTCGTACGGCGCGCGCACACTCTCATTTAAAAAGGCTGGAGCAACCCACTTTTACTGTAAGCATCAAAGTGGCATTTTCGGCCTACTGGATCTTAAAATTGGGAAATCTCACATTGTTGCGAAATATCTTAATTTCGAGCTATGGCCTACCCTACAACATATACCAAATTTGGGAACAATAGGTTACGCCCTTTGCAAGCTAGAAGGCCGTGAAAATCGTGTTTTAGGGCGGTTTTCATAATCATCAGTAATTGAGCGAGCGAAGCGAGCGACTCCATTTGGCTCTTTTAGCACGGACCTCTGTTTTTTTTTTTTTTTTTTTTTTTTGTATTTTGTTTTGTTTTTGTTTTTGTATGCTAAAGGAAGCAATAGAAGTCGCACCGTTTCACCGATCGACCTGAAATTTTGCACACATGTAAAGACAACCTTCTCTGTTTGCAGACCCAATTTTTTTTTGAAATCCATCCATTGGTTCATTGTTAAAATAAGTATCTCCTGATAGCCTAAAAAATGAAAATGGTCTTCGAGAAATGTGATCAAACTCATATTTAGCATGGTCAGTAAGACCAACAATGTCACTTATTTTACAAATTTTCAGCCGAATCTGTCAAGAAAGTATGCACTAATTGACATTTTTAATAGCTGTCAGAAATGAAACATTGAAAATGAATGTCTTTCCAATGCAACTGAATCTGATTTGCTTTAGGTACAAGAGTGTTTTGATGGTATGTACACTTTTTTAGTGAAAAGCAGATATTTTTATGTTTATTGAGTTGATCAAATTTGAATAATTCAATTTGGATCATAGTTTCCAACAAATCATTTCGAGTTTTTAAGGACCTTGATTGTCTTTTCGTCAATTCGTAGTTCTGATGGCCGTGCCTCCCGTGTTTCTACTTGGCTGATTTTGCATCCAGGAGGGATTAGAAACATAAGCTCACATTTCAATAATATCATTGAGTGGCGTTTGTTCTCTTCTAGCGTTCACACGTCATTCCAAATCTCTCCTGCATTTTGCTTCTTTTCGTTGATAATTTTGGCAATTTGGTGTACTTTGTGAAGGTATTAGTAAAATTGAATCGCTTTTAAAGCATAGATATTAGGTATCTACAGTTTTTGTCCAGGGGATTGATTATTTCAAATTATTTTCTTCTTGGAAACGTTGGATTTATTCCGTTTCTGAGCTTCTGTCTAGCCTGACATTTCCTTGAAGGTTAGATATATCTCGGATTACACATTAATGGTGGTCATACAATGACACATTGTTTTATATTGATTCAGTGGATCGTAGTTTGCTTTCAGTTTGACTTAAAATAATGTTTTCTGTGTGTTAACCAAGTGGAGGTACCTTGAGATCAGTGGTGTTAACGAACGCATATTCGGTTCATGTTTGCGCACGTGTCGTGCTCGCTCATTCAACGCGTTACACAGAGCGTTTTCCTAGTAATCTCAGTAGTAGTAGTAGTAGTAGGCTGGAGCTAAAATCCGGTAAACAGGCCACAGCATAAACGGCTGAACCGATTGATCTCACATTTTTTCCACGTGTGCACTTTTGGCGTCTGATTTAACCTTCACCCCATGAATTTTTTGTGCCGCCATTTTGAAACCGGAAGTGACGTCATATCTCAACAACGGCTAAACCGATTGGAGAAAAAATAGCGCCAAACGATTCGGACGGTCAAGTATATGGATTATCATTAGCAAAAGACTAAACATTATGTTAACGAAACCGGAAATGACGCAATGACATTTGAAATACATCGATTAGCATTTCGGCGACAAAGGTTGAACCGATTATTTTGATATTAATGTTATGTATGTACTTTTGACGTCTCATGTGACTTGTTATAAAACCAACCGGAAGCCGCCATTTTGAAACCGGAAGTGATATCATATCTTAATAACGGCTAATTAGATTTGAACGAAACCAGCGCCAAACAATTTAGACGGTCAACTTGATGTATTATCATCAATACTATTTGTAGTTTCTCATACCGAAACCAATAATGACGTCACACATTTTAAAAATCTCACAAATTTACATTTTGATACAATAAATACTATTTGAGGCAGCTTATAATAAGATGTAATCATGTTTAAATTAAAATTCAAGGGGTCAGAGATTTCAGCCGCCATTTTGAAACCTGAAGTATCGTCGTATCTCGAAACCTGGTAGACTGATCGGTACGAATCTAGCGCTAAACGATTCGGAAGGCCATATCTATGGAATAGGAACAGTCAAACTAGATTTTTAATATTTTGAGCCTGGAAATGACGTCATTCAAATTGAAAAATTATTATAATCCCCATTCCACACAATGTATACATATTCAGTAAGCTTACACATAATTGAAGATATAAATTCTATGTGGCAGTGCAGTAAGTTCAGCGCAGCCATGTTGAAAACCGAAGTGTTTTTTTTCGGTGAAAACCGAAGTGGAACTGGGTTGACCGATTGGAATGATACCTTTGCTATTCTTCATGAAAGACCATTTAAGCAAATATATAGCAGATTTTCATTACTAGTAACCAAATTGGAAATGGCGATTTTTTTACATAATTTAGAAATTGTTCATTCGATTTGTGTCACAAATTTTAAGAATAAACTAAAAAAAGGAGTGATATCCCCATAAAAAACACTTCGTGTAAAAATACCAGCCAAGTCTCTTCAACTAAAAAAAAAAAATATGAAATCTAAAAATTCTGCACTGAAAAGTAGTGATATCAAAAAATGAGCCAAGTCAAAACTTTATTTGAAAATCAAAAAATACTTGGCGCATCGTTTTTTAGGGCATTATAGGTATATTATATGTATATTTTATATCTGGACTATACTTCTAAACTATTTACATAGTACACGATGCGCCAAGTATTTTTTGATTTTCAAATAAAGTTTTGACTTGGCTCATTTTTTGATATCACTACTTTTCAGTGCAGAATTTTTAGATTTCATATTTTTTTTTTTAGTTGAAGAGACTTGGCTGGTATTTTTACACGAAGTGTTTTTTATGGGTCATGATTACATGCCAGAAGAGGATGATAAGATGTTGACATAAAACCCCGCTAAAAGCATTTCGTTTGTTGCCTTAATGAGATTTACGTAAGTCCGGGTTTAATGATATAATGAATCGCGGCCTTCCGACCGTGGCCGGCATTCGGGAAAATAAAACGAACGAATTTTTCACCGGGTTGGGACTCGGCTAATGTTACATGATACATCATTAGAAGAAACAGAAGACAACATGACTAAATATACATTATTATGCGTAGAAATGAAGTAAAACGTCGTACCATTAAAACTTCTTATAATTTACATTGATATCATTGTCCGAAGGAAAAACATAGAGAATTGGAGGAACTCAAGCAGATGTCATTAATAAGGGTTGCTAATTAAAAGTTAATGCTGAAGAACTAAATTCTAGATTAAACTGAGGGCACAGCCAATCAGATACTTCAGAATGATTGAAAAAGTTGAATTTAATCCAAAGTTGAGTTAATTCGCCTAATCTTTGGGCCGCATCGTCCATAGAGCCGGTATTACCAACTAAAAGTTAAGGGCAGATTAAATGAACTTGGCGCACAGCCAATCATAATCTGCAAAATGATTGAAACAGTTAAATTTAATCAGTAAATACCAATAGAATGCGTTCAATTAAATGAATCCCTCAATTAAACGTATCCTCGAGCCACAACAATGTGTCCTGGTCTGGAATTATTGTCAGCAGGAGCAATGTAACAAGTGTCCTCATGCAAATATCTTATTCCGAGCAGAGCAGATCTTGCTCGCGGCTGGCAAAGCAGATTGTTACGTCCCACCAGCTGATTCAAATTCATCGCATTGCCCGGCATTCGCGGCCATTCCACTCACATATCTATCATCAAGAACAAAACACACAAAGACGCGAGGCATTATGGTAAGAGGAGAATAACACGGTTGCCATTGTTTGCCGCCAGAGAGAGAGAGTGTCCTCATTACAGCGCCTACTCTGGCAACGCTGCCGAGGAGAATACTGACGAGTGACAAAAGAGATCTTCAAATGCGATTGTTTCAAAGTGTTTCTCTTCAGAGAGACACGTCGCCTCGTAGCTCAGGTATTGTTAGAGACACTCGAAGCGAATCGACTTCTTGAACCGCCTTCAAGTGACAGTGTTAGGGCAATAGACACACTTTTATCACCTCCCTCGCGTGTTGACGTGATGTTAAGGCAGCAGACACGCTTTCATCACCTCCCTCGCGTGTTGACGTGATGTTAGGGCAGCAGACACGCTTTCATCACCTCCCTCGCGTGTTGACGTGATGTTAGGGCAGCAGACACGCTTTCATCACCTCCCTCGCGTGTTGACGTGATGTTAGGGCAGCAGACACGCTTTCATCACCTCCCTCGCGTGTTGACGTGATGTTAGGGCAGCAGACACGCTTTCATCACCTCCCTCGCGTGTTGACGTGATGTTAGGGCAGCAGACACGCTTTCATCACCTCCCTCGCGTGTTGACGTGATGTTAGGGCAGCAGACACGCTTTCATCACCTCCCTCGCGTGTTGACGTGATGTTAGGGAAGCAGACACGCTTTCATCACCTCCCTCGCGTGTTGACGTGATGTTAGGGCAAGAGACACACTTTCATCACCTCCCTCGCGTGTTGACGTGATGTTAGGGCAGCAGACACGCTTTCATCACCTCCCTCGCGTGTTGACGTGATGTTAGGGCAGCAGACACGCTTTCATCACCTCCCTCGCGTGTTGACGTGATGTTAGGGCAGCAGACACGCTTTCATCACCTCCCTCGCGTGTTGACGTGATGTTAGGGCAGCAGACACGCTTTCATCACCTCCCTCGCGTGTTGACGTGATGTTAGGGCAGCAGACACGCTTTCATCACCTCCCTCGCGTGTTGACGTGATGTTAGGGCAGCAGACACGCTTTCATCACCTCCCTCGCGTGTTGACGTGATGTTAGGGCAGCAGACACGCTTTCATCACCTCCCTCGCGTGTTGACGTGATGTTAGGGCAGCAGACAAGCTTTCATCACCTCCCTCGCGTGTTGACGTGATGTTAGGGCAGCAGACACGCTTTCATCACCTCCCTCGCGTGTTGACGTGATGTTAGGGCAGCAGACACGCTTTCATCACCTCCCTCGCGTGTTGACGTGATGTTAGGGCAGCAGACACGCTTTCATCACCTCCCTCGCGTGTTGACGTGATGTTAGGGCAGCAGACACGCTTTCATCACCTCCCTCGCGTGTTGACGTGATGTTAGGGCAGCAGACACGCTTTCATCACCTCCCTCGCGTGTTGACGTGATGTTAGGGCAGCAGACACGCTTTCATCACCTCCCTCGCGTGTTGACGTGATGTTAGGGCAGCAGACACGCTTTCATCACCTCCCTCGCGTGTTGACGTGATGTTAGGGCAGCAGACACGCTTTCATCACCTCCCTCGCGTGTTGACGTGATGTTAGGGCAGCAGACACGCTTTCATCACCTCCCTCGCGTGTTGACGTGATGTTAGGGCAGCAGACACGCTTTCATCACCTCCCTCGCGTGTTGACGTGATGTTAGGGCAGCAGACACGCTTTCATCACCTCCCTCGCGTGTTGACGTGATGTTAGGGCAGCAGACACGCTTTCATCACCTCCCTCGCGTGTTGACGTGATGTTAGGGCAGCAGACACGCTTTCATCACCTCCCTCGCGTGTTGACGTGATGTTAGGGCAGCAGACACGCTTTCATCACCTCCCTCGCGTGTTGACGTGATGTTAGGGCAGCAGACACGCTTTCATCACCTCCCTCGCGTGTTGACGTGATGTTAGGGCAGCAGACACGCTTTCATCACCTCCCTCGCGTGTTGACGTGATGTTAGGGCAGCAGACACGCTTTCATCACCTCCCTCGCGTGTTGACGTGATGTTAGGGCAGCAGACACGCTTTCATCACCTCCCTCGCGTGTTGACGTGATGTTAGGGCAGCAGACACGCTTTCATCACCTCCCTCGCGTGTTGACGTGATGTTAGGGCAAGAGACACACTTTCATCACCTCCCTCGCGTGTTGACGTGATGTTAGGGCAGCAGACACGCTTTCATCACCTCCCTCGCGTGTTGACGTGATGTTAGGGCAGCAGACACGCTTTCATCACCTCCCTCGCGTGTTGACGTGATGTTAGGGCAGCAGACACGCTTTCATCACCTCCCTCGCGTGTTGACGTGATGTTAGGGCAGCAGACACGCTTTCATCACCTCCCTCGCGTGTTGACGTGATGTTAGGGCAGCAGACACGCTTTCATCACCTCCCTCGCGTGTTGACGTGATGTTAGGGCAGCAGACACGCTTTCATCACCTCCCTCGCGTGTTGACGTGATGTTAGGGCAGCATACACGCTTTCATCACTTTCATCTCGTGCCGACTAGCCACTACCGAGAACACGGCGGGGAGTTAATTATTTTAGCACCACTTTTCTACAAGAAATTGAGGAAGCTATATTACTTTTTGGTAGAAAACCATAAGAGAAAACAACAACATCTGAACATTCTTCTAAAACGAGCAGTGCTGATATTTCTTGTACTGTACCACAATAATTTCAATTGTGTATAAATATGTTTCATCCAATTTGAAGTGAAGAGTACAACACTGGGGTCATATCCTATAACAGGGGTTCTGTACTTAAGGCTACAACTTCTTTTGATCTCGTTTCGACCGAATTCATTTCGCGAAACGCGATCAGAATCCTTTACTATAATATGCTTAAAAGAGAAGAACGTCGTCCCCGTAGCAACGTGGCTGAAAATTTGGTTCTTTTTACAAATCTTGAATTTTCCACCGATCAAGTTGAAACTCGCCAGTAATGTATACAATTACGTGACTTGATTTATAGTAATTGTTTCGCGATATTCTGTTCAGTATTTACCGAGTTATTCGGGAAAAACATCGCTTTTACTGATGTCGTAATTTTAAACGTCAATTTCAACTGTGCAGTGAAAATTAATTTTAGTAGGCAGTGAAACTATGTAACTTGCAAAAATCGACATGAAAAATATTTGGCTATGGAATCATCTGAGAGAGAAAGGAAATAAAAATATGCTCACTGCTACTAAGATATGCGCTATGAGAAGAGTACAAATCCATGACCTATCTATGCCCGACGTCGCGCTACCGATACGCGTTTCCTTGGAAGCAAGTATTTTCTTCATGGAGGTGATTTCAGGCAAACTTTACCTGTATTATAAGGCAGCCACCGTACTTCGTACCACCCATGTCTATGGCGAATTGATGTACAAGCAGTTACATTTCAACACTTCAATTCGCTTCGCCTCAACGTCAAAACATGCGAGTGATGGAAGGAGAAGATAATTTTATGCAATTCCTCCTCAATGTTGGAAATGGAGAAGTTCTTAACAATCACCTCGATAAAGAAACAATTGAAGTTTGATGCTGTTTACTACTGAGAGGCAATATCTGACGATCAGATTGCTACCGTCAAAGACTATGCAATTCTATGCCCTATAAATGTTGACTCTCTTTCCATCAACGTGCAATGGATTCAGCTAACTTTACATTGAAAAAACAAAATTTTACTTGCTTTCGCATAGTCGAACATTTTTGCATGCGCTTTCAACTCGAGAATCCAGGATGCAGTTACACCTTCCGAATTTGGCCTACCATTTATGCTTAGCGCGAGGCAATTTCCTATCCGATTATCTTTCGCAATGACCATCAACAAAGCACAAGGACACACGTTTTTCCGAGTCGGTTTATTCCTCTACAAACCTGGTTTCTCACATATACGAGTAGTAGGCAGCAGGCAATCTGTGGATTTATTTCACTTTTAAAACATTAGTATTTTTATGAACCTGAAGTCTGGAATTAATAATGGAGATGATTCTAACTATGGTAATGATCCTGGACTCCAAGTTGAGCTAACTCAGGTGTTGGTAAAATAACGGTTTTAAAATAAAATCCAATCCACAGATCGCCTGCTGCCTACTTAGTCAACTCTATGGTCGGGGACAGGCTAAGTTGAACCCGCGCTAGCATGGGTCAGCCTATACCATGGCAATACTAAACAGGGTTCAACTTAGCCTGTCCCCAACCTTACGTAGCATTATCCAGAACCCGCAATTTCCAGTCAGTCTTCATAGAAGTCATTCATGGAGAACTGCAAGGAAAATTGGCACAATCAACCGATGCAATTTTTACGCAAACATTGTGTATCCTGAAATTCTGCTATAGTTTTCACTATACGCCAAACATTATGAAAATTATTCAACATTTTCCTTCATTTCCATAATTTCACCTATGAATTGTGAACAACTCTTTTCTTACTTCACTTGCACCTCCTACTTTCCACCACCATCCCAATTGAATAAAAATATAAAAATCTATTTATAAATTACCAACGTTTCATTAATACAATTTGTATAACTATCGCACAAATTATTGCCTTTGTCATGTGTGACATGACGGGTCCCTCTAGTTAGTTATAAAATAAGCCCCAGGAGTAGAGACAAGCTTGAGTACACCAAACACCACAGTTCTGACATATTATTTGTCAAATAAAAATACAAAAAATAAGTGATATTATAACCACGGCAGATTGAATATCAAGCAGATTATTTCGAAGTGAATGCATTTGTCACTTCCTAGCGAATGCAGCGGCTGCAAGAGGACAATATCGATTCCTCGACATCGATACTCGACTCTCGACTCGCATCTCGCATCACACTCGCCGTGATTAATCTCGAACAATCGAACAACACGACAGCCATTTGCATTCGCAAGTGTTTCCGTAGGCGGCTCTAATTAATCATAATAACTCATCTTTACTCCACTTACTTAATTAATCAAGATTTCCCAACAGCGAGGCAATTAGTTCCCTTGCGACTCGGAGGAGGAAATTATCGGATGGGGAGGGAAATAAAAAATACAAAAGGCGATGAATTAGCGATTAGAAATGTTCGCACCCCCGCAAGTTTGGGGTCGGGAGATTCATAAAACGAAAACGATTAATGGTATCAAAGGTTGAAGTCAACGGCTCGCAATTAAGTCGGTATTGAGGAATAATTTGTCACGGAAATAGGTATGTACGTGTAAGAGTTGTAAAATATTTAAAAGACTTGGATTTGATTAGGAAAGATGAAAGTGCGGATCACCACAACTGCTTTGAGGTCTCATTTTTAGGGGTGTTTAAAATCACACTGTTCTACAACTAAGCTAATTCCCACGGATTGTTGTTATTATTATGAAAGGGAGGTTATGTTGAATAACAGGTAAAGATGGTCTATGAGAGGAGGTGGTCGTGGGTGTTTAGTAGGAAACCTTCCCATCATTTGCCTCTCAACTTAAGGATACGCCGAAAACAACTCAAAGGAATGGCTGGAGGGAATCAAACCCGAGATCTCCGACTGCCTGAACCATCTTGCTTCGTTGGTTACATAGAGGAGGAATGGGGAGTAATGTCGACCAATCTGTAGGTAATATTGTCGCTAATTTGACATAAAGTCTGCTCCAGAACGGTGATATTTGTTTAAGTATGCAGTACAAACACCGAGAACAGAATATGATTCTATTTATTCGAGCCGCTTGCTTCGCGGAGCAGCAACTTGGCGGTTTCGATCGCGATAAAGACAAACAAATAAAAGCTCTCAGAAGCGTTGAAATATCCGTACATGCTCCCTCAACTCGTATTCTAAATGTATTAAGCTGGTGGTAATTTCATGCAAATTAAAGAACACGTCGCTTCAATTAGCAGTGCAAGTTCTCCACTTTCTCTCGTCCCCGCTGCGAGTGGAAGGCTAAGTGTTTTCCAGTTGTACCCGCCGAGCTCGGCGCAATGGTACTTAATTAATAAGACGAGAGGCAAGATGAATGCCGCGCGGCTAATGGCAGCACATGCTTGGCGCGAAACAATTGCCACGCGACCTCGGTTGACCCCAACGCGACGTTTGTTCACGACTACTCCCCAGATATTCCAGGAATTAATGTCATTGTAAAGTTGGAGCCCGGACGCCCCCCCCCCCTCCCCACCACTTGGGTGATGGCACTAGCGCAGAGGTTGTCAAGCATGTTCTCAGAAGAAGTCCAATGCAAATAATACTTGTTCTTGTCTGACTATCACCTATACTTCATTTCCTATGGACATTTCAGCGCAGGGCCCGAGGACAAATGAAAGAACACAATCGCCAACAAAACGCTGCACACCCCTAAAAGTTGAGGTAGTTTCTTTGCTTATTGAGCGAGCGTCACCACGGTACTCTTATGGCACTTTCTCTGTGTTTTTTTTTTTTTTTTGCCTGCACTGCCCAGGTCAAACCGCACAACCAATCGATCTGAAATTTTGTACACATACTAACGTAATCTATGCGATCCCTGGGATCTTTTCTGAACGGGATCCTGTGATTGGTTCAAATTTTATAAAAATTATCTTTCGATTGGTTGGTTCGATCAATTTGAAATTTAGGAAAGTCATTGCAACCAACATTGTACCCAATCAAAAAAAATTTCAGCCAAATCCTCCAATTGGTTCAAATTTGAAACCATTTTTCCTGTTATTTTTGAAATTTAAACTGGAACCGATTGACCGATCAACTAAAAACTTCGCATGGTCATTGGTACCAACATTTAAAGTATTTTTGCCAATTTTCACTCTAATCTGTCGTTATTTTCAAAAGTTTTTGTCATTTTAGGGACATTTTGCGTGTTGGCTGTCAAATTCACGGCGACTTCGAATCTACAGTTCAAGGCAAGGTAATTAGAGCAGAAAGTTTTAAACGATATGAAACTAATAATGACCATTCAACAGATTGATCTGATATTGTGTACACACACTACATATCATATCATATGGGTGGTCCCAGGTATATTTTTTGAACGAGATCCTGTGATTTTTGAAAATTAACAAGGAACCGTTCAATCATAAAGGTTTAATCGATCAACTTAAAACTTAGCAAGGATTGGCACCAATATTTTTGGAGATTTTGGAGATTTTTATACAAGTATGTGACGAAACTAAAGAATTATTGGCTTTTAATGACATTCGATAGACATAATTTCGGTTCGAGGTGTTGCGTGTATCCGTGCTCGCTCATCAACGCGTTACACAGAACGTTTTCCTAGTAGATTGTTATGGGGGAGAAAAGCTAGCCAGAAATATAGCCAAAATAGGCGTGGAAAAGAGGAGCTCCAAACAGAAAATAGTTAATATCGCCAAATTCCATGAGAAACGTACTATAATATGACTAGATATGCTACTGATAATGGATGGATCCATGTGGAATAGTCTGCGTAAATCAAGCATCAAGAAGTAGACAGGCCCAGTTGGGAACCTTAAATCCATTACTAGGACATGAGTGTCAGCATGAATTTGATTTGATGTAAGAGTTGTGGAACTGCACAAGTACAACTTCTACCACAGGAGTTGGAGTTGGAGAATTAAAGAGGTCAGAAGGTTATTGCAATATTCCAGTGCTGTACACAATTACATGTTCTGCCGAGTGAGCTTATTTTCGTGTTCAATCCTGCATAATAATTTCATTCGATTATAATTTAATTGGTATACAACCGTATTAATTGACCTATTGTTTGGTACATTTGTGTTAGATGCTGGAAGTGGGATCCTTTGTTTTACCACTTACAGCAAACAGAGAATTGTATAATTGAAAATAACAATGAAATACCTGACAAGACCGGATCGCCGACTATGACGAATGTGTGAAGTTGTGAATGTGCGATCCACCCGGTGGAGCAAAGTCGCAACATCTGCCGCCATTGTGAAGTTGTCTCCGCGTCTTGATGGGTTTCCACGAAGTCGAACTGACGCGAGATTTATGGCGGAGACGCTTTGTGTTTCACATGAACAAAGTGGTGTTCGTCGAGATGTTTACCGGCGCCGGTGTTACCGACGTGGCTAACGCGGTGTTAATGCGCTGTTAACAACGCGAGCTCTGCATCTTTACAAATACAAATACTAGGTGCGGTGATTTCATGAGTCTCAATGCGGAAGACTTGTAGTTTTCACGATTCAAATGATTTATTATGCACCGCTATGGAAACTGACGGTTGCGTCAAATTTTCCCAAATATCCCAAAGGCTCATTATTTACTTCACTGTTATGCAACGCTGGGAGGTAATTTTGTTACTCATTTTCTCGTAATACTATTGAGCAATTTTAAGAAATACTTGAAACATAAAAGTTTTTTTTCATATTTTTTCATGAAATATGTGAAAATTATATATATTTTTTTTAAATATTTCTTAAATTTTCTCAATAGCATTGCGAGAAAATGGGTATCAAAACTACCACCCAAAGTTGCATAACAGTGGAGTAAATAATGAGCTTTGGGGAGACTTAGGTATTTTGGGGAAAATTGACACAATCACTCAGTTTCCATAGCGGTCCCCAGGACTCTTGTATTCATAGAAACAATTTCTTAGGGATGTTTTTAGTTTCAACTTCTAAATGAAAACAAGAAGAAAGAAAACAATGTTTAAATTATTAAACAGCTGAGAAGTGAGAAGTTAGCAACAAAATAATCGGTATATTTTGAAGTGGCGCCAGGATTCTCGATTCTTCTCGAATAGTCTCGCCCTTTGTTTGAACAACAAATCATAGATTACAAGATTCTCTAGGCCAAGGATGATGATATCCAGTGTCATAGAAACATTAATTTCGTACACTTGACACTTTCATCCAAAGCAACGGTTTCAAGATTTATGCACGTAGATTCACAGATAGAGATTTCAAAATATATAATTCCCAAGTCGATTTCTGTGGAACAAAGCACATCCAAAAAATATCATCAGGAACCAAATGAAAAAGAGATGAGCGCCAAAAAATGGAGATAAATATTCATTTTGAAATCTTCATTACTTCCAGCTTCAATTGAAACGTGTGGTTTCATATATGTTCAGACCACGGCACGATTTCCACAACTCGCGCTGTTCCCAGAATGAAGCGAACTTTCAAAAAGCAAAAAATCCAGTTTATGAAATGAAGTCTAGAAATCAAACAAAAAAGCAGCAATTCAAACCGCACATGTTTACAGTGATATATTCCCCATAACCTCAGTTGGGTTAATTTCGTCCGAATTTGGCATATTTCCCTCGAACACTCGACCCCGTGCAAAGCCCTGGGGCGTCATACGTGAAAAGACACTAAAGAGTGAAATGAAGAATGCCCAGCGCGTGTCCAGAGCATTACTTGAGATGTCCTCAACTCCCTCGTGTATTTAGACGGTTGGTTTACAAGCTTAGCCAATAACCGCAATGACAAATTGTAAGCATTATCTCCACCAGCCAAAAGATAAAAGAGCTCATAAAGTACGAGGGCTTAGCCATTTTGTGTAAAATGATTACGCTGCCAGGATCATGCCAGTGGAGAAGTAGCGGCAGTCGGCAGTAGAGTGTGGGCCTCTCCGCCACAAGATACAGAAGTAAGTAGAATGTGGGTTGATTCGGCATCCTCTTGATTTCAGAAAACAACATATTACTTGGGTAAATTCGTAAGGAATTTTAAATCGTGTGCAAAAAGATAATATTCAAGATAACGGTATATAATTAGAGTAGAGTGTGCGCTACTAGACCAAAAAATACACAAATAGTAAGTAGAATGTGGGTTGATTCGGCACATCATCTTGGAGAACGAACTAAATGTAATTCCAGTCGGTATTTTGAAGCGTGTGTAAAATGATAATGGTCACTCATGACACTAGAATATGGTGGCCGTAAAGTGCGGTCACTGCGCCAACAACTTGAAGATGTAGATTAAGTGGAATGTGGTCCGATCCGACACACTGTCCTGATTTCAGAGAACGTGAGATAGAATTATTACGCTGCAAGCATTATGCTGGCGTAATTAGTGCAAGTAGATAGAGAGTTGTCCAACCCGCCACAAAAAGTAGTAAGTAAAATGTGGGTCGATTCGGCAAATGACCAGCGCGTCTTCATTAATAGAACGAACGAGTTCGGTAATTTTATTAGGTATTTACAAGCGTGTATAGAATGATCGCACTGCCAGCATCGTGCCAGCGGAAAGAGTGCCAGCAGAGTGTGGGCCACTGCTGCACAAAACATCTGTGTGGTCAAGTAGAATGTGGGCCACTGCTGCACAAAACATATGTGTGGTCAAGTAGAGTGTGGGCCACTGCTGCACAAAACATATGTGTGGTCAAGTAGAGTGTAGGCCACTGCTGCACAAAACATATGTGTGGTCAAGTAGAGTGTGGGTCACTGCTGCACAAAACATATGTGTGGTCAAGTAGAGTGTGGGCCACTGCTGCACAAAACATATGTGTGGTCAAGTAGAGTGTGGGCCACTCCTGCACAAAACATATGTGTGGTCAAGTAGAATGTGGGCCACTGCTGCACAAAACATATGTGTGGTCAAGTAGAATGTAGGCCACTGCTGCACAAAACATATGTGTGGTCAAGTAGAGTGTAGGCCACTGCTGCACAAAACATATGTGTGGTCAAGTAGAATGTGGGCCACTGCTGCACAAAACATATGTGTGGTCAAGTAGAATGTAGGCCACTGCTGCACAAAACATATGTGTGGTCAAGTAGAGTGTGGGCCACTGCTGCACAAAACATATGTGTGGTCAAGTAGAATGTAGGCCACTGCTGCACAAAACATATGTGTGGTCAAGTAGAGTGTGGGCCACTGCTGCACAAAACATATGTGTGGTCAAGTAGAATGTGGGCCACTGCTGCACAAAACATATGTGTGGTCAAGTAGAATGTGGGCCACTGCTGCACAAAACATATGTGTGGTCAAGTAGAGTGTGGGCCACTGCTGCACAAAACATATGTGTGGTCAAGTAGAGTGTGGGCCACTGCTGCACAAAACATATGTGTGGTCAAGTAGAGTGTGGGCCACTGCTGCACAAAACGTATGTGTGGTCAAGTAGAGTGTGGGCCACTGCTGCACAAAACATATGTGTGGTCAAGTAGAGTGTGGGCCACTGCTGCACAAAACATATGTGTGGTCAAGTAGAGTGTGGGCCACTGCTGCACAAAACATATGTGTGGTCAAGTAGAGTGTGGGCCACTGCTGCACAAAACATATGTGTGGTCAAGTAGAGTGTAGGCCACTGCTGCACAAAACATATGTGTGGTCAAGTAGAGTGTGGGCCACTGCTGCACAAAACATATGTGTGGTCAAGTAGAATGTAGGCCACTGCTGCACAAAACATATGTGTGGTCAAGTAGAATGTGGGCCACTGCTGCACAAAACATATGTGTGGTCAAGTAGAATGTAGGCCACTGCTGCACAAAACATATGTGTGGTCAAGTAGAATGTAGGCCACTGCTGCACAAAACATATGTGTGGTCAAGTAGAATGTGGGCCACTGCTGCACAAAACATATGTGTGGTCAAGTAGAATGTAGGCCACTGCTGCACAAAACATATGTGTGGTCAAGTAGAATGTGGGCCGTTCCGGTACTTAATCTTGGTTTAATATTCATTACGTATTTTAACGAATGTGTGCCCTATTATGGGATAAAAGAATATACGATAAGATATATTGCATTGAAGTCTGTGATTAAGTGGAATGCAGGCCAATGCAGCACACAATCTTGCTCGGATATTTTTAAATTGGGTCAATTGGACAATTGCAGAAACTGTGTAAAAGTAATTAGAACAACTAAAATGTTGTGGTACACAAAGAACGAAATTTATGAAGGGTGAACTTAAAGTAAAAAGAGTTCAAAATGCGGTTCAAAACAAAGAGAGAGGGAAGATTGCCTACACATAGGTGCAAGTGAGAAACATAGTTGCGGGGTAGAAATGTGAGCGCACACCTCGCTTAACAAAAGAATATCAGAACCAACGAGAACATTGTGTAATCATTACAAATCGTTGGAATTTCTAACACAAACCCAAATCATGTAATTTTCGAACTGGTTAATCGCTTTCGGGTTTATATTACCAGCTTTGTATTTAATTTAAAAAACGAATAACGTAATTATTTGCTAGCGACACAGACCAAATCGGATCCAATCATTTTGTTATTCGTTTTCTAGAATTTATTGAAATGAAAAAAAAATCTTTCGACATAACTTCCACCTGTTTATTCCAGCATTTTATGTCACCCAGTTCCAATAAAAAAGTTTAACTTTCGAGCCGACCTTTTTTTACGTCGACCGATGTCAAAGGTTTGGCTGGTGACCAAATAAATCTTGTGTTTACAATTGACAGCCCCGCTCGGTCTTTGTCTTCAAGCTGTTACAATTTGGATCACTTCTTCGAGCTGCGGTGCGCGACAAGAACGCGAACAAGTTACAAGACAACCGCAGAGAATGGCGAACGACATGGCAAACAATGGATTAATGATGACGAACAGTAATAAACAGCAAGAAAGTCACGGAAATACACGACAAGTTTGCGCGCGGTTGTGCAACTCCGACGACTGTATCAAGTGTGGGGAAAGAAACTGACGGGAAATAACAACTTTGTAACAATACATCATGAAACAGGGGGGGGGGGGGGGGGGTTGCTCCTTAGCGAGTCTTTAAGAGGAAGGAAGGCTTTCTAAACCACCACTCTTGGGACTAATACCATATCGTTGAAGATAGATGAGACGAGATGTAGCAAACGAATTACTCTTCGAAATCTGTTATCCACTTTTTGGAAAATCCGATCTATGTGATATGAGCGTATTTCAAATTCTGAATGACACTTCGGCGACTTTTAATAACCGCTCACAACACATCAAAAATATCAAAAGTAGTACCAGTTCTGAAAAATAAAATCAATAAGGTATAAATAAAGTCCAAACTGCCTCGAGAAGGTCACAATCACATAAATGGCGTGGAATTCATAGGTGTTCCTTTCCTTTAAAAGTCAATTTATGAGAGTGCACCATCCACGTTAAATGCAAATAACTTTATAATAATACGTACTTTAATCGTTACACAAAGGGTGTTCCATCCCAAGGTATTTGTGCCACGTTAACCCACATTCTACTTACGTTTGGCTTCAGCGTGTGAAATGCCAGCGGGCCATGCAGTCTACTTACGCATGATAATGCTGTTTAAATACGACCAAAGTTGGAAGGAGGAAGAAGATAGTTAAAGCAAATTTTTTCTCGTAGAACTTGCCACATTTTATTCGGAGAAGTTTTCTTGCTTCTGCGGCGATTTTGTGAACTTGACAACAACATATTTTCATTCGAAGGACCCATCAGCCACAGAGGTCCAAAAAATGTTGGATAAAGTCGAGAATGTTCCTCTCCTACGAGATTACATGCGCAAGAACGTGCGCTGCGATGCGTGAGGGCATATTCAACTTTTTCAACAGATATTCTTTTTCCTTTGCAAACTTTTTATCTCGAGAATGTTTCGGGTGATGAAGCTTATTCTGATTCTCAAATCAACGATTTGACAGGGAATAGCTCAAACGACAGATCAAATCATTGCTCATCGAAGCTTGTAACACAATAAATATCTTTGTGTGTTACTTCTCGCCAATTTGAGTTGAAAGAAATTCGAGGAAATACTTGCTGATAAGTATCAAAAAACATTTATTGTAACTATAGTTTTAAGCATGTACACACACCTCCAAGTGTTCGCACTGTGTTTCTCATAAGAGCACAATGTATTTTACCGGTAGGAACACTTGGAGGTGGGTGTACAGCTATATATTATATTTAATGTATGAATGTAATGATGTATTACACAGAATTTCGATAGTTTATAAAAAAATTAGTTAGGTACATTCAAAATATTTTGAAAAAATGGTTATAAATTGACCTATCCTCGGTTATAGCATACAACGATGATCAAAAAACTAAGCATCAATATACAAAAAATAAACAAATTATGGCCATCGAAACAAAAGAAATGGCTGGATGGCCCAATACTTTTAACAAGGTATTGAAAACCGGCCCCTAGTCCAACAAACATGTTAGAAACAAACTCGAGCTCAACGTGCAAAGTTTTAAAATATTCCCGAGTCCACCGTGTGCCACTTGGTCAACTGTCAGGGAGCAACATATCAACCCAGGGGCCCCAGCAAGGTAATCAACTGTGGCGGCAGAAGAACCTGGTGTCTCTGCAACTGACACCTGGACACTCCAAGTGGCTTTGCATCTAGACACACGCGCTCTCTCTGTCGCAGCTTCCAGCAAGCTCGGGCGCAGAGTTGATACCAGATTGATGAGGACGTGATTAAAACCATTCAGCAAAGTTGACAACACACATTGTGGAGCGGAGTTCCCGAACGATATGAACAAAACTAATTAAACTATATTTCAGCTATACTGATTCAGCGTCCAATTCAGAAAGCTTTCTAGAGGTAAATAGATGTTTAATAACATCATTCAGCCAAGTATTAGTTATGGAATGTTTTGTGTTCAACTTGACACGTGTGAAGTTCAAAGCTTTCTCATGCAACATTCACTTCCTTCCCTGATCTTCCAGCTATCTAGCTAATACTGTTCACACGGTATATTTACTCAATCTGGATGAATGCATTCAAATGAATATATGTAACAAAGCTATCCTGCACATTACATGAACAACATCAGCGCTGATGGTGACTTCACTTGTAACTACATTGACATGTAGAGCATTCCCACATTCATGTGTTCAGTGTAAGTCTTCACGAATTCACAAAATATCTCACTAATTCTCTACAAGCAGTAAAATGTCTAGGTTATAAATTGTCTAGAATTTCGATGTGGCTGGGTAAGCACATAAGTCAGAACTGCCCATTCTGCCAAGGCGGTGGATATTTAAATGACCGTTTAGAGTTAATCCAGTTCTACAAACTAAGTTATCTCTCTCAACGGGTGTTAAGCCCCATTTACACGGTAAAATTTCCTGTAAAATCTTTTATAAAATCTTTTCGTAAAAGAAATTTTACCGTGTAAGCAAGCCAATTTGATGGTAAAATCTTCGTAAAATGTTTGTAAAAGGGTTGTGTAAAACCTTGTATGATTTAAAACATGTTCTATTTCTGTAAAAGATTTTACGAAAAGATTTTACGAAAAGATTTTATAAAAGATTTTACAGGAAATTTTACCGTGTAAATGGGGCTTGAGATGTGACTTACATGAGTCTCTAGAAGAGTAACCCTTTGAAGAGTTTAACAGAGTTCAACTTTAATAGAGATAACTTTCATTGAGAGGTTATGTTCTCTATCTGGAACCAATGATATATACCATTTCCTCATTTCCTCATTTCTATTTTTTTACAATCAGGTAACGATTTAAATTAAATGCTAGGGCAAGTATCTTTAAAAACACCAGTTTGGCAATCCAATTTACTCGACTTTTTACTAAGCCACTGACGTAATTTGGTAATTTACTTTGAAATAGAAATGTGATTATGTTGTTTTAAATTTAATTAATGCAACGTTTCAGTCGCCTTTTATAATGTAATTATTAAATTTAATTCATATAATTGAGCGAGCGTAGCGAGCGTCACCACGGTACTCTTATGGCACTTTCTCTGTGTGTTTTTTTTTGTTTGTATTTTTTTTGTGGTCACACCCCAGGTCAAACCGCTCAAGCAATCAATCTGAAATTTTGTACACATACTAACGTACTCTATGCGGTCCCTGGGATCGTTTTTGAACGGGATCCCGTGATTGGTTCAAATTTAAAAAAAATTATCTTTCGATTGGTTTGTTTTATCAATTTGAAATTTTGACAAGTCATTACCACTAACAATTCACCCAATCATACAAAGTTTCAGCCAAATCCTCCCATTGGTTAAAATTTAAAAAAATCTTTCATATGATTTTTGAAATTTAAACTAGAACCGTATGACCGATCAACTTGAAACTTTGCATGGTCATTGGGACCAACATTATCTGTATTTTTGACAATTTTCAGACTTATCTGTGTTTAAATCCAAAAGTAATTGACATTTTACTGACATTTTGCGTGTTATCTGTCAAATTTCTCGAAAATGTTGATCACGGCTACTTCGACTCTTTATAGTTCCAAGGTAGTTAGAGCAGAAACTTTCAAACGTATGAGACTGATATGACCGTTCAACAGATCGTCTAATATTGTGTAAGTACACACACTTTTATCATATGAGTGGTCCTAGGTATATTTTTTTAAATACATCCTATGATTTTTGAATTTTAACAAGGAACATTTTTATCATAAAGGTTCAATCGATCAACTTAAAACTTTGCATGGCTATTGGGACTAATACTTTAGGAATATTTTGAGATTTTTATACCTACAAGTCTGACGAATTTCAAGAATTATTGGCTTTTAATGATATTTTCGATAGACATATTTTCAGTTCGAGGTGTTGCGCGTGTCCGTGCTCGCCAACCAACGCGTTACACTGAGCGTTTTCCTAGTTTAATTTTACTTGTATAATTTTGAACATGACTGTTGCTACCGCAGCAACAAGGATTCTGAATTCTACGGATTCCGGGCCATAGGATTAAGTAACATATTTTAATAAATGTTCATCATTTCCACCTCATGTTCACGATATGCCACGTTTACACGGCGTGAATTACCCTCCCCCAACCTTCACCACCCCATCAACTATTACAATTTGTTTGTTTTACGTTGATCGTGTGAGCAAAACATGAAATAAATAAAAACAACACCTCGGGCTAGACCGAATAATTTGCGAAGACCATTCAAATTAAATTCCTATTTGTTTTATAAATAAAACAAGCGCTGTCGTATTTATTTATTTGACATCACACTAATCTAATCCCCACAACCCCATGTCACAGAATATCCCCCCAGCCCCTTGTAAACCTCGTCTCGATGCTATTAAAAAGCACAAGTAGGTCACAATGAAGTATCGAGCAAGTTGGTTCGCATCTTGTAATGGCTCCGGCGCATGCTGAATCGGCTCATACGTCAGAGCGTAGGCATAAAACGTAACTGCTCGTAACTACAAGTTTACTGATTAAACCGGCTACAATTGGCTGAATGTCCACATCGTTATTGTAAGATAATGCCAGTCATAGATTTCATTATCTTTAATTGAATGAAAGAAACGCGATCGCTCGGGAAGCGATACAAGAGAATCGAGACATCTCCCCGCTTCATCGGAGAATTATTTCACTCACCAAAAACTTCCATCTCCATATTTGTATTCTAATGAATTACATCAGCAGACTGAATTCAGCTCGAGATAAGGAAAATCCAAAGTAAGAAAACCAAATAATATAAAAACATTTTTAAATTACGAGAAAATGTTGGGCGATATTACGACTTGATCGGGAAATTATTCCATCGATCGGAGCTCAAATTTCTCTCTGATTGAATTTAGAAGTAGCGACAGCAGATTCAATATCATTTACGACAATGTCTAGTGCGACATTTTATAAGACCCATTTTAAAAATTGATAACGTTAAGAACGAAGTTAACGGCTATCATAATGCCGAATTTAATGACCAAAGGCGCCGTTTTCATTGGCAATTACACCAACATTCGGCCCGGGGGTAAGTAAATATGAAGAAGTGACGAAGCTTCTCAGCTTGAAAGCTCGACGTCTCGCATTATCCGACGCACGTAAAGCGAGTTGGCGCCTGCACTGAGGCGCAGATACCGCACCGCCATACATTAAACCACTGTTCAAGTATTCATGTAAATATTCCCGTAAGTATCGTCGCCCGAAATCTGCACACGTTATGGAACTGCGACACTTATTAGCCCTTTTATTACTGCTAAGGTTATAAATATTCGACGCTTGGCAAATATAGAGAGTGGACTTGGGCTTAACACGTCGTATTGCAAATATTGCCCTTGCGAACAAAAAGATTTTAAATGGATTACGCTTTTATAATATTAGTCAAGATCAAAGGGATGTTTTATGGCGTGCAATATTTAACTGGAATTTCTTATTCAAGTATGTCTCAAACAGACTGTTTTACAAACCTGCCTCGTGATTTAGGCGCTTATGAAGGTAATAAGTAAAAAGCGTGAGGTATTGTAGCCCAAGCCTGCGCCTAGTACTTCCGTTAGAAAGTTAAATAATTACACATTAACTTTATTAGTTAGCGAGTGTTTCCTTTCGATGGTCTGAAAACTTTCTCTGTTTCCCTTTCTATTTTTCGCGCGCTTCTTTTGCATACGCAACTATAGTCTTGGTTTGATGAGAAGTTTTTAAACGCTGTCGTCGTATTTAATGAAATGTATCATAGAATTTCCAATCAAATTGGTATCAACCAACCATTGGTGTCACATGACGAATTTTCATCGCAATCGGATACGGCCAGTTTATGGGATGCGCACGGTTCTTCAAAGTGTTTTTTGTTATTATTTTCTTTACGCAAACAACTTAAACGTTCGCATAGTTACGAAATATATCGTAAACTAGTCGTAATTGAGCGAGCGAAGCGAGCGACTAAAGCTTCTGTATTTTGTGGCCTAGTGGCTCACACTCTACTTACTTCTGTATCTTGTGGCCTAGTGGCGCACACTCTACTGCCGCTACATCTCCACTGACATGACCCTGGCAGCGTAATCATTTTACACAAAATGGCTAAGCCCTCTTTCAATTCAATATGGGATGTATATTTTATGTGCATTGTGTATGCATTTCCTGTTGGAGAATTTGCACGTACCCGTGCTAGCTCATTAACGCGTTACACTGAGCGTTTTCCTAGTTTAACACTCTGAGGTCCCACCAGAGGTCATAATCAACTATCAATATACATTGGGTCATAATGTACTCCAAATGTGCGGAATTATGTCGTGTATAGTGAGTTGAAATGTGCGCATTCTCTTTCTTCTAAATTTCTTAAAATCCTGTTAATGTGATGAAAAATCGCGAAATTAAGACACTGTTCCGTAGTCTCTGTAATACTGGTAATACTGGATACTGTTCCACTGCTCAGTCTTCAAGTAATGTGTGAAGTTTATTCCCGGTGGAGGTGCCGTGCACGCAGCATAGCATGGAGTTATTACCAATTGTGTTGAATATACTTGATATGAAGTCGTGAAAGCAATCAGAGTCAGAAAGATATGAATGTAAAAGTATTGGATGTTATCCGATCATATAGTTCTCTTGTTTTCATTGCCACTGGCGAGAATCTTTGGACGAAAGATAAGATAAGGAATAAGGTCCACGTAGCATCTCCTAGCCAATCAGATAGTCTGATTTCCACGTTGACAAAACAATAAGTAGACGGAGGCAAATAGTCTCATATTTTACATAATAAATTGGCTAGATGATCAAATATGAAGAAACCATTAGAGTGGAAACTATTATACAGCGTTATCATCACGATTGGAGTCTCTCTGGTATAAAGCACATTAAAACCTATAAAGTTACCTATGCATTTTACAAAATATCACACACAGTCGATTATCCAGATGTACATTTATGATATTCAATATTAGAAATAAACACAAATAGATATCAGAAAACAACCTGATTTTTTTAAATCGATTACATCAATGTTTTCAGGTTGTTTATCCTGTATGTATCAACAATAGATTGAAGCACAAATATATAACTCGAAAATCGAAATGCTGTGATATAAAGCATATTGGCAACAAGCTAAATTTTAATGGGGACCATAAAATAAATAAAATTACTCACAAAATATTTTGATAGTAAGGATGAGCAATCGTAACTTTCCTCTAACAGCTTCTGAAGAAAATTACATAAACTAAAAGTGTGCAATTTTAGGAATATTTGCTCATATCATTATGTTCCGAAGTTATTAGGAAAACAAATAGACCAGTTCCTTTAGCATCGCCCTGTATATCGATCTCACCATCATGCTCTACTTGCTGAGGCCTGTCCATGATTCAACATTGATCAACCAAATCATCCCGCCGACAGTAATGAAAACGTACGAACTCTATATCGTGAACAGTTAAGAAGCTCAGAGGAAAAGCAGCTACATCAGCGGTCTCGAGCTAAAGATGATCGACTTCCACTATAAAGATTACACGCTGTACCTTCTCCGTCATCCCTCAGATCTCTCTCTCTCTCTCTCTCTCTCTCTCTCTCTCTCTCTCTCTCTCTCTCTCTCTCTCTCTCTCTCTCTCTCTCTCTCTCTCTCTCTCTCTCTCCTCTCACTTCACACTACACTGCTCGGCCAATGAAACCAGCAGAACAAACTGAAACAAACCACTAAATTTTTTATCAACCTCGCTAACGAGCTCGACATTTTTTTGTGGCGAATTAAAAGAGAAATTTAAATTAGCGGACCGGATTGCAAGATTTCCAGATTGCAAAGCAATTAAAAATGTGTTACGCTATGCAAAGGAGGCAGAGAGTTGTACCGACTATTGAAAGCGGCCGCCCTGCAGCTATGTGCAGAGTACTCATTACATTCACATGATGTGTCGTGACATGTGCTCCGCAGATTCATGGCCAAGTCAGGGAAACAGTCCACTCATTAAGAATATTACACTAATGAAAACCGTTTCTTAGCCTCTTGCATGAAACTAGAGCAGAAACTAGAACGGTGTAATTCATTTTAGAGCAGTTTAAGGTGAAGAACTTAAATTAAACGTCAGCGCCAGAGCTACATGATTATCTGTAGAGTAGTTTATCCGAGAGTCGAAGCTGGAAACCCATTAACAATTCGTTTGATAGACGAGAGAAAAGTTACTCCACTTTTCACATTGGCGATATATTGCACCTTGCGAGAGTGTCTCCAAATATTCTTTCATTATGTGACTTATATGAAAGTATTTCCGACCTATTTAACGTAGGTACTCGAGTCGAAATTCGCGCCTATAGCTGAAGATATTTGTGCCAAATTTTCTTGCACAATAAACATGATATTTACGATAATCTGCGAACCAAGGAATGAAAAACAACAGCTTTGGGCCCAATGTAGAAATATTTTTACTCATTAGTGGCCGTTTGGCACAATGTCGATAGTTACTTTGAAAACAAATCGGTTAAAATATGCAACAGGTCTCCCGAACACTCTCAAATCAATGTCCTGCCGCCGGACTATTTGTCTATATGGGTCACGGCCGTCCAGGATTCTGTATCTGGAAACCGAGGAGAGGAGAAACACGCAAACAGATTTTAAATATGCCTTCTTTGCCTTGCTAATGTTAAGGAACGAACCTTATTTCCTGCCGGGACACCGTGAATACAGAACGTGCACAAAGCAAGATGACAGCTTTTTAAATGAAAAGGTGAAGATATAAAAGAAATTACAGCATGGATGTAAATTGCTTTTTTCTTCCACGTCGAGAAAGTCAAGCTTCGAGAAGGTTAATAATAATTACATGAAAATACATCTTCTTTTAATTTCCTTAAAAAACCTCGCGACAAAAATATATTTCCTTGGAAATAGTCTAGCTAATTTAAAAAAAAAGTTCCAACTTAAGTTAATTTCACTGCGTCTACTTTATAATTACGGCGCGTAATCGGACTTACCACAAATTAGCGACAGTTTTTCTGTCGGCTGATTTAAATTTCCCTCCTACGAGAATTAACTTTGCGCGGCGAAAGCTTGCATATTTATGTGGGTTTCTCGTGCACCTTCCCTGGTCATCAATAATAGATCCACCTGGGTATGGCATGCGGCAGGTCGCATTAGCCCATGTTTGGAATCTGAATATCATGGTTGACAATATAACGCCATTAGCGTGGGCTTGCGAGCAAGGATAGCAGTCAGGTCCGTGGCCTAAGCTTAGGACATAAGACGCATACGGAAGGCTTACAATCAGACGGGCGGATGCGGATCCTCACGGTCGGATGAATAAAACAAGACGAACAGCAATGCGACGCAAATAAATAATACATAACAAATAATGCTATTTCAATAACAAAACAAATAAAACGGCAGAGTCTTTTATTGCGTTTCCAATAACAATTGTATTAGAAATGGCCCATTTCAATTTAAAAAGCCTTCGAGCTTGATTTCCGCTCTGTGCAGATGTTGATGATTTTCTTTGTGTTTTGCGCACATAGTTCCGGTGCAAACTCGAGCAATTTATCGGCATGAAATTGCGTGACCGAAATGAGCAATATTACTCCGACAGACAAGCTCATCTATCTCTCTAAATAATATATTCCGAGTGCTGTTCCTTGCTCAGCGTTGAGGTGCGTATTTCATTCAAATTAGAAGGGAATTCCCGATGCAGGAGTAAAAAAAGGCAGCGATTATTGTTAAAAATGAGTGCGCCTCTTTATTCCGGCCATATTTCACCTCTCAGCCTCGATTTATTGTCGTGGCTCTCGCATCTTCTCGTCTCTCTCGCGCTCGCTTCGTTTCAGCTCTCGCGCGCTCTCTCGCACTCGCAGCGAAACCGTGCATTAATGCGAACAAAGAGGAGCTCCATGCAAATTACACTTGAGATCTATAATGTGGAAATACACAGCACAGGTGAAGTGTGTTGTACACTCTGTAATGCTCTGATCAATTCACCCCCCGCGAAAACACATCTCAACAGAGAAAAGATATTTAAATTGATAACTAAACTGCTCCAGAGACCGTGGAAAGACAAGTCAAACAAGCAGTGACAAAAATAAAACGTCCGTAAAATGTCAATAACTTTTGAAGTTAACAACAGATTAGTCTGAAAATCCACAAAAACGCTCATAATGTGGGTCCCGATTTGATGTTGATCGGTCAAAGGTTCCAGTTTACTTTTCAAAAATCACAGGATCCGGTAAAAAAAATATACATGAGACCGATCTTGTGACATTATTATCGGTACAAAATTTCAGATCGATTGGTTGAACGGTTTGCCCTGGGCATTGCTACAAAAACACACAACTAAAGAACACAGCTTAGCAATTTCGTTTTGACGTGGGAAGCGATGTATTAGAATTAAACCAACTTCTAGGAAGAACATAAGTGATGATTAATTTGTGTAAGAGAAAGCAATTTGGCAACGTTGAAATCTCACAATTTACGTGTATTGCTGAATACGATAAACACATCTCCGTTTGACACTATATGGCTCTTGTCACGTCAGTTTCTTATTTCTTCGTTGGGGTGATCGTGTTCTTGATTGAGCTGAAATTTGAGCCAGTGACCCGTTTCCCCGATCAAGTTGAAATTTAGTTGTTCGAGACCAAACATTTATTACATAGTAATTTTTTTTAACACATCGGTCATGAACTTGAGAGTAATTGACATTTAAGATTATTCCAAATTAGTTGTCAGCATTGTCCCACAAAAAAGAAAGTCCTCCTCTCTGTGATCTCTTGCAAATACACACGCTTTGTTTTCACCTGAGGATCCGAGTCACTAGATCAACAACTATTATATTCTTCTTCTTCTTCTTCTTCTTCTTCTTCTATCCTGGATTCGGCATAACAACTATTGTATTTTCTTATAATAATTGTGATTCCTTACTTTGTAATGCAGAGAGAAGAACGGATTGTAGGAGCAACTGCCACACTTACCTAAAACAAAGAAAGACATATTATTAATATAAACTCTGGACAAGTCTAATATTTGAATTTATTGACATTTTAAAAACATTATATATTTTTTTCTCTCTACACAATATGAAGATTTCTGATGGGACAGATCTAGTGGAGCGGTCGCTCCACGCCAGCCAAGTCGTACGGCGCGCGCACACACTCATTTAAAAAGGCTGGAGCAAACCCACTTTTACTGTAAGCGTCAAAGTGGCATTTTCGGCCTACTGGATCTTAAAATTGGGATATCACACATTGTTGCGAAATATCTTAATTTTGAGCTATGGCCCACCCCACCACATATACCAAATTTGGGAACAATAGGTTACGTCCTTTGCGAGCTATAGGGCCGTAAAAATCGTGTTTTAGGGCGGTTTTCATAATTGAGCGAGCGTAGCGAGCGTCTCCTTTCGGCTCATTTGGCACGGACCTCTGTTTTTTTTTTTTTTTTTTTTTTTTCTGTTGGGTGAGGCTGTACAGGTCAGAGTTTTTCTTCGATCGATCTGAAATTTTGCACACATGTAGAGACAACCTTTTCTGTTTGCAGGCCCCAAATTTTTTTAAAATCCATTCATTGGTTAAAATTGAAATAAACATCTCCTGATAGGTTGAAAAATGAAAATGGTATTCGATAAATCTGATCAAATTCATATTTTGGCTATACAGGTCAGAGTATTACTTTCATCTAGCTGAAATTTTGCACACATGTAAAACCAACCTTCTCTGTTTGCAGACCATAATTTTTTTGAAATCCATTCATTGGTTAAAATTTAAATAAATATCTCCTGATAGGCTGAAAAATGAAAACGGTCTTCGATAATTCAGATCAAACTCATATTTTGCATGATCATTAAGACCAACATTGTCTCTTATTTTACAAAATTTCATCCCAATCAGTTAAGAACGTATGAACTTATTAACATTTTTAATATCTGTCAGTAATGAAGTATCAAAATGAATGTTTTCCAGTGCCAATTGGATTGAATCTGATTTGTTTTATTTTAACCAGGGTTCTTAGATGCTTAGATGTTATTTTCAAGTTTCAATGAAATGCATAATAATATGTTGTGTTGATTGAGTTATCATATTTCAATTCAATATGGATGTATATGTTTTCTGTGCTTGTGTACGCATTTCCGGTTCGAGAATTTGCATGTCCCCGTGCTCGCTCACCAACGCGTTACACTGAGCGTTTTCCTAGTAATCAGTAATAATCTCAGTAGTAGTAGTAGTAGTAGTAGTAGTAGTAGTAGTAGTAGTAGTAGGCTGGAGCTAAAATCCGGTAAACAGGCCACAGCCTAAACGGCTGAACCGATTGATCTCACATTTTTACCACGTGTGCACTTTTGGCGTCTGATTTAACCTTCACCCCATGCATTTTTTGTGCCGCCATTTTGAAACCGGAAGTGACGTCATATCTCAACAACGGCTGGACCGATTGGAACGAAAATAGCGCCAAACGATTCGGACGGTCATCTATATGGATTATCAATAGCAACATACTAAAATTTATGTTAACGAAACCGGAAATGACGTCATGAAATTTAATTCATCGATTGGCATTTCGGCCACAAATTTGATCCAATTATTTTGATATTTATGTAACGTATGTTCTTTTGTGATTTTATTTGACTTGATATAAAACCAACCGGAAGCCGCCATTTTGAAACCAGAAATGACATCATATCTTAATAACGTCTTAATAGATTTAAACGAAACCAACGCTAAACAATTTAGACGGTCAACTTTATGTATTATCATCAATAATATTTGCAGTTTCCCATACTGAAACCGGAAATGACCTCACACATTTTAAAAATCGCACAAATTTACATTTTGATGCAATAAATATACTATTTGAGACTGCTTATAATAAAATGTAATCATGTTTAAATTATAATTCAAGAGGTCAGTGATATCAGCAGCCATTTTGAAATCGGAAGAAACGTAATATCTCGAAAACTGGTTGACAGATCGGTATGAAACTAGTGCCAAACGATTCGGAAGGCCATCTCTATGGAATAGGAACAGTCAAACTAGAATTTTCCTATTTATGAGGCCGGAAATGACGTCATTCAAATTTATAAATCATTTAAATCCCCTCCTATACAATAAATACATATTCAGAAAGCTAAAAATGATACACATCATTTATAGTTATAAATTCTATGTGGCAGTGCAGAAAGTTCAGCAGCCATTTTGAAAACCGACGTGTTGCCATATCTCGGAACTGGGTTGACCGATTGGAATGAAACCTTTGTTTTTTTCATGAGAATAACCAAATTGTAAAGGGTAATTTTTTTTTAAAGGATTTAGTAATTGTTCATGTGATATGTGTCACATGTAAGTTGTAAGAATAAACTAAAAAAAGTAGTGATATCCCCATAAAAAACACTCCGTGTAAAAATACCAGCCAAGTCTCTTCAACTTAAAAAAAAATAATGAAATCTAAAAATTCTGCACTGAAAAGTAGTGATATCAAAAAATTAGCCAAGTCAAAACTTTATTTGAAAATCAAAAAATACTTGGCGCATCGTTTTTTTTATGGCATTATAGGTATACTATGTATATGTATATTTGATGTATATTTTAAATCTGGCCTATACTTCCAAGCTATTTATATACACGATGCGCCAAGTATTTTTTGATTTTCAAATAAAGTTTTGACTTGGCTAATTTTTTGATATCACTACTTTTCAGTGCAGAATTTTTAGATTTCATTATTTTTTTTTTAAGTTGAAGAGACTTGGCTGGTATTTTTACACGGAGTGTTTTTTATGGGGTAAAGGTTAGAGGATTTGAAGGCGGTAAATTAGACAAATGCATTTGGTCTGGGTCAACACTATTTTCTGCAATAATACGAAATTATTTATTTCAATTACTTTGGTTTGTAAACGTAAAAAATTAAAAAGTGCCAATACGTGTTTTGCATAATGTATCGATATGAAGGGTACAGTAAAAGAACGCTATAAGTCAATAAAAAAAAAATGAGTTTAAGGTGAATCTTGCAGTGATTTTTATGAGCTTTCAGAATATACCCTCAGTATTTAGAAAATATATCCAGGTCTTAGCACAATTGAAATATTGATTTGTATGGAAGATAGATACAAGTTTCAACTAAAACTTCGTTTATCTCAGTTTCATCCGAATGTGACTTAAAGCGTTCTTTCCCTGTACCCTTTGTAAATTATTCTATAGAGTTAGACTGGATAAGAAGACACATACATTGTTATTCATAGAAATAACCTACTGTCATGTTACCATTGTAATCATGTGCCGAAATAGCAAAATTGCTAAATAAAATATACCAATCAACAAGTTAGAGAGTTTAAATATTTAGACACAGTTACACAAGTCAAAATATACTCTAATCGATTCCACCACAGTAGTCTACACTTGATTGTTCCGTATCCATTCATCAGCTGACGCGTATCGCTGCCCATTATTACAGAGCTAACTCCATCATTATTTCAGCAGGTAGATACCGCTGTGTAATACTAAGCCTCGCCTAAAGACTCCTAAAGCGTTGTCAAGCAGGGCCATGTGATTGTTAGTTATTATTGCAAGGGGAATTCTGCTTGCATGAGGGGGCCATCTCGTAACTTATAATTAGCTGTCGTTGGAGTCTACTTCAGAACTATACAATATCTGGCAAATGTGGTGGTAATTAAGCTCATTAAACGAAGTCGACTGGATTAATTGTTGTTGACTTAGCTTGAGTATAATTGAGGATAATAATTAACAATCAATGAAATGCGAATGAACGGAACAAATGTCCCGAGAACGAACTGTGTTATTTAAACGAAAGACTTTCGACTAAGATACTTTCTATAATTCTTTTACTATTTTTAGAATAAGAAACTCATTACGGAATATTAATTGGCAAACTTGAGTGTAATCGCGTTTTGCGTTTGCGCAGTGAAAGCTCTGAAATATTGTTCCAAGCTGATGAAGAAACGAGTTAATTTCAACTTTCAGTTACATCGAAGCCAAAGGGCCAGCCGACGTCAGTTTCAATCAAACAAAAGTAACACATATTTCACTGTCCTGTTCATTTTCTATTTATCAAAAGTTTCCCCCACGTGGTAACTTCCAGCTTCATTTCACTCAGTCGCAGCATTACCTATTCACTCGCAACATTTGTGTAAAAACATCGAGTCGCGTGGTGACAATGGCGAGGGCTTTCATCGTCGACGAGGCTTATTAATATGAGAGAGATGACGTATGTGACAGATGATACGACGTCACTACATTGTTTACCCGCACAATAAGTCGGCCATTCGCGTGTGTTACTTTTCATTACGACTCATATTGCGCTACTAGTCGAGCAAGCAACGCCAGTAACCTCTGTTTTACAAGCTCGACTAGGACAGTGATAATGGAAACAAGCTGTATTCTTTTACGCGACTTGGCCGAGAAGATACAAAAGAATATTTAGGCGGCAACAACAAGAAAGAAAATTTTAGACCTATATTTATTGCAAGCATAAAAAAGAAAATGCTTTTTTCATTTTTCTTAAGCGAAGAGTTACAATTCGAGGAATTTTTGTTATTTCCCGTCTCGAACACTTCAGGAGTTCCATGAAAATGCATTATTTATTACCCGGATTCAAGACGTAAATAACGAAGATTTTCCTGAAGTGTTCGGAGTTGGAGTCAAAACCTCGCGGTTCAACATTTTGATACAACAAACAAGAACAAAGTACCGCTTATTTCAACAGTTCGTGCAACTTGACAACTTCATTTTAGCACTTGAATTTTCGATCGAAATGTTACAACGCGATTTGTTTGAAAAGCTATTTGCAGTCTCGAGCTTGAACGGAATCGTCGAGAAAACAGCTCAGAGTGTATCTTTGATGGAGTCCAACAGTTGTCGTAAGTAGATCGCTTCGTCCCGTACAGTTCCCGATCCCGACCATCAATCCTCTCTCTTTCATTGGCCGTCGGGCGCGCGCATTTCCCCAGACACTCCGCCGGTATCATAGAGCCACGTCTGACGTCGGCGTCCACCGCAACCTCCTGTCACTGCTGACGTCGTCAACAGGGGAGGCGTTAATCCAACATCGTCGCAGTCGATTAGCGACCGGCCGCTCGTAAGTGCTTTTCCCAGGAGGTGGACGGCGATATTGATTGGTGGCGATGCGACGACGCCGTCGTGGATCAAGAACACGGCGAGCAGAGAGCTCGGGAAGACTCGAGAAAGTTTTGTCATTTATTATAAAAATTCTTAAAGCGGTTCGGCGCGGGAACTAATTCCAGACGTCGAGAGACGCGGCTAGTTTGAGGGATGGGAATGTGCTTCGAATCCCGAGGGAGTCCACTTTTATCTCCCTCGTTTTCATCTGGACGATAATCACGCGTTCCTCCGTCGTTTCATCGCCGTTCTCATCACACCGGCCCGTTAATATGAAAGTAAAAACAAAGCACTTTGTGTTGGCGTAATGAAGCGAGACAGAGGCGCCAGAGTGTGGAGGCGCCGTGTCACATGACACCATCACGTGACTTTCAGCCCGGAACTTTACATTCTACCCGGCATGCCTCAACTTTCACTCAACAATTTCCCATAGTCTCGTTTATCGATAATCTTGTTCAGAGTTGAAATTTTAATTCGAAAAACTTGTGCAATTTGTTTCCCCGAGTGGCCGTGTCTTCCACAGCGGATCAGCTGGTAATAGAGCGCGGGCTTGCGGTTGATTGGCACAGCCGAGGCGCGAACCAAGAGCCGGACCAGAGATTAATGACAGAATCAAGCGGAAAACCTTTGCTCCTTCACCCGCGGACGATCAACAAAAACCCCGGCAAAGTTCAGGAGCTTTCTTGAATTCCGAGCACCAGACAGACACGTGTGCGCGAAACTTGCGGAGGTCGAAGGTAGAATTTCACAAGATTGAACGCCTTCATGCAAACTTGTTGCGTAGCAGGTGGAAAAACTAGTTGATTCAAGGGCAATTAGTAAGTTTCAAGTTTACGAAGTTCACGTGTAATTTCCAGGCCATCTGATCAACTAATTTCACTTAATGGAGGTAAACTTGATGCTGTAGTTTAGGAAGGAACACGCAACTACGTAATTTACTTTGAAATTTAAAAATGTTCGGCGAGAAATCCTCTTGTAAATGACGTGTCAGAAGTAATTCGCCTCGCAGAAGCGAGCTCCCAGTGAGTGACAACAAAGCTCTTCTCGTGATCGATAACCACAATTAAATTTGAATATTTTGCGCCCGGCGAGGTTGGCGCTAATATCCAGGGCCTGACAGGCCGGTCAGTGGCACAATTACTGGGCCGGCATCATCGCACGGATCATTTCATGAGCGAGCTCTTACATTATTCAAACATGGAAATTGTCGGTATGCTAATGCCGCAGATCCAATTGCAGCCTCATGACTTAGTCACCGGCATAACGAGCGGGAAGAAAACTGTCTCCACACGACAATTAGTCTCTGCAAGATGTCGACACAGCATCTTGCCTGCTCCTCGCAGTCGTTCTAACAGCTTCAAACAAGGGATTCCAAGAGAAGTTACATCATTCTTAGCGATTTCCACTCAATTAAAATAATCATGTTCTTCATGTTGAATAACCACCTACTTTAAGCCCAATGAAAGCGTGATTTTCACGGTACAATTTCTTGATCAACTTCTGTGTCACATTCCGACTTTTCATACAATTTAGAATTTACACAAAGCAACTTCTATTCACAGAACTTGAGTTTAACTCTTATATCATTTAAAACATGTTCTAATTTCCATCAAGAAATGTGGCACAGAAGTGTGGCACAGAAGTTGAACAAGAAATTGTACCGTGTCAAACAGGCTTTACACGGAGCAACTTCTTGTTCAACTTCTATTACACAGTTCTTTGCCACACTTCTTGATATAAATTAGAACGTGTTCTAAAGCCCAATTTACACGGAGCAACTTCTTGTACAACTTCTGTACCACACTTCTGTGTCACATTTCTTGAATGGAAATTAGAACATATTTTAAGTTCTGTGACAGAAAGTTGCGTCGTGTAAATACAAAATTGTATGAAAAATGGGAATGTGACACGAATTTGTTCAATGAATTGTACCGTGTAAATACAGCTTTAAACACTCTCTTTGTCGAGAATGCTTGAAGAATGCTTGTTCACTTGCTATTAGTGAAAGTCTCGTTTTCCCTCATCACTTTACAAGGGTTTCCCCATTCAACTTCTCTTCTTTAAATTACAAACTTTTCGTTGCAAAGTGATATTCTGAAGATGGTCCACACTTAGAACAAGTACAGATCTCTTCAACCCCTCGAGTTAATATTCTCCTCGGTATTCCATGACGTTTCATGACCCTCATCAATCCGAATCGAGTCCGCCGTAAAGTCTGTCTATCGGTGTCGTAAGTCGGAGCCACCTGGATCGCACGAACTGTCCGCGACAACTGCTCAGCGATGCGCACGCACCGGGGGGTGATTCATTACCCGGCCGCGTGGCTCGAGTACCCGGGTTCGCCTGATGTACAGCGTATCAATCAGCTCAAGACGCTAATGGAGCATCATCTCAGATGCCGGCTCTCGAGAGGGTTGGAATCTTGATTCGAGCTCGGCTTGCAGATATGTTACCAATTACAGTTCGAATGTCCATCAACAACGCTGCGAATTGGAAAACGGAAGTCCGTTAGCATTGTTACGGCCGGCAATAAAGGATATATTTGTGACTTCGCAAATACATTTGCATGTAGAAGAATATCCGTCCCCAAGATTTTTGTGACAAGTGGATTTATTGTTTTAGAATTATGTAAAATAATCCAATCCCTCTCAATTGTTACGACATACTCTAAATTAGATTATTTTAATCGTTATGTTAAAACATGTTTTCTTCAGCAAAATACGTTCAGCAATAAACGAAAGTCCTAAAAAAGAACAATTTGGAAGTTCATGGGACGATAGGTTACACGATTTTTTGTTAGAAAATTGCTATTCGTCCCGTTCATGTAAAATTATCGAAATGTCATGGTGCAATGGAAAGATTTGAGTTTTTCTATTGCCATGAACATGCGCTTGTTAAGTCGGTGTCGTTCTTCATTTGTAAACAGAAGCGGTGTTGCCAATGTCTCAGTCAGTTACGTATAATTTAATTCCCTTCTTTCTCCTCGCCACTGTGCTTGCATTCAAGTACTTGTTCAATAGAGACGCTAATCGCGATCTGACAACCCTGCATTGTTCGACGCTGTTGCCGGATTGTTTCACGCACAAATCTTCGAGAGGCAAAGAATCGGAGACTACTTACTAAACACGTTAATGAGGAGCGCAATTCCAAACAGAAAGGGCGTCAATGGAGTTCTCGAACAAAAGAGAGAACATTATCTCGGAAGTCACGTAGTCAATACAGCGGCGGAGTCAGAAACAAAATAATGCGGCAGATGGGGGGGGGGGGGGGGGGGGGGAGCTAGAAATGTTAACCTCCATATCCCCCCCCCCCCATGTAAGCAACAGAATGTTATTTACTGACCTAAGGGCATTTGAAGTTCCGATTGGCTGTGCCACAAATTTAATCCAAAATTAAGGTAATCCGCTTTAACTTCAGTTTAGTTGGTAATACTGGCTCTAAAATCATTGGAGTGGAGTGGAGATTGATATTGAATTATTATGTGTTTGGTCATTCCTTTCAACAACAATAGGCACACTTGGACAAAGTAAAAACGGTATTTGAACAAAACGAAGTGGCTGCTGCGGTCAGATTCCTTGACAATCAATCCTTGTTATTATCAATGAAATCAGAGCTCAACTACTAGAGTTAGATTCATCGGATAATGTCATCAAATCTTTAGCCTTTTCTTTCGAATACAGTTTATTATTTATTCGAGTGTACGTTTAATTTTTCGAGTCCCTATGAGCGCCTTATGAATGGGGTGCAATGGTTCCCAATGTCCCCGGTAGAGACGCCACTGTTTCAATCTAAGCGTGAAACAATGACTCGTAGTGCGTAAACCATGCTTATCGCAACACGGGGCTCAAGGAGACTGTGAATCAAGCGTGGAGGCGCCGGGTTCCTCGCCTAACTGCCGCGATAAGAACTTAACATTTTTATCACATAACAAAGTTTCTTCCTCCTCGACTCTAGAGTTGGCGGCCGCAAGCTGTGAAGAGGCGCTCTGAAGTGGTCAGTCACTTGGGATCAAAAGGAGGGGCTCATTTCCATGCGGTCGGCCAGAGCATTAGGATCAGCGTCGAGACAATGGGATAACACAATATTGTCCCGGGGTATGAGATCAAAGTGGCAGTGATTCATTCCAACATCACGAGAAGCAGGAGGGAGTTAATTAATAATTAGCAGGATTAAATAACAATGTACTATTATGTAATAATGTATAATGTAGCTGGCTTAGGCAGCAGTGATCTGGACTTTCGCTCTGGACTTGCAAGTTGCAACCACAGACCATATTCTATAACATTAAAATTCAAGATTTGGCCCGAATCCGATTCACGCCCATATGGATTAACATTGCAACGAATAGGATTCTGGTTGAAACCGGATTTTTTATTTTATTTTTGTCTGGGGCTTAACGTCGCACTGTTCTGTAGCGAGGCTAATGGCGACGGATGAACGATTATGTTGATGATTGGGAGATGATGGTGAAGAGTACGTAAGGATGGAAGGTGGGAAGGAGGCGGTCGTGGAATATTAGTAGGTTACCTTCCCAGCTGAGGGAATACCATGAAAAAACCCCAGTCAGGAAGGACGGCCGCGAGAATCGAACCCGGGCCTCCGGAATACGAGATCAGAGCGTTAACCACTCAGCCAACCTGTTCCGTTGTTAGAGAATAGGTCCCAGGTCCCGTGGCCGTCCTTTCTGAGTCACGACCGAGTTTCCCCCCCCCCCCCCCCCCCGAATGCGTCCTACTAATAGGCGATGAGCTTTTCCTTCACATCTGTATTCCTCAACCAAAAATGTTATGAATACAACATCTTTGCCTCAACTATTCTTCCAGTCATCGCAAACAGTGCAATGAATCCACTAAAACATCTTTTAAACGCGTGACTTCCAACTGCTGTCGATCTTTTAAATTTTCAATTTTTCATTGATAATGAATGTAGAAGGAAATCTATGGTGATATTTCTTGTGCAGAATGTGATCACAAAGGAAAGTAACAACCTACATCTACATTGTGTAACATTGCGCCCAGCGAGTGTTCGAAAACAGCGTTTGTTCGCATCCTGATACGATAAAAACCGAACGAATGAAACAAAAGGTAAAACGTAACAGAAAGTATTATTCAAGAGCGCAACAATAGACATTTATGCACATAACTTGTAAACAGTTACGATACGTAACATAACCATCGAGCAAATGTTTGCAAGCGGCGGACGAGTTTCGCAAATAAAAACCAATGAAACTCGCAGCACATTTCATTTTCCAAAGCATCCGCCTGTCATTATTTAAAACAGCTAAACTTTTGACGGCAAGCTCGGTAATGCACTTACCAACATCTGATTACATTTTAATAATTTACCAGGTAGTTTGAATTATTGATAGCTTGATAATATTACGCGGCGTAACGTGCGAGGCGAGGTTTTGTCCATCACACTGAAAAATACTAAATGTACTTATCCTACCAGTTAATGTACAATAGTGTTTTGTAATCTCTCATTGAACAGTAACATACATTTTACATTTCACAAGAACATTTCATATCTGTAAACTATGAAGAAGCAAAAACAATCGACATTTCAAGACTTATTACTCAACTGTAATAAACGAAAAAAGCGAGACACCTGCCAATGGCTACCTGAACCTAATTGCTGTGACGGCATACTCAGTATCCGATTTTTTTTAAAATCATTATTCAATGTAAATTTTACTATTGAAAATTCTACTGACTAATAAATACTGTTACATTACATTACATTACGTAGTCTCTCTAGCTCTACGAACAAAGAAGAGGATTTCCAATCAGTTCTAGTCCATAACCAGTACAAATTAAACCGTTATCGGTAAAAAGCATGAAGTGTACTTTGCAATATTTGCTACCTCAAAAAAGCAATTTCCAAAGTAAATCTTCGCTTCCAGGCCAGGCAACGTGTCGAAACTCGATATTTAAGAAATATGAATATAAGCCAATGAAAGAAGAAACCTATATAAGAAGAAAGTACTTCTTTGAGGAAACAGCGTTTCACAACTCAGGATCAACGAAGGGGAACATTTTCATTTTTACTCTTTTAGTGGGTGGATTCTACGAGCGAGAATAATGGTTTTTCCACCCACCCTGTGAATTCAAAACCAATTCCAAATATCAATTTAGAATATTGAAAAGATGCAAGAAACATCGTCAACACCGATGTTCCAATGTGGAAAGAAATATCTGGGAACGATTCGAGTTTTCTTCGAGTTCTGGCTCAACATACAAGACGCCATGTGTCTTTGCTATAGGCTACATGGCGCATTGCCATGATTAAAATGAAAGAAAGCGCACTTTTGCCCGGAACTGCAGATACGACTGCTAACATTGTGCAAGGGCTCGATACAGAAGGACCAAATGTCCATTCATTCCTAGCCCTCTTGTGTTCAAAGATAAATGTTTCCCAACATTTCAGAGTTCGCGAGGGGGAATCTGTCTTTACAAAAGTATAAGGCACAGTCGAATCGCATTCAACCAATCAGACCGGCGGAACTAATATGTTATACTTCTCAATAAATAACACCACATTTGGTATAAAAAGAGCTCCAACATCATGCATGTCCGAGCAAATAATACATCGACAGCATGTTGCGGTAATTGATTCGATATGCGAGGAACAAATAGACGACAAAGCTCAGAGAGATGTCAAAACAGACAAATCAGTGCCAAACAGGTGGCCTAATGGCGATAATCAAGTAGTCACTTAGCAAATAAACAACAAGTACCAACTTTATTATTTCTATTAACATATTGTATAGTTAGGTGTTATTATTATTATTATTATTATTATTATTATTATTATTATTATTATTATTATTATTATTATTATTATTATTATTATTATTATTATTATTATTATTATTATTATTATTATTATTATTATTATTATTATTATTATTATTATTATTATTTTCTTTATTCACAGTAATCTAATACAAAGTACTATAATTGATACTGGCGACATTCAAAGTATGGAAAGCCAGGAGTAAACCATACTCCTAAGGCTTTCATGTCATGTTATGGAGACTATGTGATAACTTTTCTTATGATTCGACAAGTTCCATTATTATTATTATTATTATTATTATTATTATTATTATTATTATATATTTTTTTTTTTTTTTCCCCAACAGCGTTAGTGCGCTTTTACACACTCTCAACCTTAGCCCCGGCCAACATCCGCACCCAATCCCCGTCACCGAAGATCAGGGGGCACAGGAGGGCATGCCGGCCGAAGATCTGGTCTTGAGCATGCGCCCACCACACTACACGATGACATGTGACGCGTTGCTCGGCACTTACTCAGCCGCTCCCCACTTCCGTGGCGGTAAGCGACTAAGCTGCCCAATAACCCTAGGCCTTCTCGACCTGCCCATGGGCACGAAGAAGATGCAACGAACCCAGAATCACCGCCTTCTGCATTGAGTCCGCCAACCAAACAGCATTTCCCTTACAGACTGGAACACTCTTCAATGCTTTCACAACTGAATCAGGAACTCCTCCCATGCAGCCAATAATGAGGACAACCAGCCGAACATCATAGCCTGGGTACATTTGCCTCAACTCGACAAGAAGATCTCGGTACTTTTCTTTCTTCTCAAGCTCTTTAGCTGGACACTCGTCTCGGCAGGAGAAGAAAACTCGATGACATACATCTTCTTGGGACTCTTCTCGAGGAGGATGATGTCCGGCTTGTTTGCCCCCAACTTCCGAGAAGTGGGAACCGCATAATTCCAATAAATGCGGCACTTAGAATTCTCCACCACAACCTCCATTTCTTCTGATGCATACGGAACAACAGCTGTCACGTCAATGCCAAACTGATGTCGAAGATAAAAGTACAATACTCTTAGGGCACTATCATGCCTCCTTATGTACAGCGTACTGGCATAGACCGGACAAGCAGACAGCAGGTGCATAACTGTCTCTGGATGTGACTGACAGGCCCTACACCTGGTATCCAGCGTTTCATGCCCAAATATTACACGTCTGTATACCAAAGTGTTAAAAACACCGTCCTGCACCGCCGTGATGAATCCCTCGGTCTCAGACTTCAACCCGGCAGATTTCAAGAATGCATACGACCTCTCCGTGGACAGCTTGCTCTTCTCAATATGCTTGAAATAGACACCATGGAGACTCTTCTGACTATGCTTTTCCAGGAGCATGTCAGTCTCTGCCTGCTTCACAGCAATCTTCCGAGCCGACCTTGTCATGGACACAAGGTCTCCATCCACATCTTGCCGGTCGTCACTCTCGAGCTCCAGCCGAAGACCGAGGATCGTCGCCGCCCGTCTCGCAGCTCCGTACAAGAATGCCGCAACTCCATGCTCTTCATGCACCCGAACTATCTGAAGAAGTGGATCCGGACTGACTGCAACTCGACACGCCATACCAATCACCATTCTGGAATGGAGACACTCCACTGAAAGATTATTCATTAAGATTCATTAAGATTTATTAAGATTATTATTTTCCTTTATTTTAATCTCAATTACAATTGGTAAATACATAATCCACTACGGGCAGAAATGCAAACGTAGGGGATTTTACAAGTAACATGCGAATTAACAATTCAAAACCTTTCTAACAATTCTACAGGTTTCTAATATAACAGATCTTTGAATATTATGTATTATCTTTTGAGGAATATCTATTTTCTTGAATTCGTCGGCTTGATTTTGGTGTACTAGCCCATTTACTGATATCACAATGGGGATGATGTCTACTTTCAATAACTTCCACATTAATCTGATTTCTTCAGCCAGGTCTCGATATTTGGTCTTCTTTGTGGTGAATGCCTGACGCAGATTATGGTCGTTGGGATGTGTTACGTCTAGAAGATAAGCAATTCGAGTATCTTTGTTCACGATGATGATGTCAGGTCTATTGTGCATGATAGTCTTGTCTGTGATGACTGATACGTCATAATATAATTTCACTAGTGCATTTTCAAGTACTGGTCGTGGCTCATACTGGAAATACATCTCTTCATGATCAATTAGTTTATTGGTAAGAGCCAAATATTGATGAACTATTTTACATGATAAGTTATGTCGATGTAAATATTCGGAATTGGCAAGTTGAGAGCACCCAGAAGTTAAGTGATGTATGTCTTCAGATTTGAAATTGCAAAGCCTACATAATTCATTTGGAATGTTTAATTTTTGAATGTATTTTTGCTGGTTCCTTGTTGCAATTACTTCGTCTTGAATCGCCAACATAAATCCTTCCGTTTCAGGGTAGAGAGATCCGTCTTTCAACCACTGCATTGAGGCCATATGATCAGCATTTTCCAAAGCTATTGGAAACCTACCGTGCATAATCTTTTCTTTCCAATTTGAGGCTAGTTCTTCATCACTAATCTTCTTAACTATAAAATTTCTGTCTGCCAAGCAAAGAGGAGATAGATTTACATCTATCTTCACAATTGCTCTGTGTATCAACGATGAAGCTTGCATGTCATGAAAATATTTACGTAGATTATCTATCTGTCTGCCATACAGTTGCTGTAAATTTAAGAGTCCTCGTCCCCATAGATTTCGCTTCAGATATAATCTCTCCTTCGCTGCTTTTGGATGGTGACATCTGAATTCTGTCAACTTTACTCTTATCTGTCGATCCATGTGCTCCAGCTCTGTGTTACTCCACTTAAGAACACCGAATGTGTAGAGAACAAGCGGAATACACCATCCATTAATTGCAGCTATAATATTCTTGCCATTAAGTCCGGATTTAAGCACTTTCTTCAATCGTGTATGAAATTTCTCCGTCATTTCACTCTTCACCTGAGTTTTTGCATTAAGAAATGACTGTTTAATTCCCAAATACTTATACTTCATATCTTCTGATAAGCCAGGAATTACACTTTTGGATGGGTCAAGTTCCAGTTGCATGTTTTCCGAGTTGTTGATTCTTCCTCTCTTCACATGAATGACAGCGCATTTGTTTAATCCAAATTTCATGCCAATATCTGAACTGAATAACGCTGTTGTTTCAATTAATGATGACATCTCTTTTTCGCTCTTTGCATAAAGCTTGATGTCGTCCATGTATAGGAGATGTGACAGATGTGTTGTTTGGTCAATCTTATATCCAACACCAGGGAAGTTCAATAGCTTGCTTAGTGGATTAAGTGCAAGGCAAAACCACAGGGGACTGAGTGTGTCACCTTGAAATATCCCTCTGTTAATATTCAAATTCTCGGACGTGAATTGTTTGGATGGTGTTGATAAATGCAAGGTAGTTTTCCACTTATTCATGCAACATTGTAAGAACTTCAATAAAGTGGCATTAATTTTATAAATTTCCAATATTTCAAGAAGCCATGAATGTGGTACAGAATCATACGCTTTTTCATAATCAATCCAAGCCAGAGAAATATTATAATAATAATATTATTATTATTTTAATAATAATATTATAATAATATTATAATATTATAATATTATAATATTATATTATAATATTATAATAATAATAATATTTTCTCTCAGAGAAATAATATTATTATTATTATTATTATTATTATTATTATTATTATTATTGTCTTTATTCACAATATATTATAATACAGTACAATACACTATTATAACATATTGGCAAAACATCCATTCATGCAGCGGAATCACACCGTGATTCTATGCTGCATTGGGTTTTGTAGATTCTGTGGTTCAAGTGATGACTCGACGGATGATGTAGGCCGATCCCAATAACGCGTGCTTTTGGAGGTCGGTGCAAGAAAATTCTCCTGGGATCATTTTCGCATAATCTTGGTAGTGGTTGGTGATAGTTCCAAGCGCTCCAATTACTATAGGACATACCTTGGTTGACAGTTTCCACATCCGTCCTATCTCAATTTGGAGGTCTCGGTATTTCAATATTTTCTCCGACTCTTTTTTCAGTACATTTCCATCCATAGGAACAGCAACATCAATAATTAGACATGTGCTATCTTTTATATTTTTTATAATGATGTCAGGTTTGTTGGCTAAGATGGTCCTATCAGTTCGTACTTGTTCATTCCATATTATTGTAACATCTCCATTTTCACATACTTGAGGTGGATGATGATCATAGTGATGTGTTGATTTTGGGAGGTTGAAATGTTGACATATTGCCCAGTGAAGGGAAGCTGCTATCTTGTCATGACGTTCGATGTACTCTTTCTTAGCTAGCACTGGACATCCTGACACAATGTGGTCAATCGTTTCTTCGTGCTGTTTGCATAATCTACACATTCCATTCGATCCAGTCTTAAGAATCCTCTTCTCATAGCTTCTCGTTCTTAATGATTGGTCTTGTGCAGCTACAATTAAGGATTCAGTCTCGCCTTTAAGGGTTCCTTTCACAAGCCAATTGAATGTACTTGGCCTGTTAATAAATATTTTCTTCATATTCTTTGGGTACTGACCATGCATGGCTTTCCCCTCCCATTCATCACATAATTGGTCCTGTAGTTTTGACTTGACGACTTCTCTAATTTTTCTTACCTGGTGAAGAATATCCTTGTCTGTTTGTGTTTGTACATTCAACATGTTAATGCTAGACTTGAATTTGTCTGCTAATGATAACATCGATAAGGTTTTTGGTCTGTTTTCCTCACTCACTTTGATGATGTTCACAAAGTGATCGCTTTTCTTTAGTCGTATGTACTCGGCAGTCCCAATCATTGCCGATCTGTATGAGCCTTCCACCTGACACAATCCCCTTCCACCTTGCTTTCTTGAGACATACAATCTTTGAACATCTGCTCTTGGATGTTGCATCTTGTGGATGGTTAGTAGTTTCCTGGTCTTTCTGTCAATATTCTTTAATTCTTTGAGACTCCAATCCAATATGCAAAAGCTGTATTGTAAGCCTGGCAGTGCAAGAGCTCCAATTGCAAGAATTTTATTTCTCCCATTCAGCTCAGTCTGCAATATCAAACGAACTCTCCTCCGATATTCTTGAACCAACTTATCTTTCATAGCTACATGCTGGATTCCATTCCCTTCTTCAATTCCTAGATATTTATATGCTTCTCCAGGATCCAACATCTTGATTGAAGAGTTATTATCAACAATAATATTTTCAGATGATATTATTTTCCCTTTCTTAAATGCAGCTGTTGCACATTTCTCCAAGCCAAACTCCATACATATATCATCACTAAAACGTTTAACAATACCAATCATTTCTTCCATCTCTTCCCTTTTCTCGGCGAATATTTTGATGTCATCCATATAGATTAGATGATTTACTCTTACATCAGTATTTTTCACTTTGTATCCACATCGAGATTTGTTTAACATGCTTGTTAGAGGAAAGAGGCTCATGCAGAAAAGAAGCGGTGACAAAGAATCGCCTTGATATATTCCTCTCTTTATTGAAATACCCTCAGACGTGATTACTTCCTTGTGAGTCCTAAGCGTAAGACTAGATACTAGACGTAAATACTAGACGTTTTTTTTTTTATTTTTTATTTTTTATTTTTTTTTATTTTTTTACTTCTCCTGCATTTTAGGGATTTTTGAGACAAGCCGGAATCCATTGATTCAAGGCATGCCCTGCCTACACATCTTTCGGAGAGTCATATTGGCACCTTAGCACTGATGTTTTTGATGTCGGTCGTGCTAGCCGTTCAAGAACATTCTGACAATTCTCGATGTTCCTAACAACGCCGCTTTTTGCATGATCCGTACGTGATATTCTTCCAACCAGAGTTTCTCTCGGTTTTCTACTAATTCCTTTGACACAAGACCGTTTACTGAGATGACCACTGGCACGACAACGATTTCCCTCAGTCCCCACATGTTCTTGAGGTCTATGGCTAGCTCCTGATACTTTCTCTTCTTCTCAGCAATAGTGGGTGTTATGTTGCTGTCTGAGGGAATTGCAATATCTACAATAATTGCGTGCTTCAGCTTTTTATCGAGAAAAATAATATCAGGTCTGTTGCAAAGCACTGTTCGGTCCGTGCTAATCGGGAGATCCCAGAGAACCTTTGCCTTGTTATTTTCCAGTACTGGCTCTGGATTATACTTATAATGAGGCATCTCGTCCTGAACGAGACCAAACTCTTTCGCTATTGCTTGGTGAACCACCTTAGCAACTGTGTTATGGCGTGATAAATAATCCGTGGGAGCCAGTACCGAACAACCAGCCGTGACATGCTGGATGGTCTCCTTCGCTTTCTTGCAGAGTCTACAGCGATCAGACACGTTTTCCTTGAGTATATGCCTAGCATACGCGTTGGTTCTGATGACTTGGTCCTGAATGGAGAATATGAACCCCTCAGTTTCTGAGAAGAGCCCACCCCCTCGTAACCATTCGGTAGAGAATCTTTTATCCACAGCATCAGCATCCAACGCAGCCGCAAATCTCCCATGCAGCTCTTTTGCTTTCCATTGATCAAGTTTATCCTGCAATGGAATTGGTGTCAATTGGAAGTGCTCATCAGCTAAATGTAAAGGCGTATATCCAGAATCTGCAATACATACCGCCTTGTGCAAACTCGATGTATTTTCACAAAAATACTTGCGTAAGCTGAGAACTTGCCGAATACAGATCTCCTCAAAGTCTTGAATACCTCTTCCGCCATGTTTGCGCGCAAGGTGGAATCTTTCAACTGCACTCCTTGGGTGATGCATGCGATGCTTAGTAAACGTCGTTCGCACTTTTCTATTCAGTGCGTCAAGTGCAGTTTTCGTCCACTCGACGACTCCAAACGTATACATAACCACCGGAACTGCCCACGTGTTGACAGCCACAACTTTGTTCTTTCCGTTCAGTTGAGATTTGCACACCTTCGTTATCCTCTCGAGGAACTTCTTCTCCACACGATCGCGCGCTAGTACGTCAGAAACACCCAGTAGCTGCAGCATGCCTAAGTACTTATAACTGTCACCACTACCAAGTCCTTGAATAACAGTTCCACACATAAGGTTGACATCTTCTGGATCTTGCAACTTTCCTTTGCGTACATGAACCGATGCACATTTGTCTAGCCCGAACTCCATATGAATCGCGTCACTGAAACTCTTCACCACTTCCAGCAGGCTTTGCAGTTTGTCGCGACTCGCCGCATACAGCTTCAGGTCGTCCATATAGATAGAGATATTATAATATTATTATTATTATTATTTCTTTATTTCAATCACATTTTCATCTTACATAAAATGGTACATAGGCATCCTGTGGGCATTTAACTGCAAACACAGTATACAAACAAGACATTTAACAAGCATTATTACACAATATTTTCCTAACTATTCTGCACGTTTCTAACACTACTGATCTCTGAATTTTATACACTAAGTTGAATGGAATTGACATCTTCTTCATTTGTGCAGCTTGTTCTCGATGCACCAATCCATTAGCTGACACGACTACCGGGAATATTTCAGCACTGTTCAATTTCCACATTTTTTGTATTTCTTGAGTGAGTTTTTGATACTTCTCTATCTTATTCGAAAAAGCTTGGTTGAGGTTATGATCATTTGGATGTGTTACGTCTATAAGATGCGCAGTACGAGTCTCTTTGTACACTATGATGATATCTGGGCGATTATGTGCAATTGTGATATCAGTTATGACAGGAATATCATAGTATAGTTTAACCTTATCATTTTCAAGTATTGGTTCTGCTTTGTACTGATAATATCTTGTCTCTTGCTGAAGCAGTCCATTCTTTATAGCCAAGTATTGATGTAGCATATTACACGATAAGTTATGTCTATTGAGATATTCTGTGTTGGCAATCTTTGAACAAGCAGAAGTTAAGTGTTGTATTGTTTCTGACTGCAAATGACATAATCTGCATAAATCATTTGCAATTGGCGTCTTATGAATGAACTTTTGGTGGTTTCTCGTGGCAATCACTTCATCTTGTATTGCTATCATAAAGCCTTCTGTTTCAGCATAAAGCGTTCCATCTCTTAACCATTTGGTTGACGCTTCTTTATCAGAAGATTTAAGATTATTTGCAAATCTACCATGCAAAGACTTGTTCTCCCATCTTGCCATCATTTCCTGTGAATCGATTTGCTTAACGGAAAATCTTTCATCTGCCAAATTCAATACTGACAAGTTATTATCTACTTGCACTATAGATTTGTGCAGTGGTGACTCTTCTTGCTTCTTGTGGAAGTAATCTCGCAATGACGATATTTGCGTACCATGTATATGCTTTAGATTAATCAATCCTCTGCCTCCATTTCCTCTAGAGATATATAACCGTTCCATCGCTGCTTTGGGGTGATGACATCGATATCTGGTTAGTTTCACTCTTATTTGTCTATCTAGATCCTCAATCTCGGTATCACTCCAATGTATTATGCCGAATGTGTATAATAGAATTGGAATATTATTATTATTATTATTATTATTATTATTATTATTATTATTATTTTCCTTTATTTTAATCTCAATTACAATTGGTAAATACATAATCCACTACGGGCAGAAATGCAAACGTAGGGGATTTTACAAGTAACATGCGAATTAACAATTCAAAACCTTTCTAACAATTCTACAGGTTTCTAATATAACAGATCTTTGAATATTATGTATTATCTTTTGAGGAATATCTATTTTCTTGAATTCGTCGGCTTGATTTTGGTGTACTAGCCCATTTACTGATATCACAATGGGGATGATGTCTACTTTCAATAACTTCCACATTAATCTGATTTCTTCAGCCAGGTCTCGATATTTGGTCTTCTTTGTGGTGAATGCCTGACGCAGATTATGGTCGTTGGGATGTGTTACGTCTAGAAGATAAGCAATTCGAGTATCTTTGTTCACGATGATGATGTCAGGTCTATTGTGCATGATAGTCTTGTCTGTGATGACTGATACGTCATAATATAATTTCACTAGTGCATTTTCAAGTACTGGTCGTGGCTCATACTGGAAATACATCTCTTCATGATCAATTAGTTTATTGGTAAGAGCCAAATATTGATGAACTATTTTACATGATAAGTTATGTCGATGTAAATATTCGGAATTGGCAAGTTGAGAGCACCCAGAAGTTAAGTGATGTATGTCTTCAGATTTGAAATTGCAAAGCCTACATAATTCATTTGGAATGTTTAATTTTTGAATGTATTTTTGCTGGTTCCTTGTTGCAATTACTTCGTCTTGAATCGCCAACATAAATCCTTCCGTTTCAGGGTAGAGAGATCCGTCTTTCAACCACTGCATTGAGGCCATATGATCAGCATTTTCCAAAGCTATTGGAAACCTACCGTGCATAATCTTTTCTTTCCAATTTGAGGCTAGTTCTTCATCACTAATCTTCTTAACTATAAAATTTCTGTCTGCCAAGCAAAGAGGAGATAGATTTACATCTATCTTCACAATTGCTCTGTGTATCAACGATGAAGCTTGCATGTCATGAAAATATTTACGTAGATTATCTATCTGTCTGCCATACAGTTGCTGTAAATTTAAGAGTCCTCGTCCCCCTAGATTTCCCTAGATTTTATTAGATTTCCCTAGATTATTATTATTATTATTATTATTATTATTATTATTATTATTATTATTATTATTATTATTATTATTATTATTATTATTATTATTATTATTATTATTATTATTATTATTATTATTATTATTATTATTATTATTATTATTATTATTATTATTATTATTATTATTATTTTTATTATTATTATTGTCTTTATTCACAATATATTATAATACAGTACAATACACTATTATAACATATTGGCAAAACATCCATTCATGCAGCGGAATCGCACCGTGATTCTATGCTGCATTGGGTTTTGTAGATTATGTGGTTCAAGTGATGACTCGACGGATGATGTAGGCCGATCCCAATAACGCGTGCTTTTGGAGGTCGGTGCAAGAAAACTCTCCTGGGATCATTTCCGCATAATCTTGGTAGTGGTTGGTGATAGTTCCAAGCGCTCCAATTACTATAGGACATACTTTGGTTTTCAGTTTCCACATCCGTCCTATCTCAATTTGGAGGTCTCGGTATTTCAATATTTTCTCCGACTCTTTTTTCAGTACATTTCCATCCATAGGAACAGCAACATCAATAATTAGACATGTGCTATCTTTTATATTTTTTATAATGATGTCAGGTTTGTTGGCTAAGATGGTCCTATCAGTTCGTACTTGTTCATTCCATATTAATGTAACATCTCTATTTTCACATACTTGAGGTGGATGATGATCATAGTGATGTGTGGATTTTGGGAGGTTGAAATGTTGGCATATTGCCCAATAAAGTGAAGCTGCTATCTTGTCATGACGTTCGATGTACTCTTTCTTAGCTAGCACTGGACATCCTGACACTATGTGGTCAATCGTTTCTTCGTGCTGTTTGCATAATCTACACATTCCATTCGATCCAGTCTTAAGAATCCTCTTCTCATAGCTTCTCGTTCTTAATGATTGGTCTTGTGCAGCTACAATTAAGGATTCAGTCTCGCCTTTAAGGGTTCCTTACACAAGCCAATTGAATGTACTTGGCCTGTTAATAAATATTTTCTTCATATTCTTTGGGTACTGACCATGCATGGCTTTCCCCTCCCATTCATCACATAATTGGTCCTGTAGTTTTGACTTGACGACTTCTCTAATTTTTCTTACCTGGTGAAGAATATCCTTGTCTGTTTGTGTTTGTACATTCAACATGTTAATGCTAGACTTGAATTTGTCTGCTAATGATAACATCGATAAGGTTTTTGGTCTGTTTTCCTCACTCACTTTGATGATGTTCACAAAGTGATCGCTTTTCTTTAGTCGTATGTACTCGGCAGTCCCAATCATTGCCGATCTGTATGAGCCTTCCACCTGACACAATCCCCTTCCACCTTGCTTTCTTGAGACAAACAATCTTTGAACATCTGCTCTAGGATGTTGCATCTTGTGAATGGTATGTAGTTTCCTGGTCTTTCTGTCAATATTCTTTAATTCTTTGAGACTCCAATCCAATATGCAAAAGCTGTATTGTAAGACTGGCAGCGCAAGAGCTCCAATTGCAAGAATTTTATTTCTCCCATTCAGCTCAGTCTGCAATATCAAACGAACTCTCCTCCGATATTCTTGAACCAACTTAGGTATCTTTCATAGCTACATGCTCGATTCCATTCCCTTCTTCAATTCCTAGATATGTATATGCTTCTCCAGGTTCCAACATCTTGATTGAAGAGTTATTATCAACAATAATATTTTCAGATGATATTATTTTCCCTTTCTTAAATGCAGCTGTTGCACATTTCTCCAAGCCAAACTCCATACATATATCATCACTAAAACGTTTAACAATACCAATCATTTCTTCCATCTCTTCCCTTTTCTCGGCGAATATTTTGATGTCATCCATATAGATTAGATGATTTACTCTTACATCAGTATTTTTCACTTTGTATCCACATCGAGATTTGTTTAACATGCTTGTTAGAGGAAAGAGGCTCATGCAGAAAAGAAGCGGTGACAAAGAATCGCCTTGATATATTCCTCTCTTTATTGAAATACCCTCAGAAGTAATTACTTCCTTGTGAGTCCTAAGCGTAAGACTAGTTCGCCAGGTTGTCATGATTGATTTGCAAAATCTTATCAGTTTGGGGTTTAATCGATAGATGTCCATAGCTTGAAGAATCCAACTTTGTGGAACACTATCAAACGCTTTCTTGTAGTCTATCCACCCCATGTGCAAGTTTCTTTTATTTCTCTTACAATCATCCATGATAGCTTTGCCTAACATAAGATGGTCCTTACATCCAAAAGAACCTGAGCTACATCCTTTCTGCTCCATCGGCATGATATTTTGTTGGTCAAAAAATATATGCATTCTGCTCGATATGATGGCCGTCAAGTTCTTGTACATTGTGGATAGACAAGTAATGGGTCTGTAGTTTTTTGGAAGATGCGTTTCATGACTCTTTGGCAAAATACAGGTTTTACCCTGGGTTAGCCACTCGGGAACACCTTCTGGATCACGGATTGCACTATTATAAGCATCTGCTATCCGACCATGAAGAGTTGTAAAGGATTTTAGCCAGAAGTTCTGTATGCCATCTTACCCAGGAGCTTTCCAATTGGCTGATTTGTATAGTTGTTTTGATACCTCTAAAGCTGTAATGTCTCTCCATTCCATCTCCGGTATTGTTGAATTCTCTTCTTTCATATTCTTGATCCACTGAGCTTCATGATTGTGCTGTTTATTATCCTCCCAAATTCCTTTCCAGAATTGCTCAATATCTTCAATCGGAGGGTGGATTTTTACATCAACTCTATGTTGATGTCTTTCTTTCTTTTTCTGTATAATCAACGGAACTATCACCATATTTATATTGTTACTATTAATCTGAGATAACGTTACCTCCTGTGCATTTCCCAATGGTAACAACAGCAACAATAAAACCGATCCCATCAATGAAACGTCAATAATATCGACTGCGGATTTAAAACACAGGCGGCGAGGATCAGATTCAATTTGCGATCGGACCAAACAGTAATTAGCGTTGAAGAAGCAATCGGCGGTTATTACATTGATTAGTCGGCGAAGCGCGGATGTGGATGAAATCCGTCTGTTCACCACGACTTATCACTCCCCTCCCCCCCCCCCCCCCCCCGCCCCCGCCCACAGTGCACAACCGAACAGAATTAACAGACTGATTGCGTTTCACGTCCAGAGTACACAATTGATTTGGAGCTAATACTTGTATTGGTCAACAATAGAAATAGAAATGTAGAGTTACATGGATCGAGGGAAGACTGATGGAAAAGGGATAAGAAGACGACGACGAAGACCTGTGGACTTGGAAGTTGGCTCCTGAGAAAGAAGAAGCTCTCTAGACAGTAATGGGCCCAACCACATGACTTGTAATGATCAGAAGTAGAATTGTAGTCAAGAGAATACAATAGTTTACAAGAAGTCAATATTACAATACAAATAAGAAATTAAAAGACATTTCGTCGCCAGTGAAGACTAACTACATGGGGCCCTGTTCCAGAACTTTTAAATTCCCAGTTCTGATGGAATGAACAGGGTCTCTGGTAAGGTCGACTAATACCAGGAGGCCTATTCTTGAGCTTTCACATTTTGAAATCATAGGGTTACATTGTTTGAAACGTAAAAAAAATAAACAAGACAATTTTGAACGGTTTCAAAACGTGAAAGCTAAGCCAACAGGTTTTGATCTATTTATTGTTTACCAATTGGTACATGTCATGTACACTCGGCAAAACAAGAAATGATCGTTGAAATAATGATTGATTGCAAGATATTGGATCTAACCATCAGAAGTCAGTCCAAGCGATCTTCTCGTGATCTCATTTCATTGATAATTAATTGTTACGGAACATGAACAGTCAGTCATTCTCTGCCACATGTTTGTTACCGAACATTGTGTGATTCCGCGAAGTTTTCAAAGTTTATCTTCCACTAATTCAGCTCCCCACATAAGTGCGTTGTTATGAATGATCCTGTTATCTCTCGCTGATCGTCAAACCACTCCTGTCAGAAGCAGAGAGTGACGTCACCTCAGGCAAACGCATTGATCAAAGCGGCAGAGCAGTCACGTCCTCGCCCATGCCATTTGTCTTTTTTCAAAAGCGACAAATTTTGCCGGGACAGAGACGGGAAGTGCGTAAAATTGAAAGCGTGATCCGGGTTTGGAAACGCATGACCGGGGGTAGGGAGGGGGGGGGGGCAAAACCGCCGGCTGAAAGTTTCCATTTGACTCTGTTTGCGGGGGCGATGTCTTTCGTAGCGTTCTAATGAGACTTTGGCCGGGAATAAGCAATTCATGACGACTAGATAATTATAAAGAATAAACATGAAAGAGACTTTCGAATGAATGAGTTCTTGCTGTGAGTGTCTCATTCACAGAGTTAATGACTTGTTCATGGCTAATCCGTCAAAGAAGACTTCTGACTGCAAGCGTCAAAACACCAACTCACTCCACTCCAGAATCGCAATGTGTTTCATGTACTACATTATAATTATTTATATTGAATGAGTTTTTTGTTTGCTTGATGAAGTGATATGTGCAGGGGGTGGGTGGGTGGGCGGGTAAACGAGAGGTTTGCTTTGACGTCCTCCCATGTGTGTCTAATAATCCATCGGACCGGGTTGCAATGGCGCGAATCAGTTGGAACTTGTGCACACTCACGCATGGGATTGTAGAGGTGTAGCGGCATTGTAGCGCAATACACATAGCTCGGACTCCATGGCAACGGTTGCTAGGGCGATATATTGTGTTGG